>OZ010582.1:7016635-7074135 GCA_963932145.1 Acanthosepion lycidas
AAGTGTCGTTTGAACGCTCGATTGTATCTCAGACATTTTGAAAATTATGATATATATACGTATTTTGAAAGTTTATATTTCGATGTTTATTTGGCCACGATTCATGGATATATTAATAATTACAAATATTCTTTATTCGTTAAAAGGAAAAAAAATGGAAAACAAGTGATTAATTTTCATAATTTGATGGACTAGAAAATGCCTTACAAACAGTCATTATATATATGACATTTCTGGAGAGGGTACTATATATATAAGAACCTTATCTGGAAGACGGATAACGTTCCTGCAGGACAGATGTTGATTATTCTAATCAAATCATAACTACAATTCCAAATAATCCAAGGCACACGATTGGAACATCGCAAGAAATCCTCCAATTATCTAAAAAAAGCATTATAAGGCATTTGTAAACACTTGGTTACGTAAGTCGCAATAATGCCACAATATACTGGAAGAAAATGAAAAGTTCCATCTATGAATCTCTCTCCAAGCGAAACAAAAGCAACGTATTTTATAAAACAATCAAATGTTATGGCTGGGAATCGAGATTTTTGCACTAAGGATTACAAGAGAAATCAAAACGTGCAGATTTCTTATTCTATGTGTCATCTACCTTCCGGGACCTGGGTATGACCTTAAACTAAATTCAAGTCCTGAGTAAGACGATAAACTAGATCTGCTAACAAGGCATTGCATCAAAAGGTTTTGAGGGGCGTGGAACCACCTTGGTGTTTACAGGTCCTCTCTGACCCAGAGTTGTAACACCTGTCAGGGTAGAATATATTGGCTGAGAGTTAATGCCCCCAAAGTGTCAAAACAGATTTGAAAGTTTAGAAATATGTTTTAATACCGGCAATACTATTTTGATTAATTTTTACCAGCAATACATTTTTTGAAAATTTTTTACTGACAAGATATTTTTGAAAAAAATAATACCAGAAAAAAAAAAAAATCTTTTCGCTAGTAAATAACTCATTGAAGTTGATATGCCGTAAAACATCCAAACTATAAGAAAATCTACCTCCGGACGTTGGCGGTCATGGCTCGCCATAATTCCCTGCCCTTTTTAGCGCTTACTGGATTATAATTTTCTGCTCTCTCACATGAACGGTGTTCTGTTAAAACGTGTTCTGCCATCAAGTTACATAAGTTCGTTATTTAGACTACGTGTTTTTCTTTGTTCCTCTTGACTTTAATCTCTTGTGCGCGTCAAAATTTACAACCGCTCATTTCTCATAATGTGCCCAATGTTTTTTTGACGCTAAGTAAAATGCCACTTTTCTTTCCATTTTCTCCTAAACTTCCTCGTTGCTCATATAATCAGTACATATTATTCTCAGCATCTTTCTGTAGAACCACATTCCTGTTGCTTAAAGTCTCTTCAAGAGACGTCTCATTCAGACAAGTAATAATCCCATTTAGACTGATCAATGACAGTAATAGGTGAAAAGCGCCATGAAATGGACAGTCCGTACTGTCGTCTTCCATCACGAAAATCGTACTTGATCTTGCACCTGCGTGTGCTTTCCTTATAAATATATCTGTACCTTGTTGGATAATGAAGCTTTCTGTGGCCGAGTGGTCACAAGCTCACTGAATCCTGCATTTTCATAATGCACGTGTATAATAAGTAAACGGGAACACGCTAAAATTAAACAACGAACTTGTTTTCATGTATTCCACATTTATGTTGTTCAGATATTCCACAGTGATGATCACACACACACATATTTCTGCGTGATATTCATTGTATGAGCGTTAAAGTTATTTTACCTGGTATATTTTATCAGCACATGCATGCGACCATAGCGATACGCGTATAAACATTTTCTGTTTACGTTCAATTTAGCAAAGAAACATACCAAGCAGAAAGCACATTTCTTCGCATTATAATAGCGAAATCAATATGTGCAATATTTATTTAAGTACATTAACAAATATTATTCTCTATTCCGAAAAATAATATACGTTTCTTCAATCAACTAAAAAGTTCAGTTTTTATTTAAGAATATTGGGATAATTTGTCCACTTTCGACAATTCGCCAAATGGAAGATGCAAAAACATATTATTTTTTCATTCTTTTTTCTTTCTTTTTTCATTCTTAATCCTTAACTATTCCTATATCGTTACTTCACACGCGCGCTCACACACACATACACACACGTATATGAGTGTGTGTGTGCGTGTATGTTCACTGCCTTTAGGTGTGCTGTGTACAAAGATAAACGTGCTCAAAATCCTAGATGAATCACATGTAAAAATGAAATGATGACTGACATCAACACCCAGTAATGACACTATGCTTCATCTTTGAAGACTATCTACACAACTTAAGCCAAGGTTGAAGCATGAAATCTTAAGTCAACATATACATTTTATGTTACTATTCAAGTACGGACGAATTATCTCCTATTTATGTGGAAGATCATAGATTTTGCGCAATTAAAATGAACATTAAAGAAACATGTAACTATTCTATTGAGCGTCATCAATACATGACTCAAATTATGGGATAAGGAGTTATAATTATTTACAATATTTACATTTGAAATATTCTTCTCATTTTGTTGTTTACTTTACCTTCCAGCCTTCATTAGACATATATCTGTCCAGGTACACTACAGGGAATATAAGATTGATTATTTAATCTATGTGGGTAGACTATTCTCGATAAACTGTCCATGTCTAGGAATAAAACATCTATTTTTAATTTTTAATAGAGCGACATTATTGCACGATTTGCTTTCACTGAGACAAAGTACACACTGTTCTGTCCAGGGATTGAACTCACATCCACTTCATCTCAGAATTGAGATAACAACAAAAGTTGCGGAGAAAAGCCTGAATGTAAATAGGAGAAATAACTAAACTAATATAGTTGTAATTACAAGCAAAACTTCATTGAAGAGACAAGAGAAATTTTTGACAAAAAACTTCTACCGATAGAAAGTAATCAATCAGAAGTTTCCTACGTTTTAAAATTATGCTGGTGTGGAACTAATACTCGCTATATACTCAGGATGGTAGTCGAAGACATTGGTATTTTTTACTGTGTATTTTGTGGACAAATTCCAACTCAAATTCAGACATTTTTGTATAGAAATATATTAAGAAAACATGTTTTACTTTTTTCTAAACGTCTCTAATCGTCAAACATATAGGGAAACTGTTTAGGATCGACAAAATTATTTTATTGTATTGCGCTAATAAATGCATTAGAAATATGATTCTCAGTAACGGTTTTATCTCTATCAGTTGCGATGAGAATATTAATAATAGAAAAAAAAGCAACTCATTCCATTAATCTAAAAGTTTACATATATTAAGATATATATCAACAAAATTCTTTTCCTTCAAATTATGCGTCTTCATTTAACAGCGATTGTAAGAATTGCATACGGAACTCGATTGTAGAGTCTATATTTCTGAGATGAGGTATTATGTACACTGTTTACATTATTCGGACTATTGTCCTCATCTTTGTTGCCATATTTATTACATTGTAATTTTTCTCCACTAAACATGACACGTAGAACTAGAACAGTCTACCGCAGTGAGCGAAATAAAGGGTTCAGTTCGATATTCCAAACAACTGAAGAAGGGCAGAGCGTACAAAGGCCGAAACGTTGTAATAAATATGGCAACAAAAGATGAGGACAGTAGTCCGAATAACCGTTTTTAGAGACATCAAATATAATCTTATTATTGAATTCGTGATATAAAAAACGGTTTATATTTTTTACCAGGCGATTGACTATAAATCAGATAACAAATATAACTATATCTCAAAAATTAACTGTGGAGAAGACAATGTGAAACCATTCAACTATCATTCCCAAGAATAATCATGGCTAGTGAATGTTCAGTGTGAAAACGAGAACATGCTGAGTAATTTACAAATGAATTTGAAAAGAATTTGATGAAATTCGACAGCTACATATACTGTGGTGAAGACATTACCTATGCAATGTTAATCAGAAAAATAAGTTCGACTTATTGATACTGGCGTGAAAATTAGCCTTGAAGTGATTTCTATTATTATATTAGCAATAATGTTTTCAGCAAAGGCACCAATACAATTGTTGTTCTCTGTTTCATAGACATAAAATTTTGACAATGATCTCATTAATGACGTAAATTATTTGAATGTGAAGGATTCCGCCAACTCAATATATCTTTTTTCTGGTATTTGAAATATATAAAACATAGGTGGAAATGTCACGTTTTCTCGTCTCTCTTTCGGGAGGTACTGATTAAAACTATTAATGCCTTCGAGTTCCAATGAAAAAATACTTTAAAAGTTCCACATTATTATAAAAGGATTGCGAAAAGCTGTAACATCAGCGCGGTGCCAACTTTAAAATTAAATATCTAGGACTTCTGTATAAAGACTGTTGGAAATTTTTTTAGAAGAAATTATCATAATGGACAACATTTCAATGCAGATTATTTCTGTGAAAAGTTTTTTTTTTTATTCACATTTCCCCCCTCTTACATCATGAATTACTTCTCAATCCGGCTATTCTTCAAGAAATTGTGCAGAGAACACTTTATTTAATCTATGGCGTTGAGTGATTTTCATTCTCCTGACCAGGTACACAGATTTCGTGTCTTGTACTTATTCTTAACAGGAGATATGGTGAAATTATGTATAGAGGCTGCTTAGAATTCCAGTCACATCTATCACATTCACTTACGTGGTAATACCCTCATAATTAAACATAGAGCCTTAAACCTATACTGCTTGGCGATGAGTACTGGTGCCGCTGATGCTACTCGTCTGTATTTATTGCATTCCTTGACGATTTTAAACGTCATACACTTAGAATTGTCCCACAGAACAGTAGCCTAGTGGTTTACAGCGTTGGTTCATGAATTTAGTTACATAGGCAATGTATATTGGGACTCAGCGTAAATGTAACAAGAAATAAAATTTGAAATTTTTCTGAAGGATACCAAAATTGACAAGCACCTCCTGTTGAAGGCTGGACGGCACAGAGACCGAAACGATGAGGTAACAACTACAAGTTTTAGGGCAATATTTCTAAATATTCAATATAATCAATATTTTCTGATTTAATATTTAACAAGTCACACAATAATATAGCTATATGTGTAAATCGAACTCATGAAAGTTTTCTCTTTCACCACTGTATGTCACATTATTGTAATTAATACTGTAAGGTTTACTATAAGGATTAAAAGAAATTGACTAATAAAATTTCTTTTGATGAAAATATGTGTCTATCAATATTATTAAGTTATATTTCCTACAAGGTACACCTTTGATATTCATAAGTCATTGTAATGCAAATATGATTTATTTTCGCAAATATTCTTTGTAAAAATATAAATCTTTCAAAATTATAATTAGTTCTATTAGTGTCATCATTTTCGCAAATGAATTTTTAAGCGGAATAAGAATGAGATTTTGACATCAAAGAAGCAGCAATTATTTTTGTAGGATACTGACAAGGCTGTATTAATTTATCCTATTAATCTAATAAATTGAATTTCGACACGAAGTGCATTTAAATCTCATAGCCCCGAGCGATAAACAGGGCTAATCATTATTTTGAACAACGAATTTGAAAAACACAAGCAAAGCAAATGAATAGGTGTTGCAATTAGATTAATTAGTTTTATCAAAATCGAAGACATTCCCGAGGATGGACACTGACAGAAAAGTGAAAAACTTGTTATTCTTGAAAATAAAATTCGCTAATGGGAATCACAAAACGGAAGGTGCGAACGTGTTAGATATTTTGAATGAGAAACGCAATGCATGTTTAGTTGGAGAGTGAAAATATGTGGAGAAAGGTAAATTAATGTAACGATTTCTTCAACGTTTAAATCCACATGCGGGAAAAAATTGTCGATTTTAGAGAATTAATTGTTTATAATTATTTTAATTAACAATATTATATTTCCCTCTTATAAGAATCTTATATTTCCATAAGTTTCAAATAGTAGGTTCAAAAGGACATATAAAACATTGTTTCTAAATTCTATTTTCGGTGTAAATAAAGACATCTCTTTCAAAGTTTGCCTTTATCATAATTCTTCTT
The DNA here is from genome assembly GCA_963932145.1 of Acanthosepion lycidas. NCBI lineage: Eukaryota > Metazoa > Mollusca > Cephalopoda > Sepiida > Sepiidae > Acanthosepion > Acanthosepion lycidas. Next base: position 7,022,708 of record OZ010582.1, read on the forward strand.
TAAATCTAACTTTCTAGTTTATTAGGTGCTTAATATTATTAACAAGAATGTGCAAATGAATGTTCCCCCTTTGTGCAATAAATCAGCAGCAGTCTGAGAATATCAGCAGCTTATTACTCCTTTATAATGAAACTTGTATAAAATGGGGAATGCTGCAGAAAGGTGCAGTATTCAGGTGATGATGGGGAATAGTATGTATATTTATTAATATATACATACTAAATCTGTTCTATTACATCGCACACTATTTTATTAATATCATCACTCAATGAACAATATCTAAGTAATTTACGAAAGTACAGGAAAATAAAGTTTTTTTTTTTTTTTAAGCATTTCACACCAAGCAAGGTAGGGGTACTACTCGTGCGCAAGGGACTACAGAGAATGTAAGGGTAAAAAAGGTATAGGGGTGAGGTTGAGAAAAAGATAAATGCAGAACAGATAAATAGAAGGTCAAAAAAGATTAAACGTTGAATGTGGATCAAGACAACAGATGTCTATTGACATTACATTTAATCTTTTGTTATCAGAGGAGCAAGCAAGAAAAAGGGAGTTCCACTGTCGGGAAGTGCAAGAGAAAAAGCTGTTGGTGTAGAAGAAGCGATTATATTTAACTGTTTCGACAGTAATAGGTTGTGACTGAGAAGCCAACCTAGATTAAATTATTGCAGCCAGGGCACTAGTGAAAGTAGCTCGTCAGTGAGGATGCCATGAAAATATTCATGGAAAGGTAAATCACATTAGGTCGGTGAGAAAGTAACTGGAGTTGAGACCCCAAGTCAGATCACATTGCATATACATCTTTGGATTTTGCCGAGAACCACGCGATGAACAGCGGGGCTACCAGACCATATATGGCGATTCTATACCATGTATGGACGAATGGTAGATTTGTAGTAAGATGGACTCAGAAGAGAAAAACCTTCTGGCGTAACACAGAGAACCAAATTTCCTTGAGGTAGAATCAGCTATTGATTCAATTTAGTTGATCCACGTCAGGTCAGTGGAAAAAGTGATGCAAAGAAGGCGTAGTGAGGTACTCTCGTGGATCTGAGCATCAACCATACTGACAGGTGAAAAGGAATTTTCTCTATGGTAAGTAAATTACATCAGTTTCGTTTTGGATGCATCAAAATTCACAAGGCATTTCCTGACAGAGTCAACCCCAGATTGGAGGTCGTTTTAGAGACCAAAAGCCAGGTTAACTTTGTTAGCAATGCCAGGTTTAATATTGAGTCAGGAGCAAATTGTAATGCCGTCTGTGTAGATGCCTACTTGCGTACTGATGACATCAGGAAGATCAATGATGTAGATCAGAAACAGTATGTAGCGTAAAATATAAAGCATCAATCAATACATTAATTCATATAAAAATAGGGAGAAAGATCAGTCGCTACATCAATAGACGTTCGTATATATTTGCGTCCATTGTTTGAAGTTTGCGATATAATTTATATATTTATAGAATATAGACATAGGAATAAACACTGCATATTCACTGCCAGTTCCGTACATTGCGATCACTGGTAACTCATAGTTTGTAGCATATACAAAACTAATACGTTTTTTAAAATATATATTGTCGCAAAGGTTTATTCTAATGATATTATTCACCGATATTCCTATCTGAAAGTGAAATTCCACATTTTGTTCAGTCTCACCATTATCAAATTTGACAAAGTCAAATGCTAGTTTAATCAGCCATTGCTTCTCTGCTTATGCGACAGGCTACAAATTTCTCAAACAGACACGAAATGTATTGTGTGCTCATTTTTTAAACAAAAAGTTTTATATTAAGAAGGCATTTGAAATTCTTGGGATACATAATGAGAAAATACATTCTACAAGATTTAACAAAAACAGAGACAAAGATGCTTGCTATAGCAACTAAATGCAGAAAGTTGTTGAGAGCCTTAATCGCTCACCTACTAAACTTACTTAACAAATACAAAAATATCTAATGATTTTTACAAACACATTACCTGTCGCTTATTTTGACAATAAAACCTAAAATATTGATATAAAATTATTAAATAACTAGCATAAATGTCGCGCTTCAAGCGGGCTGTAATCTAACTCCTGTGATGGGCTTTAGGCCCTTAAGCTTTTTATTTTCAGTGTCCTATTCACGTCAAAGTTATAAGGAAATAATAAAATTATTTCATCTTTATTTGACACCTTAATTCAACATAATCTTAATTAGTATATGAAACTAATCTCCGTAGTTGGATTACATTTATTTTAAGGACAATTTTTGTTTTCTTTTAAAATATCCTTCTTTATAATCCCTTCACAAAGTCACATTTAAAAGACATTAGAGAATACGAACTATGTAATATTTCAAATACCGCACAATATAAATGCTAAAAAAAGACACAAAAACTTATGGGCAACCTATTGTGCTCTGATTAAGATCTAACTACAGTTTAATTGAAATTACGATGAAAAGCGAAATTAATGTTAAACGCTTATTTTTTTAAAACTTTCACTATGTTCAGTATTTAAATTTAACTTTAAATGTGTTCTTTAATTTTTAATCACCTGTTATTTAGGTTCATCGTGATAAAAAATCGGACAAACGGATGGACACGCGTACACTGCTTTTTTTTTTTTTTACTTAGAAGAATATAATGTCAAGTTTACATTCAGACAGCCGATGGGAAATCGCTGAAGTGTCATGTATATATCACAGTCAAATTGGATTTTAGTCGTGCTCGACCCGTGAACATTAAAGTCCTAGTTGTGGATGGAACATTGCTTGGGTTTGATCTGCTATTGGGGATCGATGCCATCCAGGAGCTTGGAGGAAAGTGCATTATTAAATAGGGAGAAGTCAGCTTTCCCGAAGATGATATACCACAATGTGCTGCTATTTCTATCGACGAACCAGACTTTAGTGTGCAATTCGATCACCAGAAGAAAGTTTGGACTTCCACGTGGAAATGGAAAACAGTGTGGCGGAGTAGAACGTAACTGTCGCTGTTCGGACGAATACGGCAAAGAACTGCACTTGTAGTTAGACAATGAATGACTATTGCCATATCCTGAAAGTGAGCACGGTTGAAACCAAGGTCCTGGGTCCATAGATGGCAGTGTTCAAGATGATAAACAGAAGGTTTGGTTAGAGTTTGATTACAGGAAACTGAAAGATTTTGTGGGAGAGGTAACTTTAAATGTTCACATTATTCATTATGATTGCTATTATAGACGTAATCATGTCCCAGGACACGTCGATCAAAAAGGCAACATCAGCTTATACAGACGACATATTTGTCAACAAAGCTTTGAAACACGGGTGAGGGGCCATTTATCCAATTATGAACTTACTTGCAAAAACCCAGAGAGACTGAAAGACGGGACCAGAGTATTTTATGTCTGTGGGGAGAATGGTCCTACCAGAGGTTATTACTCAACGAAACACGTTTTCCCTCTGTCGACGACTTCCTGAACTCTTTCCCGTCTGTGTCTGGTTAAGAATAGCAACCTCTTATATCAAGCGACAAACAAGTGTAGTGTTCAATGAATGGGAAGACAAAATCGTAAATGTCTACATCCGCTGCATGCTAACTAAGACAGTAACCAGGAAAGAAGAAATGTATCCTTATTGTTGGAATTGCTGTGTGATTGGCCATGAAATGATTGTATAGGTGTTCGCCAGACCGTAGGCAGAAGGATTGGAATAGGAAGTGAACGGAGGCATTGTTGAGGATGCTTGTTGGTTGCGTATAAGCATATAAATTTAGCATAACTCTATAAAATGATAAAAGATATCAATCTGGCCCTCCAATGACAGATGACTGTATTGCACATAGTCAGTGACTCCGTGTGTGTTCATCGCTCGATATCAGACACTTTGATTGGAAAGGCACGTATATATACGCGTGCATACGCGATGTTGATAAGACGGCGACTGGAAATACTTTGCTCACTAGTTGACAATTATACATTGAAAATAAATTTGAAACTCGTCAGATTAGAGCTAAATCAGGCGCTCCGTCTCACCAGAGTACCCCAGAGCTTGTTTGCGTCGCAAAAGCAAGGAGTCGAACCTGTAAAATTAGGGTGAGCCATTATAAGTAGATAAAATCCACGAACAAAATGGTCACCCGAGTATGAAGAAGACGCTGGATTTTGCCCGGGCTGTCGACACTTCAGCATCAACAACAGACGGATAGTTAGTCATCACGTATTGTGAAGTGCACTGGCAGAAAGGAAAGCTGCGAGTGCGAAAATTCTGGAGGAGGTTAGATATGGATATCATAAACTACGGCTGTGAACACTTCATAAACTTTCCAGATTGTGATCCATCTCGATTTGCAATATAGCGACCGCTTCGTCGACACAAATCCAGCAATACTATTAACCAATTAACATCAATTTTTTTCGAGCGGTGTCCACTGATTGAAATAACACTTGGGCGCTTGAAAAATTTCGTTAGTAACTAGGTCCTGCAGCTTCGATTCCGAGAATGTTATAGGCGAAATGAGTCGCAGAAATATTAAAACCATTGCCACTAATAAAGCAGTACTCCATATAAAAGGCAGTCTATCAGGCACCTCAAACTTAAATATGGCATACTTAAGGCGCATACGAGATGGGAGACATTGTCTAGGGTAAGACACGGCAAGGAAGGTGTATGAACAAGTTTAAGACGGACCGCATAGCCAAAGTTAACAGTTAAAAGTCAGTACTGTTTGACAGAATTTCCCGGCATGTGAAGGACTTGCTTCCCTTTTGAATGTCGTATTATTTATCTGAACGTGAAGGTGATTAAACAGAAAATAAGCTGTTAGTCGACGAGATCGACTTCCCAAGGTGATTCACCTGATAAAAAAAGTCCGGAGTTTGGCGCAGTAGAACACTATGACTCGTCAAGTAGTGATTCATTTGAAGATGAAGCTTATGTTACTCTCTGCCGAGCGTGTACCCAGCAGAAGAGGCCTCCCCTTGTTTGCATTTCCTGTAGTGAACTACTGCTGAGGGAAAAGTGGTCAGCGTTGCATGTTTATTTTTCAACGCTAGAATAAAATCAAGAATAAAATAACTTACTCCCACCGCAAGCAAAGATTCGAAGAGAAAGAAATAGCAACTCTGATTAAGATGAACTCTCGAAAGTTTCTTTCTGTATAATGCACATTTTGGCTGTCAATGCTAAATAAAAAAGAGAAGAACGAGGCCAATGAGGGTTAAAAAAAATAAAAACATTTGACTGCTATGTTGAACTGGAGACAAGTCTGTGAGACGAGAGAGAAGAAACTGATTGTGGCATTGATTGCAAAATAAATTAATTTTTTGCCTACATATTTCTAGTTACACCAAGGTTAACATACAAAATATCAGCTTGGTTGACTGAGATTGTCTACCTGCATGTTCCGCTGCTACTGAATTCAATTCTTTTTCACACTATAAAGCATACATATATCCTGAAAAAATGAATTGTCACATTCAACCCAAGGTGTCAAGGTAACGTGATTCACTTTTCATCGGGAGAGAACAACGTTCCTCATTATATATCGTCACGCTGTGCTCAGAAAAAAAATGTGGAAGCCATTTCATAATTTATACAATACAGTCATATGACATCCAAAAAACCATATTGCCTTAATAGAATGCATTTTTCACACGTGAAAATAAAATACTTCTTTTTTAATATTTAAATATAACTGACAAATAAAAAACAATTAATAAAATAGTTAAACATATTAAATATCTGCACGAGTGATGCACTCACAATATGTGTGTGTATAATATACACCAAATATATATATATATACATATATCTGAGATCAACGTGTTTTAGTGGACAATCAATCTGGTTGTCTGAATCATCTTCAAGAATCGAGAGCATGATCTAAAAGGCCAGCCAATCTAACAGTGATCTCATCTCACAATCCTCACTCTTGCTCCATATGTGGCCTCCTTTGTAAATAACTAGCGGGTCTTAAGTGCCACTTAAGATTATCGCACAAAATGTCATAACTGTCAGATCCTCATATGTCGAAACCGACGGGAGAGTCCATTATATCTGAGATAATATATTGTAATCATTTACGCTCTTTGCATTGTTCGGTCTGTTATGCAAACGATTTTCCTCAGGAGATATCAGTTAGAATTTCGAACCGAACACTTATTTGTTCCACGGGGGTGGGGGAGCGATTCTACTGATTACACGTCCCTTGTTCTTTGTTTTTTTTTTGTGGGGGAGGGTTAAATCTCAGTTTCAGTTAATAAACTTAGTAACTACTGTCTTCAAATTATTTGTTCCCTCTGTTGCGACCAGATACAAAAATCAACTAGACCATGTGTCCTGGTGACATCAGTCTGAGAATGTTTGCTACTTATAAGCGTAATATCTCAGTAAGCAGTTTTGTTATTGATTTTTCCCATTCCTTGCTTCTCTTGTCCACATAGACAAGAATACAAACTGAGAACTTAAACATAGAAAAGGATGAGTAACTGTAAAAAGAGTCTGCCCAAAAGATGCTTACTTGCAAAAATGTAGTCGATAACATATGAAATGCTAGAGTTCAATATTACATTAAAATCCAGGTAGGCAGTGACTGGCCATGACTCCTAATCACATATATTTGCATGCAATCGTCAGGCGGCCAGTGTCTGTTGTTTTGTAGGATGAGTGCCATGTATATCACCAGTGCAGAATTTAGTTGGATTGAAACTGTATCTCCTTTACAGTGATGATATTTTCACTTATATCATTTAACATTTTTATTTGCCATATCATCAAGTCTTTCTCGGTAGTATTTTTAAAAAAGTTTTCTGCTATTCTGTTTTCTTCTGCTCTCCCCACCACCAGGCTTGTTCAGTTGGTTCGTCATATTGAACTCACCTGGTGCTATATAGGGCACAAATTATATAAACTTTTAGCCATTATCACTAATGAATTTTGTTTTATATTTAATTGAATGTATGCATTGGTTTATAAAATGTATCAAGAGAAACAGGAATGTTTTCATTTACAAACACGCTCACGATATTGTGACTGTGTTCGTGGTTGATATTATTGAGCGTTGCTTCTTTTTTTATTATTAATGCTTCCATTATTTTTAGCCTTTTTGCACGGTGTTATATTTATTTTATCAACGAGTATTGTACGGATGGTGATTGGTAGGTCTCCAAGTGTATTTAAATGTGACCTAATAGAGCTATGTTCAGAGAGTTGTAACGTGGGCCTTCTTGCTAAACATATAGTATATCCAATATAATTATTTACGAATATGGATTGATCAGAAACACAGCCTCTTAAAAGACTTGTAAATTCGTAAATAATATTTGTGATGTACAACTTGCAGGTGAATTATTTTTTTTGGCGATGAGTTTAGCGTTTTTAATTTTTTTGTAATAAATAATTTAATTTTTCTGTTTATTATCAACTGGAATTGTGCATTTCTTTATATGATGTTTCTAAATGAAAAGTCGTCTTGCTTATAGTCATAATGCATTTGATTTTTGTAGAAAATGTTAATGTTATTGTTTTTTCTGTGTGTATTCTGCTGCTAATGGTTACCTTAGAGATACAAACGTTTAATATTGTACGCTATATGATGGTTTCGTAAACAATTATTAACAAACGTTTATTTCACGTTATTTAGTTCTTGAAAATCGGACGAGAGGATGAATCCTTGTGCGCGCATAAGGAAATTTTTCATAACACATATATTTTATATCTGAGAGAACATTTGCTAAAATAATTAAGATCGCTAGATTTTTTATTATAGTTTTATTTTTCTTATAGCAATTGTAGCATTCTTAGACTCCACGACAACATCCAAGAATGGGAGTTTATTTTTTGGCTAAGCCCATTTTTACCATTAAGGAATAAGTTTTTTTCGAATGTACTTTTGAGATTATCTTTTTTATTTTTATTCTAATCTAAAATAAAAATTATCGTCTACTTAGTGGACGTATCTTTTCAGTTTCCTAACCTACTTTTAAAAAAAAACTTGTTTTTAAATTGGTACATGTAATAGAGAAGCAAGTACCGAGAGGGTTTCCCATACTTACTTCATTAGTATAAACACTGCCTTTATGGTCATAGAAGGGGACTTTATCAGTGCATGCATGTAACAATTTTTCTGAATATTGGGTTTGATGGATGGAGGTGGAATTGAATTATTGTATAGGAATTATGGATTATATCTATAGTTTCATAAAAAGGGCCATATGGGAATACATTTTTGAATGCCTTGGTTTGGTTTTGCAGTTTAAAGCATGTGGAGTAAGTCTTCTGTTGATTTGATGCTATAATTAATAGACAGATATTGAGCAATAAATACATTAAGAAATTTTGACAATTAGTATAAACGTGTTTGTATCTGTGAAATGATAGGTCATAATGTCTATCTAGGTTTGTGTATTTTAACACTTGCTTAAAGATATCTTGCCTGGTAATCTCGAATAATGTCATTGAATTTCAAGTATCCTACATCGGCATTGTTGGATGTTATGAGTGTGTTGATATATTTTTAGAGTTTGAGTAGAGTTTTTACTTAAGTTTGTTAATCTATATCTATCTAGATTAATTGTTGTAATTTTTTGCAGTAATCTAATTTATCCGAAAGTACTGGATTAATCAGGTCTTCTGATGACGACTTTACTTTTTAAGAATACAAATATATTAACATCATCAACATGTACAAAAAGGCTACATATAATGGAAGAATTATTTATAAAAAAAAAAAGCAAAAGCCAACACTCAATAATATCAACTATGATCACGGTCACAGTATATTGTTTGTAAAAAATACAACATTCCTACAAATCTAGATACATACTTAAAACAATGCATACATTATGTAAAAAATTGAATAAAATTATTCATTGATAATGAATAAAAGTATAACCGAAAGCGCTTGGAAAACATTTTGAAAGTTTTTATATAATGTATGTCCAGAAAAGTAAAAAGAATATATACCAACATATGAAAATTTATACATCACATCTTCCCAGTCGTTTTCAACGAAACTTTCACACACACACACACACACACACACACACACACACACACACACACACATATATATATATATATATATATGTGTGTGTGTGTGTGTGTGTGTGTGTGTGTGTGTGTGTGTGTGTGTGTGTGCGTGCGCATGTAGTTATAATCCCTTTAGAAAGTAATTACTGGCTGTTGCAAATGAGAGTTTTGGTGAGTGTCTCGTACTGTTATTTTCCATGAAAATATGCCCGGAATATAAAATGTAGACAACATTTTCTATTGATAAATTATTTACCGTGCTAAACTTCAACTACACTTTAAATCAATGGTTTAGATGAAATTCTTACAAAATCCGCATTGCTGTAAATATAGATTAAATTTAAGCAGTGGGTTCACAGCTATTAAATACGATGGCTTTGTCTCTTTAATCTGTCATAAATCCAAATATCCATAACGCAGACGCGTCACCACTTACAAATGTCTTGGGCTTCTTGGAAAATCTTCCATCAAATCTATAGAAGCAGAGACGTCAATTGTGAACAGTCATTTAAGCGTGTTTGCTGAGCATTGAAGCGGCGACATGAGTTTACAGCCAATATTTGCCGGTTCATCTAGATTTGCCACTTTGAGAGACCACATCATACACAGCAAAAGTAACCGCTAAATATAAGAGAAATTGCTGTGTCGTATGGATGCCAATATAATTAAAAGATGATGTATGAGTTTGATAAACAGTAGAGCGAGATTAATTTTAGTGTTAAAACAAATGTGTTATCGTTTATATATCCGTACATTGGATAGAAAAATACAAATTGATTTATCGTTGTTACTTACAATTCCAATTGTTCCAGACCGTTTAAAAGCAAAAATACTTTATAGTGAATATTAGTGATAGATAAACCTGCCTACTTACTACGTATTATTGTGGACCATGAATAGCACTGGAAAACCAAATGAATAGCACATCTAATTTGAACTGAACATAATAACGTAATCAAGATGTTAATATTTCACACCACTTCAAATAGAATTCTAGTAATGAAGCCCCCGTCAAAAATGGAAAGAGGCGTAACAGTTACTAAAGCTGAGAAACATGGCTTCCTTCATTGTGTTTTCGTGGCAGGGGCGATAACACTCCTAAAATATAATGATGAAAAAAGGAATATGCTGTAAAACAGAAAACACCAAATGAAGAGTGGCGTCTTCGAATAACGAAGATGTTAAAATGCTGTAAAAATTTTCCAAATGTAAATGGCACAGAACGTTAATTTAGAACACGAAATAAAATCTTTCGTCAGTGTACAAAGGATATCAAATTATTATAGAAGATTAATTGAGCAATGATAATTTAGAACTTTAGAAAAAGAAATGGATTGTAACAATATAAGAATCGAAATGAAAATAAAGGATGTTTTGATTTAGAATTTATTTTTTCAAACAAGACTCTGTAGTTCACAAAAAGCGGCAGAGTGTTTGGTAATGAGAACCTTGCAAACCAATCGAAGAAAATTAAATTGTTTAAACTCGGGGGAGTGAAATTGTACTTTGAAAGTATGTCAGTACGTTCGCACTAGAAAAAAAAAAACAGATACGTCACTACTCTACATAAAGAGGCCTGCCAACTGAAAGATAGGAGAGTTTAGGGTTCGTCTGTCTTCGAATGCAGTCGAAACGAGTGGAGTGACGTCACAGTTTGAAAAGAAAGCGTCTACTGTGGGTTGCTGAAAAGGAGAGAAGTGAAATGCCGCCGCTAGCATCTAAGCAATGCTACTCCTGCTACTGCTAATACTACTACAACTATTATGACTACTACTTTCGGGAACGTCGAAGCTTGTAGTAGTAGTTGCGCTAAGAAAAGACAAAAACGGGTTAAAACGAAGGCCACATCTATCTTTACCGAAATTATTCGAAGTAATTGTGTTTGTTTGATTATTATTCACATAAAAGAAACATTCAACTTTATGCAAGAAGAATTGTTTGTGTTTGATTATATATATATATATATATATATATATATATATATATATATATAGATAGATAGATAGATAGATAGATATAACTTTTGTGCTTTAAAAATCGAATCGACTAGGTTATTTATTTTTCTGTTAACCCGATTCTCATACGACGAACTCTTAAGTGGACCAACGGAGAGTTTCCGGATATATATGATCGGATGACCTCCCACAAGGAGAAAAAAATCTCAACGTTGCTGGAAGGTGGCTTAGAATTGATATTGGGAACCGGAAACATTTGTCTAATCTGTAGTACTGGAACATACCGGACCTACTGCCGGTTTTGTGGAGTGCGTAGGTTCAGGGGGCTGTGGATACGGTTTTACATTTTACGAGAAAGATTTTATAAATATCATCTAAAAAAAATGCCAAATGTTTCCTTGTAGTGTGATACAATTTTAACATAACATTTTTAATTCCACGGGTAGAATTAAAGAGTTTATTGTAAAATTGTGATCCGAATTCACATGTTATTCGCTATCCCTGAGAATTAACAACGGAATTGGGACATAATATTTGTTTTATGGCCGCAGAAAAAAGTGAATTTTGCGATTGGCAGACATGGCTAAGAAATATAAGTGTGCAACTATAAACAACTCGAGAAAACAAAACAATCTGTGATCGGAATAGGATATTGAAATGAGAAACACAACTTTAAGGTCTACATTTTAATTCGAGAGCTTTGCGAGCGCGATGAGTGCTTGTAGGGGCGCTAGAAAAACCAAGATCAAATGCTGGGAAATATTAGGGTGTTGCAAAATAATGACGTAATAATGTCGTTTTTGACGTATTTTTAACGTCAAAAAACGACATTATTACGTCATTATTTTTGCACCAACCTCATAATATATGTGATGGAAAATCATTGATTAAAATAAGACTGCCACTTTGACCGCATGATTTTAAATTAAAATGTTCAGAAAAAGAATGAAAACTTCAATTGGGAATGGTCTCAGTTGGAATACCTAGTGAGGTTGAGGAAAGGGTACCCATTCTGCCTCTGTCCACTTGAAAGTCATGGTGCCAGGCACAAATAAGAGAAAGTATGAATTATAAAGTCGGAACGATACCGCAACGACATCCGAAGGTTTGGTAATTACGAAAAACCCCAGAGCAGCCAAACCTATTCAAGTGTTGTACCAAACTCACTATCAGTAGATCGAGTTGGCGATACAACCAGAGTTTTCAGAGAGTTAGAAAGAGTTAGAATGCTCAAGATAGAAGAGAAGGGACAACGAGCTGCGACCAAAATAGCACGTGACCTGTTGCTAAGGGAATTCCCGTCCTTGAATCTAGTTCCAAGATTTAGAGGAAGTGTTGCTAGAAATATTTAAAGAGGGAATGACTTATATATGTGCCCAGAAATCTATAAACCAATTTAAAACTAAGCCGACGGTTCTTGCATGCGAAAGTTTTTTTTATTTCTTTCATGAGAGAGTTTCGCAGGGCTCTCACCTGCGCTCCGAATTACCAACGACATTCGATCTTCACTGTTCTGAGATCAAAGGACACAACGTGGGTAGAGGCGCCACGGTGCAAAACGGATATCGACCAAAGACCAATTGACCTACTGACCAGCTTAAGATAAACCCATCAAATAAGTCCAGAATATATTTTCTTATTAAGAGATTGAAAAGGAAATATAATTAATTCAATTCGGGCAAAACAATCAATCTTTCCTGATTTGTTTAATATACATCTCAACAAAACCAACCTATTTTTCTGTGTAAGTTTCTGTCGTAAGAAAATATTCGCTGCACTAGACTAGAAAATATATTAGATTTTATTAGAAAAATATGTCAGTATGAAAAAGAGATGTTTCACTTTTAATTTTTAGCATGAAATTGATCTATAGTCGACTTTGCCGTGTGGAATTCTGATTGTCTCAGATTTTTCCCAAAGAGCACATGCCTACGTGATATAAAACCCTCCCGAAATGTACAGTTTATTAGAAGAAAATACCAAGCAAGCCCTATTTACTCTTTCAAAGGAATAATGTCATTTGAAAGATATAATCGTTGATTGAATTTTGATAAGCAATTTTGCTAAAAAACAGTTGAAATTCACAGTCCACTGTCTATAAATTGGTGAAAAGTTAATGTCTGTATGATCCTTTAAGTAAGTACATAACAGAATATCAATGTCTGACTTTATATCGAAATTTATCAGCAGCGAAGTCGAAATATTGCGATAAATTTGATGAATGTGATTTACACTAAATTCGATTTTTATTATGATTAAGTGTAGTATAGGAGAATGCCAATTTATAAAGGGTCTATTCTGAATGTCTATATACAAAATATTGGCTTTAAACTACTGAGCGAAATTATAACTCCAATTCAACGGCGAAAGTTATTACACGGAGACCATTTTAAAAGTTATATTATCTGTTCATTTATTATTAAGTGATTTTAATTATATATATATATATCATGTCATCTGATTAATTTAAGTGTGTTGCCTTCAGATTTTTGTACAAATTATGTAACATGTCATCTTTTATTTCTGTTAATCTACATTTTTAATATATTATTTGATACCAAAGATTAACCGAAGAAAATTGCACAAACAATTGAAGTTGTACAGAAAATACTAATGCGACTAAATCACCACAAAAAGAAAAAGGAACTATGTATCAATTCAATAATTAATTATTGAATAGATGCACAGAGTCGTCTGTAGATTTTGTTTCCGATATATCTGCAAAGAAAATGTTTTTGATAAATTTTTGTTTCCTGCTATAGGGCCACAGAGACCAATAAACACAATATATGAAATAAATCTTTTTATTAACGATTTTCTCAAGTATACACATATAATTTTAATTTTGTCAATATATTTTTTAATATAATACACCAAAGATGTATATATATATATTTAAAATATTAAGATGCATATACGATAAAGAAATTGAAAATCAGACGCCTAGACGTTAACAAGGAAAACTTGTTGACTCTTGTTACTTTCAAAACATCCAAATTCACTTGTTTTCCACGCTAGTGATTTTATACCAGACTAATATTTTGTTATCAATAAATATAGATAAATGTAGACTGACTGAGAAAAACAACATGATAAATACAAAGACTTCGGGAAAGAACGAAATGAACGCCATTTCTTATTAATTACATCCGGGTATTCTCTTATCGAGGCAAGTAATTTGCTACAATTATAATAACAACTACTATTACTCAAACATTATGAATAATTATAGATAAAATGTTGAATGAAAGATATCATGATAAATGCTACGTGGTTAAATTGATGAATCTACGCTTAGAAAAAATGATTTTGAGCATATCTAAAGTTTAATAATAAAAAGACCAAGAATAAAGTGTACGAGTGGTCTTAAAAATATAGTGAAAACTCAGTCGATTAAAATGTGAGTTAAATGTGGAAAAAATGGAAAGCCATCTGTTTAAATTAAAGAACAGTCAAACAGGGATTTTGAAACTATAAAGAAATAAAAAAGGAATGGATTAAATTCTAGACAAGTGTTGAAAATAAAAGTACATCTCTAAAATGAAACACCATCATATTCCATAAAGATTAGAAACCAATCGTAATTAACCCTCTCCAAGTAAGATATACAACGAGTCAGTCAATAAGCACGCTTACATATCTAAGTCATTTGAAAGAATAAGTAGTGCTATTATATAATTAGCCAGATTGCAAGGCTTGTTGCAATAATTACAGTACCTGGTATTGAACAATTTTCAATCATCTCAGTACTATCAACAATAAACATTGTTTATCTTCGAACTTGTATTTCAACGTGCTATGGCCGTAAGCCAGATAACAAAAGAAAAACAAAAAGAACCAAACAAAAAACAAACAAATTCAAATATTTTATTTTACTTTACTATATGAATATTCTCTTTTCAGGTTATACTGAACGGAGCAAGAAAATCTGTCTGATTTGTACTTAACCACAAATTAATTATTTTAGTTTTTCTACTCTTCTAGAAAGAAAAATACATTTCAAACTTTCGATGACGATTACTCATTCACTACTCATTAAATAAATTTAGTTCATACTTCAGATTTATCTACTTTTCATTAACTAAGCATTTGAACAGGCGCCACAAATCGGTAGGTTACCAACACATTTTTGCAACTAATCTAGTATTACTTGAATAGAAGTGAGAATAATTGCAATCTTATAACTTAATGTCAATCTAAATGGATACAACTTAATTTAAACGAATAAATATATTTAAAAATATATATTAAATAAACATGTAGACTAAAGTATTTATCGTTGTAACTTTAACAATAATTCTTCATTTTTTTACAAATTAAACATTAATGGTTTCTGATGAAACCTATTTTAATTAATATAACTATATAGAATAGTTCATCAGTAGCACATATTATAGAGAAATCTTTATCAAGAAGGCAAGTAACACAATTTATATTGTTTCAATGAGTTGATATTGGAATTAGCTAAACTCGAATAAGTTTCACGCAAGTAATATTACGTCAATTTATAATTATGAAAGTGACATTTTGAAGTGAAATTGTGCCTCAATAATCCCAGGTAGATAATTAAAGATATGTATTTATATATTTCCCGCTATATCTTCCACATAGATATTGTTAATTATCCTTTATCTCATGTAGGTTAAGATATCTGAGATTTGTGAAACGAAAACCCTGTTTTTCGTACATTGGTAGATTTTTTTTCGAAAATGGGAATTCACATTACCAATAGCTTTTTCGCTTTTTTGCACACACACACACACACATATATATATATATATATTAAGTTGGTGCAAAAATAATGACGTAAAAATGTCGTTTTTTACCTTAAAAATATGTCAAAAAACGACATCATTACGTCATTATTTTTGACCAACCTTATATATATATATTACGAAATGGACAAAGTCCGACAATTTATTTATTAAATGCATTTTTATGTTTAACGTTAAAGATACAAGTATTTAAGTAAATGCTCTGTTTATAATAAACAGTATTAAATAACATTTACCGGCCTGAATGTCCGAGAAATTTTCATAGAAAATAGTCGTTCTTTGACAGGATTCGAACCTGCATCCTATACGGAACCGTCATTTACGCTCACGTGCCTTACCGTTAGGCTACAAAGAAGCGTTCGGTAGACAAGGTCGAATTTACTGCTTATAAACTCAATCTTCCATGAATCTCGAATATTCATAACTGCTCATGGTGTATCAAATGTAAACAAATGACGTCATATATTACGAAATGGACAAAGTCCGACAATTTATTTATTAAATATTCGAGACGGTTCCGTATAGGATGCAGGTTCGAATCCTGTCAAAGAACGAATATTTTCTATGAAAATTTCTCGGACATTCAGGCCGGTAAATATTCGAGATTCATGGAAGATTGAGTTTATAAGCAGTAAATTCGACCTTGTCTACCGAACGCTTCTTTGTAGCCTAACGGTAAGGCACGTGAGCGTAAATGACGGTTTCGTATAGGATGCAGGTTCGAATCCTGTCAAAGAACGAATATTTTCTATGAAAATTTCTCGGACATTCAGGCCGGTAAATGTTATTTAATACTGTTTATTATAAACAGAGCATTTACTTAAATACTTGTATCTATAACATAAAAATGCCTTTTATATATATATATATATAATTATTTATGGTCTCATGTTTCAAAACAAGAGCCGAAAACTTCAATATAATTATTTTACTTAAATTGAGTTAAAGTAAGCTCTGTTCCATCTTCAAGCGAAATTTTTTTGGAATAACTTATTTCTGAAACTTACGTGTTTCAATAGTATATTCACAAGTGAAATCAAAATTTCCATGGTAACAGGCAGGGCGAATTGTTTAAAATAGTTAGGGGTGTTGAGTGTTAATAATTTGTATCAGCATAGAGTTACTATGTCAAGTCAGGGTAAGGTGGGGGTGTCTAAATTTAAAACGGAATATGTTTTCGCCTAGTCTGGTTTACGTGTCTATGGAGATTTATTTATTTTTTTATTTTATTTCTTTACGAAAGGGATTTGTGCATATAAAAACTACCGTAAAATTTTTTTGTAGGGTATTTAAACTATTTATTTGGGCTATAGATTATAAAAGTTATTTTATTGTATGCTTGTTTTTAGATAATTATTCAGTGCATAAATCTGATGATGTCGGCAAAAAACCGTTAACTCTGTCTATTGTTTAATAGATTTTTATTATTTAGAAATTTAATAATGTGCAGTTTCTCATGGAGGCACAAAGGGCATAGGTCATCCCAAGTTTTACAAGTTCTAGTCCTATTTACAATTTTCCTTTTTACTTTAGGTGTCCTGTTTATTTCCTTCAGATGCCAAAAATATTTAGATAGAGAAGTCTGATTACTTTTATTTATATTGTTGAAAGAACACTTATTCTGCCTCCATCTGGCTTTAAATTCATTCTTCGTGGACCCAATGTATATCATATAAGTATTAGGACTCTCAGTGGATGAGATAGTACATTGGTATACCACAGATTTGATGCAGCATTTATTTTCTAATGGACAGTCTTCTGGATTTCTACAATCACACGATTTTTCACTGTTATTGTCTGATTTAAGTGTAGGGTTTTTATTAATACTATTCAGACAGGAGGGTTTGTTCAGGATATTATTATTCTGTTTTTTTATTGTACTTTCTAGATTTTCAGTGCAGCTGTAACTCAATTTTAGAGTGTCCTTCTTAAATATATTACTAAGCCTACTATTGGTGGGGAAGTGTTTATCAATTAAAGCTAAGAATTTCTGTCCTAGTTTAACCATTTGATTGAACGGATGGGTATAACAAATGATTTTTCTTTTCCTGTTTTTCTTTCTTCTGGCCACAGCAGTCTTTTAATACTGTATAACTGAAATTGATATTAAGGACATCGGACTGTATAGAGATGACGGGATCATGGTGGTGAAGAGTTCTACTAGTTTTAAGATAGATAAAATAAGAAAAATTATATTTAGTGTACTTAAAAATCTAAACTTAAAGATAACAGTCTCTTCTAAACTGAAAAGGTTAAACTTCCTCGACGTAACTCTAGACTTAGCAAGCAACACATACCAACCTTATAGAAAACCAAATGCTAACACCTTATATATACACCCGAAGTCCACTCGAAGTCCAACCACCCTCCATCCATAATTAAACATATACCCTCATCAATAGAAAATAGAATTAGCATTAACTCCGCTAACGAAGAAATATTCCAACAACACAATGACTTCTATAACGCTGACCTAGAAAATAGTGGTTACAAAAATGCAAACATTAAATATAGAGACAATTGCTGTGGCCAGAAGAAAAAAAAACAGGAAAAGAAAAATCATTTGTTATACCCCTCCGTTCAATCAAATGGTTAAACTAGGACAGAAATTCTTAGCTTTAATTGATAAACACTTCCCCACCAATAGTAGGCTTAGTAATATATTTAAGAAGGACACTCTAAAATTGAGTTACAGCTGCACTGAAAATCTAGAAAGTACAATAAAAAACAGAATAATAATATCCTGAACAAACCCTCCTGTCTGAATAGTATTAATAAAAACCCTACACTTAAATCAGACAATAACAGTGAAAAATCGTGTGATTGTAGAAATCCAGAAGACTGCCCATTAGAAAATAAATGCTGCATCAAATCTGTGGTATACCAATGTACTATCTCATCCACCGAGAGTCCTAATACTTATATGATATACATTGGGTCCACGAAGAATGAATTTAAAGCCAGATGGAGGCAGAATAAGTGTTCTTTCAACAATATAAATAAAAGTAATCAGACTTCTCTATCTAAATATTTTTGGCATCTGAAGGAAATAAACAGGACACCTAAAGTAAAAAGGAAAATTGTAAATAGGACTAGAACTTGTAAAACTTGGCATGACCTATGCCCTTTGTGCCTCCATGAGAAACTGCACATTATTAAATTTCTAAATAATAAAAATCTATTAAGCAATAGACAGAATTAACGGTTTTTTGCCGACATCATCAGATTTATGCACTGAATAATTATCTAAAAACAAGCATACAATAAAATAACTTTTATAATCTATAGCCCAAATAAATAGTTTAAATACCCTACAAAAAAATTTTACGGTAGTTTTTATATGCACAAATCCCTTTCGTAAAGAAATAAAATAAAAAAATAAATAAATCTCCATAGACACGTAAACCAGACTAGGCGAAAACATATTCCGATTTAAATTTAGACACCCCCACCTTACCCTGACTTGACATAGTAACTCTATGCTGATACAAATTATTAACACTCAACATCCCTAACTATTTTAAACAATTCGCCCTGCCTGTTACCATGGAAATTTTGATTTGAAGTATGAATATGCTATTAAAACACGTAAATTTCAGAAATAAGTTATTCCAAAAAAATTTCGCTTGAAGATGGAACAGAGCTTACTTTACCTCAATTTAATTAAAATAATTATATTGAAGTTTTCGGCTCTTGTTTTGAAACATGAGACCTCTTATGTAGCGTGTTGGAATCATATTTTTAAATAAATAATTATATTTATGCTTTACTTTTGTATCGAGCACTATTTTTTTAAAAATAATAACAAAAATACTAAAGAACTTTGGATTATTTACCTAACCAGTTCTTTCCTATTTTCTCTATATTTTAACACACACACACACACATACATATATATATATATATATCATTAGCGATGTCCATTGTCCATATTGTCTTTAGAGAGAACAAAAAGGACATCAGAAGAGGAGGATGAAGGAAAATAGTTGGAGGAACTGGAAACAAAACAATAAACAAATAAATTAAATGTTGTTCATCTGGACTCGTGCTCGCTCAAAGTATATTTATTGTGGGTTAACATGTTGACATTACGTCAGACCTTTGATGCAATAGATTCGTCTTGTCTCGGTACGTCACTATGGCAAGCTTTTCTACTACAGACATTATCATTATATCTGTAAGTCTTAACTCTCCTTAATACACTACATTTTATGTTGTTGCTTTTATTGTATCTCTTTTTAAATAACACACATGTTTTTTCCAGTTTAGTGCAACTGCTGTAGCTTTCCGCATGTTTGCTTGTAACACCTCTTCTTAAAGGCGCTCCTCGTACACACTGTCGTTTGTCCTTTGTTCTGCCCCACGGGATCCTCCACACCGACTTATATACCACGCTACCGACATTGCAGCTGCCTTCAAAATTCAAAGGTGAAAAACCAGAAAAATACTTACGCCATAAGCCCAAAGACATACATAAATAAACTAACCAATACAGTCACTACACACTATAAAAAAGCAACAGCACTCTATATCGACAATATCAATAAGGAGGCCTAAATTAAGACAGACAAGCTGGTGATCTGTTATAAAATCCAACGACTATAGGGCAAACAAGGATTCATCTATACCAAGGACCATAAAAGTGACTTCATTGAAAGGCCTTCGTTCAGCCTGATAATTCCTACAAAGATCGAAATCGGCATAACCACCAGGGAAATGTTGCAAAATATATGTAGCTTATTACGAGTGGCCACGCAAGCAAATCCATAGAACGACACAATTGCGTGTATCTCCTGGTTCCATAAGATTTTTACCTCAGTATATAAAAGAGAAAAGCATACAGTATGCACTAGAATATGTAAAAGGTTTTGTTAACATACCGCCTGAGGATATTAATATAATTTTGCCGCAAATCTATCCCATACCACGACGGAAATTTCTTGGTAGACAAGGAAAACAAAGACGGATTGTGCGTCCCACTAGCATCTTACGATGGTGGAGAGGTTTCTGCGTTCATGGAGCTGTTTGTGTTAGGTAAAATCAACAACCACGGATGGACTAATGATTGTAACGGACAAAAGAAAAGCTAATGATAAAATCAGAAAATAGCTATTTAAGCTTTTCCACGAGCTCAAATTCAATATTATAACTGAAATGAACAAAAAGACAGCTCAATATCTCGATGTCAAATTTGACTTCACTCCGATAGATTCTCTCCATACGTGAAAGCAAGTACTATAGTAACGTACTTAAACGTATAGCCCACCCTTCCACAATTATTAAGCATATCCCGAAGGAAATTAACTGCATACTATAAAAGAATTCCTTGTCTAAAATAACTTTCAGTCAAAAAAGAAAGAATATGAAATAGTATTAAAAGAGAAAGGGCACGAAATCAAGTTAAGCTTCAACCCGCAAGCGAACCAACAAGTGAGAAGCAAAAACAAGAAGAGAGATTTTATTTGGTTCACCTCCTCCACCTTACAATCTGGAAGGGACACAAATATAGATAAAATACTTTTCAGACTGCTAAATAAGCATTTTCTCAAATACTCTAACCGACGAAAATTTTAATAGAAATACTGTACAAGTAAGATACCGCTGTAAAAAGAAACGCAAATAGTATTATAAAGAAACGCAACTAATTGAAGTTCAAGACAGCTACTAATACAACACCATGAATACAATCCCCAGTAAATGTAGGAAAAAAAAACTATTTCCCTTTGGAAGGTAACTACCAAGTCGCAAATGTGGTATATAAGCCGGACGTGGAGGATCTCCTGTGACTAAACAAATATACATATAATTTAATTAAAGCGCATTTAAGAAAAGATGGTACAACTATAAATCCTCCTTCAAACTGGGGACCACAGCAGTTGCACTCAACTGGAAAACCCGGTGTGGGAATTTAAAAAGAAGTACAATAAAAACCCAAAACTAAATGGAGTGAATTAAGAAGATTTAAGCCTTATAGACGTATTGCTAATGTTTGAAGACTCTGTCAGGAAGAAAGCAGAACAGATTGGCGTCCGCAGACCGGACTAACCTGTAAAGTCAACTGTACGGTGTAATGTCAAAATGTAGACACAACAATAAATATACTCTAAGAAGGGACGATGAGGAATGAAAAAAAAAATTTTTCCGATTCCTCCATCACTTGTCTCGCCTCCTTTGGATATTTGCCGCATTGTTAATTTATTTAAGCGGACATGAATAGTGATACAGAATAACAATCCACAAGTAATTTCCCTGACGAGAACCTACGGTCATAATCCGGCTAATGCTTTATACGTCGATTTTTCTTGATGTATTTTATTACCAGTTCTACAACTTCAGATTATCCGAATTGTGTATTGAGTACTTTTAAAAATATCCAAGAATTGGCCTGACTTTAGTCTTGCTACTATTTCTCTTTTTAGTATATAAGTACATACATACGTGCACACAGATATAGATAGATATAGTCCCATTTTTAAATAAGGTTGATAGTGCGAGTGAGATATTTAATACACACTGCTTATCTTATAGCGTGATATTTCCGATAATGTGATTAATAATAGTATGATTAATATAGTTTTAATCTTTTCGACCAGGACTTTTCTTAAGGGTTCTTGTAACTTGTGGGTTGATAGTTAACACTTTGATCTCATAAGTGACACGTGAGGCGTCATCTCAATAACGTAGTTGTATGTCCGATATAGTTAATAAATTTGACAAGAAAAAAAAAAAAAATATATATATATATATATATATATTTTCATTCAATCCGAAACACTTAGAAAAAATTATACATCCGACTGCACTGAACGAGCTGATCCATGATGAGTCGGTTTGACTGGTGTTTTGGATAATAGGTGATATTTATAGAGGATTAACAGGCGGAGGCTAAAAACACTACTATGAAATGATCTGGTCAGTATAATCTTGAACCTTTTTAATGTGGATGTGATTTTGTGTATTGTAGATTGTTTGTGAATACAGACAAATATTGTCAGAAGGAATATGTTCAGGATAGGAAATGGAGGTCGACAAATTTAGCCCTGAACAACTTACATAATTTATACCTAGCGTAGACGTGACAGAGTGGATTTTGGGGCATCAAATGCCTCCATCATCTCAGAAAAAGAATATCTCAAGCGTCTGGAACTCTTTGTTAAGACAATTTTGAATTCTGACAACATTCGCCAACCTCGTTTCTGTCCAAACTGATTCCCAATCAACTCAGCACAACTGGTAGACGTGTAGTAATTTCCATGATGTCCGCGTAAAGTGACGGATCCAGTAACTGAACATATTACTCTCCCATAAAGCATGTTATAACTACACATATATATATGTATCTTCATGTATGAATTTAGGTTTGCATCTTTGGATATTTGAGAACAAATATATATATATATATATATATATATATATATATATATATATATATATATATATATATATATATGTTCCCACTTGTGAGCCGAAAGCTTGGTTCGATGAACAGCGTAATAAAAACTATCAAAATTTGGGACATTATTTGTCTTTATTTTCTCCTGAGACTAAAGCCACTACACTACTAAACGAAAGTTAAAACGGCTCATGATGAAAAATAATGTACATTCGTAGTCTATTCTATATAATAATATATATATATATATATATATATATATATATATATATATATATATATATATATATCGAGAGAGAGAAAGACTAGGAAATAGGCGAGAGAGGAAGATACAGAACAATATAGGGATATATAAAATATATAGAGTGATATACAGATAGAGAAAGATCAGTGTTTTATCTAGAAATTTTTTTCGATCAGTGGTATATATATATATATATATATATATATATATATATATATATATATATATATATATATAACAGAAAGTGCATAGATATGTATATGTATTTTATTTATGAATGTGAGTTGGTGAGTGTTTCTAAAGTATATAAATATTTATTCAAAGCTCTTCCATTAATGCAAGTCCTGATCCAATCATATTCCTTATAAAAATCTGCATGTGTGTAGATGTTTGTGTAAATAACATATTTATGCCTATACACACATATTTGCATCGAAGTGCTAAAAGCTTTCAAACAGTGAGTGTCTGCAAATGCAAAGCAAACAAACCACAGACTAATACTGTTAAATACATAAACATCTTTCATTTCCTTTTAGGTTTTTCCGTGCATTTTATTAATATATATTTTTGTATCATTGACATAACACAATGCCAAGCACTGTCGCTTCAAAGAAAGCTTAACAATCAAAGAGTGAAGTAACCATACTCACCACTTGTTCAATATGAAAGATAACTTTTATATGAAAACCTTTTCGCAGCGCCTTCATTTCAATGCAAACAACTAAAAACGTTGACAAGGTTGTCGATATTTTTACCATCACATGGCATTTTCAATCGGATTTTTAGACATGGATTTAAATTTTCACTTTCAACGCCTTCGTAGCCAAGTGCACGAAAGATTGACAAGCTAATTCCAAACGATGAGAATGTCTCTGGTTAAGTCGTTGTTAAAAGCATAATGTCAGAAATACGTTGGCACGCGAGCAACATTCGAATAAAGGTGGCATTTATGGTGGAAGGATTTACTCTTTTGATAACAACTCACAAAAGCATTCTAATGTGCAATGCAAGAAATTGTTAAAAGTTTACTTTAACATTATGTATGTATATATATATATATATATTATTTTTCCGGGTAATTTCGAAAGTTACTACATTTAATTTATGTGTATATTTACGCATCTGTTCATTAATCCTGCAGTAACAGGTTTCATGGAACCAGTTTCAAGTATCTCAATGTGACGGAATTTAAACGGTCACAAATCATTTTCTCAAGTTACCGATAACTTAGAGCAACTAATTCAGAAATTTAAACAAATCAATATATATATATATATATATATATATATATATATATATATATATAGCTGGCGTCTCGTATTTGAGGATACCCATCTACTAGGGCTAATAGACAATATCTGTTGCAGACGCAAGCTCAGGCACATTTGTGTTTATTTAACACCCACAGAGCCCACCTTTGGTTTATACTGCAACTATGTTGAGTAGACCATCATTTCTAGGCAAGATCGTGTTATCTTTGGTGATCAAGGCCAGAATGACTTGTGACTTTCTCCTCAAGACCGGAATCGAACCAGTACCCTAAACGTAATCATAATATTGCCTAATGTGCTATACCAGTTATATACGAAGGATTGTCCGGTTAGCAAGTTCGATTAAATGTTGGTAATGCTGTTAATTATGACGTAAAATTGTCGTTTTTTGACGTTAAAAATACGTCAAAAAACGACATAAATACATCATTATTTTTGCACCAACCTAATATAAACGGAACATTTACTTATATATGTGTTTATATGAATAAAGTATAATAATATATATGTGTGTGTATGTGTGTGCGCGTGTGTGTGCGCGTGTGTGTTTGTGTATATATGCATGTATATCATTCACTAATAACAAATATAGAGGAATAATTTGCCAGAATGTAAAGTGTTGTATATGTTTGAGTAGACACATGTTTTTTTTCAAATAGGGTCAAACTAATATATCTACCTGCCTGCGAAGTCGAGTCTTAATAAAAATGTTTAAAAGCCAAAATCATTTACAGCGAAAGAAATAATAATTCAAAATATACTCACGTAATTTTCTATTGTTACTTAGATTTTCTTAATCTTGCACAACACTTAATATTTGAAAATGAAGTAATGTTCAGTGTTACTTGATTTTGCATGCTCAACAGACAATTTTCCAAATTCTGGATTTTATGTCGTTTTTTTAAATGTTCTTTTAAAACCTATGTGAATCATTTAGCAATAGAAGTTATACAGTTGATAAAACCCATATAATAAGAGGTTGGAACAAGGCCAACAAAACTGGCACCGAAAGAAATTAAAAACTTTAAAAGAAATAGAAGGAGATCAAGTTATTAGAAATTATTCTACGACAGTAATACTTTCATAAAGAGAAAGATTGTTTTCTCTCTTGAGGGAGGATATAATAAACTTCATTTCATTTGTATTTGTTTTCTGGCCCAGCAGACAAGACAGGAGATTTGATTAGAGTCCCTCAAAATGTTTTGCTACGAGGCAGCCTTAACGAATAGGCTGCCGTCTATCTTCAATCGTATTAACTTCAAACCGTCAGCAAGTGAATTTTAATTCCCCGGTTTTTCAAAATGACCAAATATTTTCAGACAGCTCGCGTAGTTTATATAATTTGATTAGAGAAGTTTGGCGGCAGCGTCCAAAATTCGAAGACTGCAATTATTGGAATGTGAAGCAGAATTTAGCGAATTTTGTTCAGAATTAGTGTCGAACGAAAGAAACGTACTATTAGTTAAGTGAAGAAGCGGACTCCTGATTTTTAGTTCCACTGGGAAAATTCACTCACAAAATGCGCAAGTACTTGAATATAAACAATGTAGATATGTGCGTATACATATAAATAACACATACATACAACATATCCATTGTATATACATACACACATACACACACATTTATATATATATATGTGTGTATGTGTGTGTGTCCGCAAGCGCGCGTGTGTGTGTGTGAACGGAGACAAAGGGAGTAGGAGACAGAGAGCGTCCGATGAAGAAATTGTCTAAATAACGCAAAAACCGAAAATAACTGTGCCAACTCATTTTAACAGATATAGTTACGAAAATTACTCAAATTATCTTGAAGTACAAATGAGAAAAGTTATACAATAAAATCGCCACTAGCTTAAGCCACGGCCAATGGAGGACACAGGAATCTTATGTTATTCTTCTGAACAGTCTCCTTGTTTAAGTCTGTGAATGCTGCCATAATTCTTGCTTTCAGATCATCTTGGATGTTCCAAGTTGTTTTGTTGGTGTTTCGCTCACCTACGTCACGCACACAAGATAAACACACACACACACACACACACACTCACACTCACACACACACTCACACACACGTATATATATATATATTTTTGAAAAATGACAACTGGAAAACTTCCTAGATTTTGTCGAAGCGTTTCGTCTTCCGACTTTTTCAAGTCAAAAGTGAAATCAAAATGTCTTTGTTGTCATAGTTACATTAAAAAAATCCAAATATTAAAGGAAAGACGCTTGTGTCTAAGCCTTTCTCTGGTTAATATAAATGTTCCTTGTATAAGAGGTTTTTTCCATGAAGATAATACAGTTAAATTTCCAGATCGTGTATATATATATATATATATATATATATATATATATATATATATATATATATATATATATATGTAATGAAAAACAAATCACTTTAATGTACCATTACGATAATTTATTTCACCTAAATCCTTTTTTAAGGATTCAGGATCATCAGGTAAATCTTCCAACAACGAAATGAGAAAAAAAAAATTTTTTCTCATTCCGTTGTTGGAAGATTTACCTGATGATCCTGAATCCTTAAAAAAGGATTTAGGTGAAATAAATTATCGTAATGGTACATTAAAGTGATTTGTTTTTCATTACATATTAGCTCTGTCCTAACATTGAGCTCTCAGGATTTCATCCACTTTGGATTTACCAATTCGGTTTACCAAGTTCCTTATAACTTAACTATATATATATATATATATATATATATATATATATATATATATATAAAGACGTTTTTATGTTTATACATTCTTTAGATAAAATATTTTAGTAAATGCTGTTTTATAATAAACACCCATTATAATATTTACCGACCTGAATGTCTCATAAATTTTCATACAAAATATTCGCCCTCTGACATGAAAATTTCTCGAACATTCAGGTCGGTACATCTTATAAATACAGTTTATTATAAAACAGGACATTTACTTCATGTCGGATGGCGAATATTATTATATTTAAGTTTTTACATACACTTCTGAAAATTTCCGATCATATGTGTGTTGGAATATATAAAATAATTAATGCAAAAAATGCAGAAGAATGTGGAATAAATTTAACCCCACCAAAGCACACACTCATATTGTATATTTGAACCTTAACCTTCATTTGATAATTGTTTCCTTGAACGTCTTGATAAAAAAAAAACATAAACAAAAAAAAAACGTCTTTTTAATCCTTTGTTCATGCATATTCTTATTGTGTGGTCAACAAGAACATTGTCGGAATGGTTATTGCCCCAATTGCTTTCGGAAAATTCATCATCTATTTTCAGTCGGTTCTTTCTTTATTTTAAATATTTGTGTTATGAAATACATATGTGTGTATGTAGTAAAAATTCCAATCTTCACGTGAGAAATGCGTGTGTGCATCCATGTAGTTCTCTCTTTTAAATGACGATCAATATGATTCTGCAGTTGCTACACGATGCAAGATCGATGTTTGTTTTGAATTGTTTATATAAGGGGTAAGTGTAAACGAAAAATGAGTCAAAAATTCGATTTATTTACAATGGTGATATTACAGACGTAAATTTTTCAAATGTACACATATACTATTTGGGTGTTTTTTTTTTGTTGTTTTTTTTATACCACTGAGATCACTTCCCTGGTTTGACATCCTCATTTTAAATATTACATTAATCGATTTTAGTTTGATTTGATAAGGATGTTTTAATGTGTAATCATGCGGCTGGTGTGTCTTATTTTTATTTTTCTATTTTTTATAAAATATTTTCTTTTTTCTTTTCCTCATTTGTTTGACCCAAGGAGTGAAATGCATAAATTGCTGTTGCGTCTCTTGGGAATTCATCTATTTTATGATATTTTTTTATCGATTTGTTTGTTTAACTGTAGATCATCTTCTTAATGGGTCATTTAATGCCTAAATTGAATTTTCTGGTGAGCTTTGACGTAATACAAATATGATGTAACTCATTCTTTTTTCACAATAGAATACTTGGTAGATAATATTCAGTGTATACACATGACTGTAGCGACATAATTAATAGAGGCCATGATAGGTGTTTCTTATTTTGTAGATTTGCTGGATTTATAATTTGGAATACAATTGCATTTGGAAAATAGTACGACATAAGTGTTATTTCATGTTCCTAATTTTAATATATATATATATATATATATATATATATATATATATATATATATATATATATATATATATGGATTTGTATTGTAATTTTTCATTTTTTGGTAATATCTCATTGCATGTAATGTTACTATAACAATGTCTTTTTATACTTCGATAGTTATTTGGTTGTGTCTTTCACTATTTATCCATAACTGAGACCATTACATGCGGGTTAGGGTAGACCTGGGAACAACAGCAATTAAAATCTCCTGATCAGAGACCATACTGCCGGATATAGTTTCTAATTTTGGTGTATCAACCTAGAGTAAAAATTGTTAAAATTTGTTGTTCAATAGATTACAAATTACCTGGTCATCTATGAATTACAAAGACACAGTATTTTAAACCAGTGTTTTTGTTTTTGTTTTTTTTTACATGTATATTAATTCACTAAACATGGTGGAAGGAGGTGAGGTATACGTAATATTCTGCATTCTTTTCGGCCAGTTTAGGAAAAATATATGAACATTAGAAAAATATCAATCATGTTCAAAGACGCATACTCATACTTACATACATACATACACCCCCCCACACACACACATATATATATATATATATATATATATATATATATATATATATATATATATATATATATATATATATATATATACATATATATATACAACTTTTTTCATAAAATTAGTTATGGGGGTGTTAATAAATATAAAAAACTAATAATTCTGCGATGACATTAAAAATATAAATCATATTTATAATAATTTCGATCATCTGTGAATGGTTTCTGAAAGTTACATTAACATCTGACAAATATTTTTGCAAGATTTTCCAAATTAATATGTGTAATACAAAAAAAAAAACGTGCTAAAAATTATCTATGTTATTTACTAGCCCCTCTTGGTACAAAGAGAAACAAGGTTTTTTTAATCAAAATTTAGAATGTTCTAAAAAGAAGGAAATGTTTTAAAAAATAATTAAAAAAAAAACTTTGGTCTTTCCTCTTCATAAAAGAATAAGCATTTAGACGATAACATTTTGTTTTCTAATGTTTGGCGTATTTTTCATCAGACGATGCTCTTTTTTTTTAGCGATTTCGTGGATGTACCTATTTTATTCCCTTTAGGGGCAAATGTAAGTTGATGATTTGGCCTACAATAGACATGTGAAAAAATGACTGAATAATCCATTCCATGCCAAAATCTAATAATAATAATAATAATGATGATAATAATAATAATAATAATAATAATAATAATAATAATAATAATAATAATAATAATAATAATGATGGTATTATTGTTCAAATTTGTATAAAATTTAATAACAAAAATGATAATAATTAAGACATAAAAAATTAAATTGTAGTTGGAAAGGAACTTATAATTAGATTTTTATTAATTTTTGTGTATTATCTGTTCCAACAGTAACCTTTCGAATTCAGTATATGTAAGCTTCTACCGATTTTCAGTACCTGATGTTGATTTTGAAATTTATAGGGAAGATAACTTTTCTTCCATATTTTGTCTGAACTTGTGTGTCATATGTTAGTGATATGTTTGTGTTTTGTGATTTTAAATATTTTGAAATTTTTCATGTCTGCTTTTCGGATTTGGATTTCCAGAAATGCAGATTTAATCCTATCTCCATGTTAATGTATTTTGCTTCTTTCGATTGTATATTGTAATTTTTATTCTCGACCCTTGAATTTACTTACAGTCTATGTTATTTTAACCTAATCTCTTCATACAAAGTCATATTAGCAGCTGTACATGTTTTAAATGTATGTACAGTTCTTAAGTGACTGTACGAGTAGGGTAAAAATAAATGTCGAATATAAAAGTTGATATTTGGTTTATAGCCCGATTTTCCCGAGGTATTGCCGTGGTAGAGTCATGATTGTGGAGAGATATATTGAGCTTTTATAATTTTTTTTTTTGGGGGGGGGTAATGAGGTTTTCCTGTACAATGCCATGCACCTCTTATTTTTCAAGGTTTAATCTGTGCAGTTGTAAGTGAACTGGCTTTCCAGTAGTCATACTATGATGCTCTGTGTGGTGTTTTATACTGTCATTTTAGCTGAATTGTTTGGTTATGACTGGATATTTAATAAAGATTATAGTGTACTCGGTATCGCGTTGAGAATCAAGAACGGTTTTTGAATCCCAATAATCCAATATACGTCTTGTTATTCTCAAGTATCAGCGATGTCATGGGCAATATGTTGAAACGGATGTTTTTGCATTGATCTGTCGACCATCTAAAATCTCTTAAATCCGATGTTGAGTATTAGTGGTCTGATTCCGATGTTATCTCTTTTAGTGTAGTTTGAAGCTTCCAGTTTGTATAGCGATTTTCTAATCGCTTCTCAGATACGATACAAAGACGAAAGTATAAAGATCGAACACACTACTCACTGTTAATTTACCTATTAAAAAAAGATTTCTAACCATTACACCAGTTCGAGATTCCCCTTGCAATTTGTATTGTGTTGGTGCAATAATGTGTCTGGTTACTACTAATACGACTTTTATCGCTGCCTATTATGTGCCGACAATGAATATGATACCGCTGTTATTATATTCTATATAAGAAAGATGCAATTTGCTGGGGTTATCTAGAGTAGGTTTGTTTCATGAGAATATAATTAAGTTTCAAGAATCAGAAGTATGCCTGGTTGTGTCTCCAAATTTGAAATAATATCAGCATGTAAAAGCTTGTGCAAATAAATTGAAACAACTGCTTTAGTTTCCTTTCTTTCACCATACAATCAGTTTTAGACCCACCGGTGAGACAGGGTGTAATCAATTCCTATTTTTTCCTCAT
Source organism: Acanthosepion lycidas (assembly GCA_963932145.1). Taxonomy (NCBI): domain Eukaryota; kingdom Metazoa; phylum Mollusca; class Cephalopoda; order Sepiida; family Sepiidae; genus Acanthosepion; species Acanthosepion lycidas. Next base: position 7,054,300 of record OZ010582.1, read on the forward strand.
ATTAGGTCATTTGCAGTGGTGTGCAGTAATATGAATCTATTTTCAGGGTGTATTACGAAATTTGTTTGGCCTTGAAAAATATTGTCTCTTCCGTGATTACATCAGATTTTTATCACGTCCACACACTACTGACTCCACTTTCGATTAGTTGTCCTACGGCCATTGTTTACGATGAACTTTACTCCAAGGAAGCGTACGATAATTGTAACGCTGCACGAAGGCACTAGCAAGCATTATCAGTGAGCAAATCAAACTACGATAGACTTGTCCCAGAAACACTTAGATTTAAATCCAATCGACAATTTGTAGTTAATCTGGAAGAAACAACTCCGTGGAATGAACATAGTAAGTACAACCACGTGCACTATTTCGTCTTTCACTGGAAAATACGAAAAAAATCAAATAATAACGGAATTAATGGTTTTGTTTGAATTAATTTAAACACGGTTGTATCATATGGCCAATGCTAGGGATGCTTAGGCTTCTGCTGCGTGTACGCTTATTGTTATGCATTACTAGTGAAATCATCTATTGTTTCATTTCGTTTATTTTTCGCCGACATGTGAATTTGGTCGGTGGTATCAGCAAGATTGTGGATTGTTTTGTCCTCTAGAAGCATAGCTAATATTTGGAGCATAGTATGTGGTACCGTGTGAAGTCACGTCTGTTTGAGAAAGGCGTCGAACATTGTATATCTGATCAAGTACCCCATCATCTATCGAAAGGAGCTTCTGCGAACTCCTATCAGCAATTTAAACGATGTTGAACAGCGCTGTTAATATAGCTTCATCGGACTTCACCATTTCTTTAAATATATCTATGTAATGGTGTCATATCTGATGGTTTGTGGAACGTTTTCTAAGATATCAACGATTTAATTGACCGCATAATAGGGAAGGATCCCGCATCACAGCGGCGAATTTCGTTGTCTGCGAGGCCATTTTTATCGCTATTTAAACTGCATGATACAATTGCTGGTACTATACGCAGTGCTAGGGTCATATTTAAGAAAGTTTCAATAGTGCAGAAAAGCGTGAATCTGTTGTGTTCATGACCATTATCTCATTATGTATGTGGCTTAGTTCGTCATAGTTACGACATATTTTCCGTGCTACTGTTGTTTGTTGTTTGACTTGTGTCACCCGAACGAAGTCTTTAGTGAATAAATCAAATTGATATTTCCGCCGAAAACTCGCGAGAAAAAGAAAGCCGCAACGCAGCTTCGCATATCCAGAAAGAAGGTAAAACAATATCTATTTTTTAAAATTTGAATACAATTTGATAATAACAAAGGTAACAATTAAGTGCAAGATATAATGTGTCTGAGAAAGTGTATTCTGGAGCGTCTACAGAAATAAACTTTGGGTAAATAAATACGCGTCTATGCACGGATGTGTAGGTGATAATATGTATATGTATATGTCTGCGTTAGATGTGCATATATATTTATAGACAGAGGTAAAACTTATAGTGTACCTTTTTTCTGCCGTCGATGTAGTTGGATGTTCGCGATTTACCTTGCTTTTGTAGATCTCCCTAAATGGTTTGGATGCTCGAATTGGAAAGATTTATTTGGCGAGATGTAAATTAAGTGAATCGCTTTATGTACTCCTGTATCTTCTTGCTGTAGGTACTCTTGTCTCTGCTCCTGTGTTTACTTGCTGTGATTTATATGCATAGCGCATTTATTCCAATTTGCGGTTATTTGTTATGCTTTCGTTAAGATCATTTACGTATAAATTTGAAGAATGGAGAAAATATTTAGATAATAATGTTGAGCATAATTATGAAGGTTAAGCATGAAGATAATGTTTAGCTTAACATATAGTATTATGGTCAACTCATCTCTAACTGCTTTAGAGTAACGTTCGCTCGTGTTTTCATCGCTTCACATTAATGACAGAAAGAAAGCTAGCAAGCTTAATATGATTAAAATATAAGCACAAAGTGATTTATCTCGTGTTGATGAATTTATTTTAATTGAAATTCTCATGCTGCTACAATCTCTGTCACACCCCAAAAGGTTGTTGGTGCAGTCTGAATTTCAGGTAACGTCTTGTCCAAAAATATATACTTCATAACATAAATCACTAATCAACATATTTATTGATCATAATTCTGAAGTCACATGTCTTATTAATTGTTGTTGTCTGCTTCTGTGCTATTCATTAAAGGCGTATTTTTTTCCATTTTTGTTTATTAGATTTAAGTTAATTTTCTTTTTTTTTGAATTTCCATTTCCTTTCGAAAAATTCATGATAATTTCTTTCCTCTGATCTAATTCTCTTTTCTCGCGGATGATTTAATTTTATTTATCCTCCTGCCTTAGTCATTATATCCTGTCCCTCTTTCTTTGCTGTTTTATAATTGTCTTTCTTTCTTTCTTTCTTTCTTTCTTTCTTTTTTTACAAAATTAGTGATGAGAAATCCTAAAACTCATAGAAAAATGATCGGTGCTGAATAAATATCCATAATTTTACAATGATGAATATGTTATCTGTAAAGATTAATATTCAAGTAGTATAGTTAAAAAAAAACAAAAAAAACTATAAAATGTTGAGAAAAACATCATTTTTGTAGTAAAAAATGTCGAGCGCAATTTCAAACTTACTTCCATATTACTTTATATCTTAAACAATTTATTCATTCGTATAGTTCACATAACAAATTACACGATTATCATGCACGATCATATTGTGCCATTATATGGACCAACATATTTTATCCTAGATAAAATGTAACAAATATGTCGATCCATGCGATAAGAAGTCCATCAGATCTGTCGAGTTCTACGATAGTATTTATAATAGACACCGAAATATTTATACTCTGCGGGGATTTTTTATCGTTTCACTCCAAGCAAAGCAACAATGCCACGAGGACGAATAGATTTATTGGGAGTGACAAAGAATGTAATGATTTTAGTGACTATAAGTGAGGAAAAGAATTATACAGTGGAACGGTGTGTACTATCACCGAACCCGCCCTAAGCCTGATTGGGGTCACCGTTCACTGCTTTTGAATTAAACTAAACACGACTGTCTATTAAGAATTATATACTTTCATTTTTTTTTGCATCATTTTGTGGTCATTTTAATCAAATTCCTGCTGATAAGTCTAAAAAAAATATTTTCAATGTGTTAAACTTATTCAACATTTTAACTAAAAAATATATCAAACTGAAAAAATTGTTAATTTAAGATGGTATGATATTTTATGACATGTTTATTAAGATATATTGTATTTCACTTAAATTCTTCTAGTTGAATTTTTCCCCTATATTGCATATGATACATTATTGTACATACATAGTTTCTAGTAAAATTTGTATTTCATATAAGTACTATCTTATGAAAATTAAGATGTACCAGAGTGTAGGACGTATCATAGGTTCTGGTGTATCATAGATAAGAGAGGGACACGGGACAATTGCACCGGCAACCTGAGTGTGAGAAAAGAAACTGTTGAATTTAACTAAAAAATAAATAAATAAATAAAACGCTGAGTCTTGATAGGGGGCGCATATTTTTCTTTAGAAAGAAATCTCTTATATTCAAGCCGGCAGAAGTAAATTAATATAGTTAAGATAAACGGAACGTCTACTGAAACATGGATATCCACTAAAAATATCATTTAAAGTGTTAAAAGCTGCCGCATCAATAAAATACAAAATAATCCATTGTTTCTGATGTGGTACTGTCCGAAAATATTTCATTCTAATGCTGAATATGATAAAAATAAAAAGTCAATCAATTGTTCTGAAATATGTTTTTTTTTCATACAGAACATGAAAAATGCATTTCCGAATAAAATATCTTAAAACATAAAATATGTACAAATGCCAATTTAAACTTAAGCCATATATCAATTTTATTTTATAATGCATGAAAACAATCGAGTTTCTACACAAGTTTATGTTTTTCTTAGTGGACGTCGGTAAGAAAATAGCCAATAAAATAAGAAAATTCTGTTCATGGAAAAATAATGTAAATAAGTTTAAAACTAGCGATTTTTACTGATTGCCTTGTTGATGGTCATTCACTAATCTGATTCACGCAATGAAGTTAAGTGACTTGAATTCATTTTGTAAGTATCTTCTGATTGTGGCATTTCTTATAATGAATATATACGAATTTCTGCATATCCTACTTAAAATATGTCTTTAGGATAAGTTACAAAATATAATTCACAAGCTATTCATATGATCCAGAATCATGAGGAACATTTTACAACAAGTCTGTAGAGAGGGAGATGATGCTCCTCAAGTGAATTAAGGAAGTCTTCATTATGAACAGTTAATTATTTATTTTAAATTGTATTCCAATAGAATTGTTCCTCAGTCATTTATATATTCTGTATTTTTCAGCTAGTTTTAATTTAATGTTGAAAATTTCAGATTTGTATGAAATGGTAAAATATGTCAAATTATATATGAACTCTTCGAATACGTTTGATTATATCTAATACAATTGGACTCCGATCATTTCTACATGAACTATGTTCCTTAATAGTTGATGATCTGGAATTTTCATTTAAAATTTAAATATGGTCTTCTAGCTTCTCTGATAAAATTGTCTGGAATATTAAATCTATTGCTTCATAAATCGGGATACTAAACAGACCAGCGCTCCTACAATTCTAACGAAATTCATTAGCAATTATATTGTGGAGTGAAGTATAATTACATGTGAAACACTTGATATGATCATGTAGTCGCTTGAAAGACCATGCTTTAAGCGAAGTAATGTGCAATCTGGTCAATAATTCCGGTTTCATTAGATTAACACGTGTACAATACTTTATGAATGTTTAATCAATATTCTATTGAATATTATATTATGCTTATTATTTACTCACAATTACCATAGTTAGCTCCCCAACAAATTACACAAGGAGACACACATACATATATAACAGCAGCCCACATATATAGTTGTGTGTCTGTGAGTGTGTGTATATATATATATATATATATATATATATATATATATATATATATATATATATATATATATATATATATATATATATATATATAAAGAAATATAGTTATATGGTTTATTATATTTATGGGATAAAGTGCTCAATATCAGAGATAGGGCGTGAGTGAATATAAATAAAAATAACTGAATAGACTACAACAATCAATCCATACATTTTACCAATATATAGCTTTATCTTCCCAGAGCAAAACAAACTATTATATAATCGATCTAAGCAAATCACACCACCAATATATATATATATATATATATATATATATATATATATATATATATATATATATATATATATATATATATATATATATATATAATACGGGAGACTGCTGATTGTTGTTAGCCTAGTTTCGTCGGTCGAAGTGAGAATTCATTTCTAATTTCTTTAGTTTTTATATGTTTTACTATTGTGATGTTTCGGATGACTGTAATGGTGAGATCACTATACGTGCGAAATCATAATAGATACACAGATATAAAAAAAAATATTCAGTTAAATATTAAATAAAACAATATATTTGGTAATAGCTAATAGAATAGCGGAAATCGCTCGGATAAACAGAACGATTAGACATCCTTTACAGTTTTGCTTATATGGAGGATATTATGATTTATTGAAAACATAAGAATTCATTTAATTTGACAAAAAAACAATGTCCTTTTAATAATCGCTTAGATGGTGATGCAATAGTTTCACATGTATTTTATATGAAGAGAAAAATCGGATGAGTATGACTGCATTTGTTTTAATAATGTATCAAGTATACGCTTTTCTTATGTTAAATTTCGCTGCATATATATCAAATAAAAAATCGTTGCCAATTATCTCAAGAATAACATATATGCCAGGATTGTAAGACAGACGTGACTGTGTAAGTGATGTGATTGTCATGGCAACCTGCAAACTGATAATGTATTACCAGTACACGCAATGCTGATAGTTGAAATGTATAGTAGAGAAAATTATGTGAAATTATTTTCGCTATAATAGTGTGACGTCGTCCCATGGTCGCAGCTCCAACCGTGTCGTTGTATCACAGTCTACCACGGCACCAACTGTGACGTCCTACTTTGATTCCCAGTCTGCCTACCCACGTTGTGATTTGATCTAGGCAGAGGAAATCAATCAGTCATCGGGGCCGTACTGCAAACCGAGTCCAACGGGGGTGACACCACAAAAATACGCGTAAAAGGCAATAAAATGAAAACTCAAAAGTTCAAAGTATCAAAGAAAAAGGTAACAAACTTTATGTCTAGTTGTTCGATACATAGGACTGCATCTATCTCCCGACCCGTTCTATGGATTGTAACACGTCGTTTTCCGCTAGGCAAGTTTTAACAATTCAAGTCGTCTGCTCTCTAAGAAATTGGTGTTTCGGTGGGTCTTTGGAAAGTCAAAAGAAAAACTTATTTCAGTGATCTTGATCTAAGTGGCTCTTCAAAATAATTGTTCTTGGTTTGAAGATGTGGGTCCAGAAAATGTGCGGGAATCTTGGTCAGGTATCTGCGAGGCTTGCCTTAACCGAAGACTGCTGGAACTCTACTCATTTCTGCTCGTTGTGGCTTCGTTTATATGGACGCCGACCAAAACCTGGGTGGGTTTGTCGGCGCCGGGGGGTTCCTCGATAATTCTAAATACATATCCACCTCTCTGGTTAGGAATTTCCACCTTTTTCCATTTTTGAGAACCTTTCCTCACTCCCACCTTCTCATCATACTTCAGAGGGGCGTGAACTGCCCTCCCCACATCTTCGTGGCAACCTCTCTTACTCATCCTCCAGATGGTCGGCAACAGCCTCCCTCGTGCATCACGTGATCACCACTCGACCAATGATGTCTTAGTCGAGCGTGGACGAATCTGCGGCTTTGTTTCAGGAAAAAAAATATCCTGCTTAAAAAAAAAATATATATCTCTTTTTTCTTTCCTTTTTCTTCCCCTTAATGGTTTATCCTTTCTCCAGCCGCGAACGGGACAATATGACAATGGCGGTCATAACTCTTGTTCTACACGTGGTTTACGTCAGGTGTTTTATCGCTAATTATCAGAATGTGTGGTCTTCTCGACATGGTCTCAAAAAGGAACATCCCCAAAGTTCCAGTCGGTCTGTCGCCTCGAAGAAAGAAAAAAAAACATTCATCTTCTTTCGGCACAATTCCTGATAACAAAACTCTATTATCGCAGGCCAAGGATGCTCCCTTTCTGCCTCGTTAAATGGTGCCACAATCCTCCCCTAACCGATGTCATTTACCCGTAAATGACACCTAAACCCAAATACACCATTTAACATGCATCATGCATTTGTCCCATGCAATTCTATACTACTTTCCTAGATGCAACGTAATGTTCTCTTTCAAGTTCTTCTGTTCTACATGCGATGTAATGTTCTTTTTCATCTTCTTCTGTTCTACATGCAATGTAATGTTCTTTTTCATATTCTTCTGTTTTACATGCAAGTGTAATGTTCTTTTTCATCTTCTTCTGTTCTACATGCAATGTAATGTTCTTTTTCTTCTTCCGTTTTACATGCAAGTGTAATGTTCTTTTTTCAAGTTCTTCTATTCTATATGTAATGTCATGTGTGCGTGTGCCTGTGGGTGCAGATGTGGTTACTATGGCTTGTTCTTCTTGGTCAGTGTTTTCCTCTCCGCTGTGGGAGGTTTTTCCGCCGAACGTGGCGGTCTCACGCGAGCCTCCTCCGCTGGTCTTCCTGCAATTTCTTAGCCGATTCTGTATGAGTAAGGAACACTGCTAGGCATCTCCCTCTCGAGTTGCTGCATGCGCATTGGATTGTCGTTCGTTAATCTCCTCTTACTCTTAATCTTCCATACTACTATACCCCCGATGGCTATAACTATGAATGTACCCATCACTATTGATCAACTTATCGCGATCTGCTCATCGCCTTCCCAAGCCATACCTTAATTTCCCAACGCACTTAACTTGTCCGTCAATTGATCCATATCGATCTTTTCTATCGGCTTCATTAGTTCTGGCATTTTATTCAAGGTAACATTGAAGAATCCCTTCACTATTGGCTCCCATAATTCTGTACAATTGACTAAGCCTCTGCCAATCATTTCTATGATTGAATCTTTCTCTTCATATCTTTCTTCTTCCTGGTAATAGGGGGGTAAGGAAATAGATATCCCAAATGCCGAACATCCCATGGGTAACTTTAACAGGGATAATGGTGACCTTACTCTTAATGTCCTTGTCGACTCTCCCCCACACACCCTAGACAAGCTGATAGGTTTCTGTGTGGCTACTGCCCACACCCCGTCTGAAACACTGATAGCTTGTGGTAATGCCGTGTTTGCTAATACCTCCACTTGGCAGATTCTCTTAATTCCTTCTCTCTTCCCTTCAAACAATTCTAGTATGCACATCTTGTGGTTACCAGTTATATAGCTAGGGCTTAACGAGGTACAAGTCCCTAGAGCATCATCTCTACACTTTCTAGCTTCTTCAGCTGTTAGCAACATGAATTTCGTTCTCCCTGAATTTAAAGCTATGTATTCTGTTTCCACCATGTACCTTGCTATCATTCGTGTAGCTACCATCGTCATCATGATCATCATCAACCCTTTTATTTTGATCTTTCCTGCAACAAGATTCTCTTGTTTATATTCTTCATAACCATTCAGTTTTGCTCAATTCTTTACTCAAGTATTCAATAATTTCTTACTAAGTTCAGCTCTTCCCTCCTCCAACTAACTCCTAGCAGACAGAATGGCCCGGACAGGTGTGTGTGGCGCTCACTCCCAAAGGTCGTACTTCATGACACCACTGATGGCCAGTCAGCAATGCCAATAATCTTCTTCCGTCCTTCGTGAGATGCAGCCCGCGACTCCATCCCCTCCATCCACATCCACTACAGTCAGCCAGCAGGTTTTTTTGATGAGCCAGTGTCGCTACCTATCGACACCGAATGTTTCTATTCTGCACAGCCTTCTTTGTTCTACTGAGATTTGGGGTTCTTCACCCTTCTTGATCTTATCTTCCGAGGTGGTCCCTGCTCAACCTCTAACCTTCCCTCTGTGTTTAATTCCCGTCGAGGAGGTGTTTTGTCCTCTTCCTCATCCCCTGATTCTTCCTTCTGTTTAGAGTCCTCGCCCTGGACGTCTTTAATACCTCCTGACTCTATGTCTAGATCTCTCCTGTTCCTTAGCTTTTCCTTGAGATGGGAAAGTGGTATTTGATCCTCTTCCACTCGCTGGGCCCTTCGTCCTGTTCAGGGTGCCTCCTTTTAGAGCCCTTGGCTGCTTGATTGGATCTCCTCGTCTTTCTCTTCCTTTCCTTTGGGCATGGGAGTGCGATGGCGACCTCGCAGGGTCTTCTCTGCACCGATTCAGTCGACGACTGAACACCGCTGATATCCGCCGAGGGTTCCAATCCCGTAAATCGGATCGCTTCGTCTATCTGGCCAAGTCGATCTATCTCCTCATTTTCTTCGGAATCTTCCTCCGTCTTCATTTCTTCCGGCTCAACCAGAGTTACCCTCCTTGTCTTCTTAGGCCTCGGCTCGCTCATTTCCAAGTTAGCTATTTCAGCTTTCTTTAGATCATTGGCATGGACCCTCCTTGCTCGTCCTGCCACTTGATCCCATATTACATATGATACTTGACCCGTCTGCTCTACTATCCGGTAGTACGGTTCCCATCTTTGGTCCAGCTTTCCTTCTCTCTGGTGGATTTTGTAGTAGACAGGGTCTCCAACCTTCAATTCTACTACCTTTCTTTCAGCATTCACTCTCTCATTTCTTTTCTTCTGGGCCCTCCTTACTCTTCTTCTGGCCTGAACAAATATTTTATGCTGTTGTTCTAGCAACAGCTGATGATGATCTTATCCCATATACTTTCTTCGAGGCTTCAATAGGTTATCAACAGGCAGGACCACGTCTCTGCCAAACAACATAAATTACGGAGAAAATCTGGAGGTTTCGTTTATCGTAAACCTCACGGCCGCCAGAGCCTGTGTCAAATACAAGTCTCAGTTTCCAGTGTTCTCTCTGACCAGCTTGGCCAATACATCTCCCAAGGTTCTATGAAACCTTTCTACTTTAGCATTTCCTTGGGGGTGATATGGAGATGTTTTTACATGCTTTATATTCAAACCTGTCAGCACTTCTCTCATTATGCTGTTTATATTCTCCGTGCCATTATCTGTTACCAACTGCACAGGGGCGCCATACCTAGGGAAGATTTTACTTATTATCAAACCGGCCACAGTTCTAGCCTTCTTGACTGGTACTGCAAATGCCTCAGGCCAATTTGTTAGCCAATCGACAAAACTCACTATGTAGTGTTTCCCTGCGCAGTTTCCCCGTATGTTCCTGATACATCCATACTCACTTTCTCGAAGGGGAAGTTCGGCACGTCCGTCTCCTCCAATGGTGCCATCTCCTGCCTTCTTCTCTGCAACTGGCACACTACGCAGCTCCGAACATAGTTAGTGACCTCTCCGTACAATTTGGGCCAATAGTACTTTCTTCCTATTAGATCACATGACCTATCAATTTCCATGTGACCCAACCTCTCGTGGCACTGTTCCAATACTTCTGGTCTTAAACTTTTGGGCACATACAACCTGGGCTTGACTTCCTCATCCCTGCCTGAGAGATAATACACCCTTTCCTCTATTATGGCATACTTGGTGGTCTCTCCTGCCTTCACCATTTCTCTCAGGGCAGCTATTTCACTGTCTGCCTGCTCCTTCTCAATTCCTTCTGTCCAGTAGGGATCGGTTATTATCTGTGTGTCCCCTTCTTCGTCCGATTCTAACATAGGGCGATCTTTTAGCTTATTAGAGTTAATTACTCCTATTCTGTAGGATTTATCATCTACTCCCTGCTCTACTTTTACAGATCTTTCTTCCAGTTGTTTCGGTATTCTTGAGAGTAAATCTGCGCACGTGTTTTCCTTCCCTGCCAAATACTCTATCTTACAGTGGTAGCCACTTAACTTAAGGGCCAACTGTTGAATCTTTTTATTATTTGTCCACTCTGCCTGCAATAGGTACTGCAGAGGTTTGTTGTCTGTTTTTATAGTAAAGACCGCACCATTCAAGTAGTAGTCCAGTTTTTGGAGAGCATACATGATAGCATATGCTTCTCTTTCTATTACTGGCCATCTCTGTTGTGTCTCTAGGAGCTTATGAGAGAGAATGTATATCGGTACTTCCTCTGGTATGCCTGGCACTGGTCGTTCTTTATCGGGACACGGCTGGGTAAGAACTGCTCCTACACACTGCTCACTGGCATCAGTGTATAGTACCATGGGCTTGCTGAGGTCTGGGTACGTCAGCAGTGGGACGGCTGTCAACTGTTCTTTCAACCTATCAAATGCCCGTTGACAATCCTCTGTCCACTTGAACCTAGCGTATTTCTTCGTCAGGGCTACTAGTGGTATGGCAATTCTCGAAAATGCCGGGACGAAGCGTCAGTAGTAACCTATAGCTCCTATAAAACCTCTTACCTGTCTCACTGTCTTAGGTTCTGGCATTTCCCTTATGACTTTCACCTTATCCATGTCGGGTTTAATACCGCCTCCGTTTATAACAAAGCCCAAATATCTAGTCTCCTCCTTCAGAAACTGACACTTCGACAATTTCAATTTTAAGCCGTGTTTTCTTAACCTTCCCAACACTTGTTTTAGATGGAAAAAGTGTTGTTCTACTGTCTCCGAAAATATTAAGATATCGTCCAAATATGCCATGGCAAATCTCTCGTATCCTCCTAACACTATTGACATCAGCTGTTGGAAGATTCCCGGGGCATTAGCTAAACCGAATGGCATCACTCTGAACTGAAACAGTCCTAGGTGACACGCAAATGTGGCCTTCTCCTTGTCAGCCTCATCAAGGGCTACCTGCCAATACCCGGACCTCAAGTCCAACGTAGAGAAGCACTTTGCCTTCCCTAATAATGTCAATATGTCATCTATTAGTGGCAATGGCACCGCCAACGGCTTCGATATAGAATTCAGTTTCCTAAAATCTACACAAAAACGGTGCCCGCCATCTTTCTTACCTACTATTACGATTGGGAAGCTCCAAGGGGAGATCGATCTTTCGATCATCCCAGCTTCAAACATCTCTTCTTCTGCCTCTTCTACAAGGGGTCTTTTATGAATAGGTGTCCGGTAGGGTTTTAATTTCACAGGGGGGTGATCTCCGGTGTCGATTTTCATTTTGACTGTGTGGGTCTGGCCCAATTCCTTGTCTGACTGGGCTACCACATCTCGATTATCCCTCAGCAGACCTCCCACCCTGGTTCTAAATTGATCCGGTGCTAATATATCTTCGTCCACTATTCCTTCTGTTTGCTCTACAAGTTTTCTTCGTTCCTCTTCGAATCTCACCCGATTCAGAGTCCGTAGGGTTAGCGATTTCCCTATCTCTTCCCCTCTCCTAACCTTTATAGTCTTTTGGGCCTGGTTCACTATCATAATGGACAGTAATTCAGCTGCCTCCACCACCGTCTCACACACAGTTACCTCATTCTCTTCTAGGCCCTTCCCCTCCACAGGGACCAACTGCAGGGGTCCTTTTCCTATTTTCTTCCCTGACATTAACCTACCCTTTCCCGAAACCGCCGTTCTAGGGGGTAGCTTTACATCTTCCTCCACCACTATTATTATATCTTCTTCCGGTGGGCATCCCAATGGCGTTCTCTCGCCATTCACTATCAGCACAGTGGGGTTGAACTCTATCTGGGCCCTCTGGCTCCGGAACCAATCTTGCGAGAAGATTGCTTCCGTACACAGGTCGGGGGTTACGTAAAAAATTTGGGTGCTTCTTAATTTCCCAATCCTCACAGGGAGCCTCACCATCCCTTTTATCTTCAGGGGGGCTCCATCAGCTTGCGTGACCTCTATGTCCGCTTCCCGTAACCTACTCTTCCGTTTCACACGCCTGTATGCTTCCTCTCTCAGCAATGACACAGATGTTCCTGTGTCTACCAGAGCTTTCATCGCCTTACCCCCTATCTCTGCTCTACAGGATAGCTCCTTCTCTTGCGTCAGCGAAGAGAACACTTGGGCTTTACTCTTCCTGGGCCTCCACCCTTGGGTCATCCCAGCCATAGGCGCCGGCAGCAATAAATCACCTTCATTATTCTTACGGGGGGAAGTTCTGCCCTTTTCGCACCTGGGCGGGCCCGGCTGGACCTCTCCCAGTCTCCCGAGGCTGTTCCTAAGGATACAGCTTCTCTTCAAGTGCCCTGGTCTCCTACAAAACCAGCACCTACTTGCCGGACAGTTCGCCGCAATGTGGCCCACCTGACCACATGTCCAACATTTTGCTCTTTTTCTCTTCAACTGGGCTAACCTCTCGTTTACTCCCGGGGGGACCTGTCCTCTACCCAAGCGGCTCGCCCGACCACTGGTCCAAGCTTTTATTTACCTTCTTTTAACTGGGCCACCCTCGCTTTTAATTCCGGGGTGGCCCGCTGGCTTTTCCCTGGTCTTGTCTCTTGGGCTCGGCCTTCTTTGTTAATATCGGTGGGGCGCCTTTTCTCAGCCCGTACCACTTGGTCAGGTGTCCTTTCTTTCCACACCTGGTGCACCTGTCCTGTTCGAAGTCTGGGGGCAAACCCCACTTCGTCGGACATTCCGCCGCTCTGTGGTCCTCATGACCACAGGTCCAGCAGACCAGCCTGTATCTACCCGGCGTGGGCTCATAAAATCCATGCCTGGTTGACCATGCCTTTCTATTGGGGTCGTCTTCCCACACCTCAGGCTGATCTACTTCTAGCTTGACCCTCCGATTCCACGCGGGGGGTCTTCCACCTTCCCCCTTTTTCCGACCTCTCGACTTAGTATCTGGTTCCTTCCACACCTTTTTACCTTTTCCCATATGCGCTGGCTCTCCTTGGCCAGTTCTATTGCTGCCGATAGTCTCACCGGCCCCTCTTTCAGCACGTCGTGACGAACACGCTCGTCACTTAGGGCATCCACATACAGGTCTGCTAACTGGGCCTGCATGAACCCATTGTCTCTAACCACTTCTGGGAAGGACAATGATGACAGCTTCCCCGCTCGGGCCCCCAATTCTCCAGGGGTTTCGTCCCGCAGCTGTGTCAGCTTTAAGAGGGCTCTCATAAAGAGGGCCTCTATAGCCGTGCCCTCGTCGGTGAATTCTTTGGTCAATAGTCTCTTTAATCTTTCCCAAGACAAGTGGGGTTGACTCTCCAAGAGCTCCTTCATAAACTCAGAGGCTTTCCCCTTTGTGGCATCATATGCCAGATACAGGGTCTCCTGATCTGTGAGTTCATATATAATTCGGCTCTTCTCCAGGATTGCCAGCCAGTTTTTGAAATCTTTCCCACTGCCGTCAAATGCTGGGACCCTCAGTCCACACAACAACATTCTCAGGTCAGCTGACAACCCTTGTCTAACCCCCTCTTCATCCCCCACTGCTCTATCTGAATCATAGTCCGACATATTTAAAGAGAAATACAATCTACGCAGCAACAATCGAGGTTGGGAAATCAAGCAAAGTGTCCTACCTTACAGACGATTCTGTTCTCGTTCCTCTCGGTCCCGGATCGTTTTGAGTCCTATTCGAAATTTCTCAGCAACAGCGGTCGATCCAGGATCCTGTCCTGCTGTCACGGTACTAATTGTGGCAGTGGCTGTTCCAGGGTTCTATCCTGTGGTCACGGCACCAGTTGTGACGTCGTCCCCTGGTCGTAGCGCCAACCGTGTCGTTGTATCCCAGTCTACCACGGCACCAACGGTGACGCCTACTTTGATTCCCAGTCTGCCTACCCACGTTGTGATTTGATCTAGGCAGAGGAAATCAATCAGTCATCGGGACCGTACTGCAAACCGAGTCCAACGGGGGTGATACCACAAAAATACGCATAAAAGGCAATAAAATGAAAGAATCAAAGAAAAAGTTAACAAACTTTATGTCTAGTTGTTCGATACATAGGACTGCATCTATCTCCCGACCCGTTCTATGGATTGTGACACCTCGTTTTCCGCTAGGCAAGTTTTAACACTTCAGGTCGTCTGCTCTCTAAGAAATTGGTGTTTAGGTGGGTCTTTGGACGAAAGTCAAAAGAAAAACTTATTTCGGTGATCTTGATCTAAGTGGCTCTTCAAAATAATTGTTCTTGGTTTGAAGATGTGGGTCCGGAAAATGTGCGGGAATCTTGGGCAGCTATCTGCGAAGACTGCTGGAACTCGACTCATTTCTGCTCGATATGGCTTCGTTTATATGGGCGCCGACCAAAACCGGGGTGGGTTTGTCGGCGCAGGGGGGTTCCTCGATAATTCTAAATACATATCCACCTCTCTGGTTAGGAATTTCCACCTTTTTTCCATTTGGGGAACCTTTCCTCACTCCCACCTTCTCATCATACTTCAGAGGGGCGTGAACTGCCCTCCCCACATCTTCGTGGCAACCTCTCTTACTCATTCTCCAGATGGGCGGCAACAGCCTCCCTCGTGCATCACGTGATCACCACTCGACCAATGATGTCTTAGTCGGGCGTGGACGAATCTGCGGCTTTGTTTCAGGAAAAAAAATATCTTGCTTAAAAAAAAAAAAAAATCTCTTTTTCCTTTCCTTTTTCTTCCCCTTAATGGTTTATCATTTCTCCAGCCGCGAACGGGACAATATGACAATGGCGGTCATAACTCTTGTTCTACACGTTGTTTATGTCAGGTGTTTTATCGCTAATTATCAGAATGTGTGGTCTTCTCGACATGGTCTCAAAAAGGAACATCTCCAAAGTTCCAGTCGGCCTGTCGCCTCGAAGAAAAAAAAAAAACATTCATCTTCTTTCGGCACAATTCCTGATAACAAAACTCTATTATCGCAGGCCAAGGATGCTCGTGGTGGTTTTTTAAATTTTTCATATCTGTCTAAGTCTTTTTAGTTGTCTGGTTTTCGTCACTTAACGAAATAACATTTTCATTTGAATTTTTCTCTCTTTCTCTGGCCAGCCGGTCTGTAGTTGATAATAAGATGTCTTCCGTACCAATAGTTTGTTTTCATATATTTAAATAACACAGCCGTTGCCAAAAAATATCTGATTCTTTCCTTCTTTCTTTTTCTTTTTACTCAGAATTTCCCTGTCATTGTAATGACACTCTTTCGCCATTTGTTACTTATCAAAATATCCCTTTATCCATTGTCTCTTAGCTGTGTGTGCGTTCTTGCTTATCACTCACGTTTCGGTTCTTAGCCTCTCTTTTTCTTCTTTTCTTTCTTTTCCCTTTCTGCCTCGTTAAATGGTGCCACAATAGAAATAAAATTAAAGCCAATGCATTTCTTCATATATGACTAATCTACGATATGCAATGTTATTTCGATAAAATCAAGAAAGGCATGTAAGTGACCGTTGCAGCTAAACTTGTCATAGTCCGTAGTAATCTTCCAAAATCGTTAGAATAATTGCATATTCGGAGATTTAATAACAATCAAATCAGCAGTATGAGCGAGTAGAATAAGAAGCGTTCTAGACATTTCTACGATCATCCATCACCAGAAATGACACTCAGATTCTTTTTGATGAGGAAAATTGAAAAGAGAACTAGCGAAATCTTATTAAGAAATACCCCAGGATTTCTCTTCAATGTATATGAATGTCATCTTGGACAGTGAAATGCAATAAATGTCAACTACGTAACTATAGAGATGATCGTATTAAACGTATGATAAGAGTTATGCAATAAGTATATTTGAAAGCATTATCTGGAACATGAATGAGAAAGAAACAACTGAAATGTGCTAATGATTAAGATTTCTCAGGCATACTAATCGTAGATACTCAAAAAGAGAATCTATTGTAGAGAACAAATAAATGAATGAACTTTAAACCTCATAACTAAACACGACTCATAAGATCCGATTTGATGCAGCAAATGAATAAAACTTCTTTCAGTGACGGGTGTTTCTTTTTCTGTGAGAAATTCTGGGGCGCCCGTCGGCCACGGGAAATTTTGGATCTGCACCCAACGGTGCTAATATCAGTTCAGTATGAGTTATGGCTGGAAACCTCACTTGTGATTGACAGTTTCGATTGCAATGAATTCAGGATAGATGCTCTCCTGCGATGTCGTCTTGTTATTCCTTTCCGTCGAGCATGTTTCTCCCCGGCGGCAAACCTTTGTTTCTCACCTTGTCTCTCCAGGCCTCGGTGTAATTACGTCACCAACGGGAGCGTTCGTTGTCTTCTGCCTCCAAGGAGTTATGCCTCAGCTGTTGATATCGTTGCATCACCATAGCTGTATATGTCCACACGGTTGTGAGAGTCTCCATAGCAAAGAATGCAGCGCCAGATGACGCTGTAACGTCCTCTCCAGGGCGCAGGCATGATTCAAAACATTTCTCTGTTCGCCACTGCCTTTCCCTTGAACAACGCATGTGCCGTGGAGGGGAGAGGCATGCTTCATGGACATCGATAGCCCCGGTGCAATTTCAGTCAGGTTCGTTAAATTCACTTACACGCAAATAGCATTTGGAAAGTTATAAATCGACCTCTTCTTTCCTCAGCTATGGGTTAATCTCGTTGGAATTTTATAACTTAATCTATGTTATACGTAAAATGACCTGTAGTCTAAAAAATATGTTCTGCCTTTAAACTAACACGAAAAAAAATAAGAGGCCGTAAAAAAATCAATCAATCAAATACCTTTCTAAATCATTGACATTTAATATTTAAAGAATGTAATTTAGTAAATCCTGCTGATAAAAATTGATGCAGAAACCGTGTTTCTTTAATGATCACATAGATATGAATCTGATTGATACCATCTGTTAAAAAGACATTTACAAGCTGTAAATGTCCTAGATGAAGAATATCATGGATTTAATAAAGATTATATTATTTTGAATAAAGCAGCTAATCGATTGACAACCTCATATGACTGAGACAGTTTGTTTCTTTTTTAATTACCGTATATGATGTTATTTAAGGCGTACTTTTTTTAAATAAAAATATCTTATAAATTACAACTGCGTTTTATATGCCATAAGTAGGTTTACTAAATTTAATTATTATTATTTTTCTCTTGATTTGCCCTGCTGTCAGCGTTTGTGCCAAGTTGAAAAATATTTTGAATGCTAATTCTTACAGTAGTTAAGGCTTTTCGGTTAGAATCATAGGTGTTGTAGGAATCAACACATTAAATCAGATTTTATAAATATCTGGTACATTTGACTCGCTAATAATTTTGGGAGAACCCGTGTAAGACGAAACGAAAAGGAACTATAGAATTTAAACAGAAAAAAACATTGACAAATATACTGAAAGTTTATTTTACAAAAGGAAAATTAGAAATTAAATTTGAAGTGTTCAAACCAACCTTTAGTGTCTCCCATTGAGTACACACATTTTTCGAGAGCCAAAAGAAAACGGCTGCAAAGCAAAATCTCACCGCTTGTGATTATCATCAGTAGGTGGTAATCCAATATAGGCCATCGAATTCCTGTGTAGCCTGATATATTCTACATGTAAATATTAGCCTAGAACTATAATTAGCAAGCAAGCACTTAAAAAATGTCGCAAGTTAATTCCATACTATGTTCTCTAAAGTTTATGCCCAGACTTCTCACAGATATACTCTTGCTCCAGTCTCATGTAAAACTAATCAGTCATGAAAACATCCCAACGAGTACACAGGATCGTATCCACAGTGATGTTGTGACCTTGGGTCATGACAAGTTTCGGGTCTTGCAACATCATACTTGTTCGCCCAAGAGACCCTACCGAAAAGGTACTATTCCGGCAGGCGAGCCTGAAGCAAAAAAATCGCCAAGCACGCAACAAATGGACACATTAACTGTCACTGCTAATCTTGAAATTAAAGGTGACCAATCATTGATGACATACGTCAATTCCTCCTCAACCAAGATGATACAAAAAAAAAGAATAGACAGCATGCTCGTTTTTTTTTCCAACTTAGGTCCAACACGCGAAAAGACCCACATATTCAACGAACAGTTTGACAGAACAGATAAGTAATGGCAAGAAAATTTTCCCATCATATGAACCGTTCCTTAAGAAAATATTTGTTTTATTACAATTTACTCGTATTGCATTATTTGTCCCTATTTGTATTATTAAATCGTAAAAATTGTAGAGGTTACAAATTAGAGATAGAGTCGAAAAGAGATTGAATTATATCAATTCATTAAATATCCAAGAAACATTCATAAGTGATGCTACATAAAGCCCCAGCCACTGTCAGAATAATGTCCAAGATATGCCTGTAAAACGTACAAGGAGAATGTGCCAGATGCTAGAGTCACACTTGAAAGTCTGTAAAATATGAATTTGAGGAGAAATAACTCATTTTATAATATGCTGAAGGACACAGAGACGAATTACATGGTCGGTATATATGGAAAATAGAAGAATAAAAACTTCATTAGAAAATATGATGTTTGAAATATCCAGTATTGGAAACAAGATAATATCTAAAAATATTTAAATATAGACATGACTACAGATGGTATTTAGAGAATTCTTGAGCTTCGAAATTATCTGCTATGTCGTGCGTAGACGAACAGAATGTAACCGAATTTACATTGAAAATAGTTATGAAAGAAAGTACTTTAACATAGCCACTGTGGACGATATGAAACATACACATTCAAATCCAATAAAATGAAAGAAATTATTTACGAATTATACATATTTAGGGAAGAATTACATATATATATATATATATATATATATATATATATATATATATATATATATATATATATATAGATATATATGTGCGTGTGTGTGTATATATATATATATATATATATATATATATATATATATATAGAGAGAGAGAGAGAGATAGATAGATGTTAGAGTGTGCAGGTTAT
>OZ010582.1:7079135-7099135 GCA_963932145.1 Acanthosepion lycidas
TAATTTGAATAGGTACAAAGCATATTGTAATTGTAATAGAGGTGCTGGCAGTCATCGATGATTTCAAAATTGACAAAATTACAGGGATAATAAGTAAAATATACGAGAGTGTTGGTATACCAGAGGATCTAATCAGATCGATTTTTATAGAGCTGCCATTGGCAAATAGATGCGAACTCCGTCGGATAATCATCCTAATGAACTCACTGTCAGAGCATATCATGGGAAATCTGACGGATAGAACCGATAGGATATGTAGACCGAAAATAGGGGTAGTATTCAAATACAACGCAACAACGATTGCGACATTTATGGTCCTAATAATAACAGAAAGTACCATAAAAATGTATAAGGATGTACAAATATTTTTTATATATCATGCAAAATGATTTGATAGTCAACATAACAATGCACTGTTTGAATGGCATGCATTGTTTGGGAAACAGATAAGAATAATCCAGAAATTGTACAAGGAGCTATGAATTCAGTAAATACACTAAACTAGAGATGTATGTGTTTTATCAGCAGAATTATTCAACTTTTATATAGTGGTTCTCGTAAGAGAATAAAATATCCTTCAATGTTTCATTTGATGTATGGATTACACAGTGTTGGTAGGGTAAACAGAAATTAAACTACACGAATTCCTCCTGAGGTAAAACGAGAAGGAAACATTCTGCATCAATTGTAAGAGATAATGTATTATTATCAGAAAAAGGAATAGCCCGATATTAGAACTCTGATTTTGACACAACTACAAAGGTTTAAAACATCTATCATCTGTTGTAACAAACGACAGGACGTGAGAAATAAAAATCTGAGGCCTCAATACAATAACGAAACATATCTGTCATAAGGTAAGGATATTATAAAAACATTAAAAACATTCGTTGGGAAAAAAAAATTGTACGGAACAGATATGTAATGCCGATTTTATTTGTCATTAAATGCTTGAAAATCTCCGAACAGGTCAAGAACATGTGTCCAAAAAATGTCGCTCTACTGAAAGACGTTGGGAATATCACTGACTGAACATAGATGCAACGACAAAAAACAAAAAAGAAAATGACAGTTTATATTTCAAATCAGAAAGTTACATTTGAAATTCCTCGGGCAGATATTGCCAAAAAAAATCTTGGAGTATTTGATATTCACCTGAAATTTTAAAATAAAGATTGCCAGAAGAAATCAATGAATAAGTAGAAGTATATCAGTCGGAGAGTTAAATAGTATGATAAATTGTAATAATCAATTTAAAATAATGTAAGAAATAGAGTCAGTGTTGAATACAATGACTAACATTGATAGCATACGTACAGGACTTGACTCCTCAGCTTCCTTAAATACGTCAGTATCTGATATTTTCTGACGTGTTTCCTTACATTAAAAATCGATGAATCAATCTTGGTAGATGTCACCGCTTCGAACATTTCTTCAAATATTTCACCTAACTCTGATCAAACAATTTGGTCGTGATTCAAAAAATGTGATCAATGAATTCAAAATGTCAACCACGCTAGTTGGATGATAACTTCCCTTGGCGTATATCCAAGAACGCTTTTTATATTAGGTAAGCCTATTTTAGTAGATCAAGCCAAGTAAGCTTTTTATTTCGCAACGGAAAATCGTGTTATTAGGTTGGTGCAAAAATAATGTCGTTTTATCACATAGTAACATATGTGAGAAAACGACATTATTTTTGCACCAACCTAATAGCTTCTTGCAAACACACGGATATAATCTCAAATGCAACGACATAAAGAAAGGAGATTACCGTAAGTGGGTGTTCTTGACAATAAGTTTTGTTAGGGGCATCACCTGTTAGGTTATCCTTAAGTCACTCAGAATGATACGTAATTCTATTTAAAGATGCACTACATTTTATAAGTTACTAGAATCACTGACACATTAACTCATATCATTGCACGAAAATTTTCTAAACAAACAGATCAAGGGGAAAAACGATTTATTCGTGTTTTAATTTTTAATCGTTGAAGTACACAATTTAATATGAATTAAGGGATTAATGAAAGTTTTTCACGTTATTCTACATAGACACACACACGCACACACAAATATGTGTATGTGTGTGTATTTAAAACATCTTTGTTTGAATACTCTTGACATGTTCTTTGAATTCCATTTTTTAAAAACTTAAACTTTTGAAAGTATTTCATTTCTACAATCCCCATTTTATATAGAAGTCCTTGCATGAAATTTCTATTATAATCTAATAATGTTGCTTTTATCCCTTCAATATATAAGAAAACACTAAAAAATTGAATGTATCCTTAATAATAAAACCTATAAGATGATATAAACTAGGTTTAACGTAAAACTTGATTTATCGCGCGAAAATTATTTTCTCTCCAGACATCAAAATTTATAGATAATTAAGAAGCAATAAAAAACAATTATCAACAATAATTTTCCGAATCATATTAAAGATGAAGAAATACGATGAGCGTTAATTTTAAAAAAATAATAGTATCATCCAAATTGTTAGAAACAAATATACTCCATTAAAACGTTGTATTACATCCAGATGTATCCAAATTACAAATAAGATGAAAATGTTATTAAGAATATTATTAGCCGGTATATTACAGTTATGGAAGCTAACAGATTCATCTGATTTATTATTAATTATACAAAATCCAAAATATTTAATCAAATTCTTAGAAATAATTCATCATCACAACTAATGTAGCGTATGTAAAAATATTTTTAATGAATTCTGATGTACTTTGGAATAATGAATCCCCAACATTATCAATCAACGAGCAAGACTAAATTATTTAATCGGCAGCAAATACACCACCCTGTCTTGTAGAATAGCTTATCAGCTCTCAGAGATTTATGCAATCGACAGACATGTAGAGCAACATATCACAAAATTAAGGTTATTTTTTTCTGTATCTCGGATCGTATGCTGAATTGTGTAGAAAATAAACTAGTAAAAATTCAGTTTGACGTTCATGAATGAGGTCAAATTGTGTGACCGAAAACTGAATCCAGCCTAGTAGGGAACGGCGGAATTAGTCAGAAAGATTTACATAAATACACAAAACGAAACACTTGAAAACAAATCTACCGACATTCTAAAGTACTGGAAAAAAATAAAATTTATAAATTTAACGTTTATATTAAAACAAAGAATTCCAAAATTGAAAACGATAATAAAAAATGTACATGTTGATATTATTTAACCAACCATCGATGAATGAATAATAGTTGTATAAATAAAATTTGCTTTCCAGCCGAATCCGTTTTTCAAACATTTAAATGCAATATCAATCTTTACACCCCGTCTTTATAATATCAGTTCTTTTATTGTTATATTTGCTTAATATTTTTCTTTTTCACATAGATTTTATTCGGTAAGCATAAAATGTTTTAATCTCTTTTCTGCTAGGCTTCTCATGTTATGTCAATTCTAATAACACAATAGATAATATATAAATATGCGAGAAGATTATTTTGTTAATATTTAGTTAAAATTTGTGATAATGCAAAATTGTGTAATTAAAGAATCGTTTGTGTGTCTAGGATTATGTTCGACAGTAACGTTAGTTCATGTAAGTATACGTGTGTGTGTGTGTGTGTGTGTGTGTGTGTGGAGGAAAAATATAGGTGTAACCATCATATATATCGGTGGAATGTAATGATAGGTTTCCGAAATGAGGCGATATTGAAATAATTCGGATTTAGTTGGATTTGCCATTAAGTCAGATGCGTATTTTATGAAAGAATTTGTAAGTTTTCATTATTTTATGTTAGTATTGTGAGACCGTAACATGCCTACAACATGGACACTTCCAGGACTATATAAAGTATGCGGTATAGCACTCTAGGAGAAGAGGAGGAAAGAGAGGGAGAGTATTCTAATACCATAGTATCTGTCGCGTACGACTACCAATATTGGACACTAGCACATAGTAAGCTCCGCTTACACTTAAACTATCTTTGTAACCTTTTTGTTTAATATATCTTTCTTACCTCTAATCCATGTTCTGCGTTTTCCTTCCGTGGTCCTGACTTTGGGCCCACATCAGTGGCGACGAAGAATTCGAGAAACGCATTCATGTCGAAAACATCAATACCTTGCCAGTCCGACATCAGTGGCGACAGAAAGATTCGAGAATTTCGTTCTCACCATATCAATAGCGACAGAGTACTCGAAAAATACACAGAGACTACACGCGATCCCACAGCTGTGTTGAACGAGAAATTAAGCTGGTATTACTACATTAGCGATTTAAACGCAACACCCAGCGTCTACATATAAAAAAATATTCAGATACCAAACAGCAGTGACGAACTAGCGATTCGACATCTACGGAATATTAAAGTCTGTCCAAATAACATTACGAGAACGATTTCTTACACACCCACACACAGAAAAAAAACAGTTTGTTCATAAAACAAACTGACAACACAAAAGCCGAAGTACTACTTACGACTCAAGTTTTCGAAAAAAAAAAAAACTATTTAAAAAATATTTTATATAACTGAGTTGAATTTCGTACATAAAATTATTCTCCCCTCAAATTCACTGAGGCGAGTTTTCTCTTTTTTATACCTCTATAAAAAAAATTCATAATAAGTGTGGTGAAAATTTATACAATTACGTTAAATTAACGGAACCACGGAATCTCAAAAAAGCTAAACACATAATTAATTTAGTTTAACTAATTGTCTGTCCATATATATATATTTTTTTTGGGGGGGTAAAAGAAAAAAAAAATCTATTAAGAATTTTTTGTGTACCTCCCCTTGGTACACTGGTTTCAAAGCAACAAAAAATCGCTGTTATTTTTGTTTGTCTAAATATGGAAGATTTTCAAAAAGTAATCGTCCAAATGCTAAAAGTACATTTGGATCAGCAACAAAAATCAGAAGAAAGACAACAACTATTTTTGGAATTACATAGACAACAAATGGAATTCCAATAAATTACGCTTCAGAATGCTGAACTACAACAGAAACAACTTAAAGAATTACTTGTAAATCCATTAAAAGGCTCAAACTCTGAAAAAGATACAATATTCTCCCAGAGTACAATCTACAATTCAATGGAAACCTTTGAATACGTTCCAGAGAACGACAAAAAGTTCGAGACGTTTTACAGGTGCTACGAAGATATTTTCAGCGTAGACTGTGAACAATGGCCCAGTAAAAAAAAAGGTACGTCTACTATTGAGAAAGCTGGGAACTACAGAACATAGTAGGTTCGTAGGCTTCATACTGTCCAAGAAAACCACTGACTTGAATTTTTCAGAGACTGCTAAGCTCCTATCGGAACTATTCGTGCCTAACACAACCTTGTTCCACAAACGTTAGAAATGCCTGAACACAGTCAAAGACAACCAGCAATATTTTCTAACGTTTGCAGCATCGGTAAACAAGCACTGTAATGACTTTAAACTAGCCGGACTGACTGCCGATGATTTCAAGTGCTTAATTTTCGAACAAGGTCTAGTATCAGCAGAATACGTCCGAGTCAGACGACGGGTACTGACCAAGTTTGAGAAAGAATAAGGATTGACTCTCCAAAACCTGGCAGAGGATGTGACTCAAACACTATCGAGGAATCAGGTGTGGCTCAGATTAATAAAATCAGAAGCAAGTCTAACTCCTATTCCCCTCAAAAAGACAAAAGGCAAATCTCATGTCCTAAATTACGCAGTAACCAAATCTCAAATAAGTTAAAGAAACCGCCAGGACCATGTTACCATTGTGGTAAATGGCATTAGATGAAATTCTGTCAAATTAAGAACAAAAAAATATTGCAAAAATTGCAATAAAAGTGGGCATACTTTAACTCGGTGCTGATACGCCAACAGAACGCGATAACCCAAAAATAAAATTAGGCAAGCTCAATCTGATAATATTGGAATTTAAGGAAATATGTAACTGTGGATATTTTCAATAATTCTATTAAATTCCAGCTTGACTCATGTTCCGATCTTTCAACCATTAACTGGCGTACTTGGCGAAAATTAAACAAGCCGACCTTATTAAAAACGGATAAAACAGCAAAATCCGTAACTGGCGAAAAGATTAACATTTTAGGCGAGATAATACTTGCAGTAACACTAAATGGAGTTACCAAAAATCTCAAAGTCTACGTATTGAAAACTTCAGATAAATTATTTGGAACAGATTGGATAGAAAAGTTCAATCTTTGGATTGCCCAATGAGTACATTTTGTTGCAAGATACAAAGTACAACGTCCAATTTGGTAAATCTCAAAAAGGAACTCAAACAACAATTTCCCCAGGTTTTTTCTGGCGGCCTTGGGAAATGTACTAAAATGAAAGCTAAGTTCAAGGTGAAGGACGGTGCACAACCGTTATTCAAAAAGAAACGGAATGTCCTTTTCGCTGTTCTCGACCAAATCAACAAAGAGTTAGATAGACTCATTCCAAAAAATACAGAAGTCTTTGAAGACTCTATTATTGCTACTCTAAGGACAAATTGTGAAATCAAAAACATGATCGCGAGTACCATAAGAGAGCTCCCATTTACTTTGGCCGACATAAAAAGGGAGTCTCGAGAGGATGAATTCATTCAATCTATAAAAAACAAAATTCGGAACAAAGATCCCAATGTGCCTGAAGTTTTCTCCCTCTGCGATGATGTCCTACGATACAATGACCGCGTAGTGATTCCAAACAGCCTACAAAGAAATATCCTCAGGGATTTTCACATGGGACATCCGGGGAAGCACCGTACGAAAAGCCTCATGCGTTGCTATGTTTCTTAGCTAAACCTGGACAAGGACATAGCAGACATGATAGAATCATGCAAAGGATGCGCGCTTGCACCAAAAGCTCCAACCACGACGTGCAAACCATAGCCAAAAACAGACCATCCATGGCAAAGAATTCATATCGATTTTGCAGGGCCTATAGACAACATGTACTACCTCATTGTTGTGGATAGCCACTCAAAATGGCCTGAGGTCCTACAATGCAAAAGATCAACCACAAACTGCACGATCGGATTTCTACACGAGCTATAGGCGTTTTGGCGTTGTAGATTGTGTAGTTACAGATAATGGCACTCAGTTCACATCAAGTGAATTTAGAGACTTCTGCAAGTCATATCAGGTGGACCACATTACAACGCCTCAGTACCATCCTAGGTCAAATGCCCAGGCCGAAAGTTTCGTAGACACTCTAAAAAGGGCTTTAAAAAAGGCACTAGGCACGCCGAGAGATAGAGCATTGCAACAGTTTCTGCAGGTGTATCGGATAACCCCTAATCCGAACACGCCTATGGGAAGCTCGCTTGCAGAAAAAAGGTTCTCAAGGAAAATCAACTCTGTCTTCGACAAACTTATTCCACGGCAAGCAAAGCTCAAAAAAACCGTATCGCCTCATAATAAATATTTCCATCCTGGCGATAAAGTCATTTTCAAGGCTTACAAAAACAACATAACATTCTGGGAAATAGGCACCATAAAACAAAGAATTGGCGAACTGGTCTATATTGTCCAAGGACCGAAAAACACTCACAAACGCCATTGGAACCAACTCAGAAAATGCCGTTAGAAGGAATCGGAGGAATCACAACAAATTAGATGTGAAGAGCCGATTGACGTAATTTTCGATCACTTCGATCTCGACACGCCCAAAGTCTCAATAAGGAAAAGGAAATTTACTCAACCGCTCGACGTAAATCCCAAGAGAAAAAAGTATTAACAGTTTTATGGGTTTTTTTTTCTCCTTTTCAAAAGAAAAAAAAAGAAAACTCTTGGAAGGAGGGTGTTATGAGACCGTAACATACCCACAAAATGGACTCTTCCAAGACTATATAAAGTATGCGATATAACACACTAGGAGAAGAGGAAGAAAGTGAGAGAGAGTATTCTAATACCGTAGTATCAGCCGCGTACGACTACCAATATTGGACACTAGCATATAGTAAGCTCCGCATACACTAACACTATCTTTGTAAACTTTTTGTTTAATATATCTTTCTTAACTCTAATCCGTGTTCCGTGTTTTCCTTCCGTGGTACCGACTTGGGCCCACATCAGTTAGAAATAGACGCAAGTTAGATGCATGAATAATGTATATGTAGAAAGATGGTGATGAGATGAAAACTTTTCAGCGAATGTTTATCTTTGGTACTAATGCTATAAATATATTTTCAAAATATTTTCACTTTAAAGAGTGATGTTCTTTTATAATTATGCTGGCATTAGTGAAATTTCTCTCTCTCTTACTCATTCTCACTCTGTATATATATATATATATATATATATATATATATATATATATATATTGAACAATAAAAAAATAGTAAAAAATTAGAATCTTCAGACACACTGGGATGTAGAATATATATATATATATATATATATATATATATATATATATATATATATATATATATATATGTGTGTGTGTGTGTGCATGCAAAATCGTTCCTGTTTTCTTACGTGCTTATACACATTCCATGAGAAATAATATATATATATATATATATATATATATATATGTGTGTGTGTGTGTGTGTGTGTGTTTGTGTATGCGCGCGTTTTGTTTGCGTTTTTGTGTGTTTGTATATATGTATATATAGATATATGTGTCTGTGTGTGTGTTTGTGTTTGTATGTACATATATATATATATATATATATATATATATATATATATATATATATATACACAAAGTCGATAGAGAAACTTGTATTTCATGAATAATCATTGTTACTTGCTTGCATATTTTTTCTTGTCATATGCTAACGGAAAATGCAAAGCCCCTGTGTTTCATTAAACGGAATTTTTTCATATAACCATACAAGACCATTATTGCATGACTTTATATTAACAAATCCTGAATGATATTATGTTAAAGATTATGTATTTAAAAATCAGTACCCAGTGTTGCAATTTATAGAATTTTATTATGCGCGTCAATACTGTCAGAATAATATTAGTATTAACAAAAGAATTTTGTTACAGCATACCTTTGCTATATATCATCCGTCATTTGTAATATATATATATATATATATATATATATATATATATATATATATATATATATAGCTAAGAATCATATTTCATTTATCAAAACTATACAAAGTCTATAGAACGAATTAATGCAAAATCTCATTTAACTGAATGAAATACTGATTTATTATATGGATATCTAATAATGTGTAATACTCACTATTTTATACGTTTATTGGTTGTTCATTCATTATATCCCTACTTTCAGATAATTTTTTCCTCTCGTATATTTTCGTATCGTATATTTGGGTTTTATTTCGTATCGTATATTTTCTTTATTTTATATCGTTTTTCATTATCATATATATTTATCTTAAGGACGTACTATAATATATGTTTCGGATTTTTATTGGTGCGCCTGGAGTCTACTTTATTAAGCTGATACCTGTTTAATTTTATTTCGCAAGTGCATTGACTTATAACTATATCAAATTTCGCGTAAATAGTGTATCTTGTTTATTTTTATATCTCAAAACGTTATTGTCCCAAGGTTATACGAATTATCTATATTTATCTTGGTATGATCAACAATTCTTATGTCACCTTCAGTGCTGTTCGATAAAAGTGACTCACCTGATTGTTCTTACTTTTTTTCAGCTTAAATTAAATCAAGATTATTCCACAATAATCCAGAATACAGTATAAAAATATATTCATATAGCCACTCAGAACCACTTAAGGCATTTATTATCTCCGAGAGAAATTGCAGAAATTGCTATAACCTTGCAATCAACTCTCTCGAGTGCTTAGGGCACATAATAATGCCACTCCTGCTCCAAGGATTGAAACAAGGGGACGATAGAAAAAGATTGATGATAGAACTGGCAGGGTAATCGAGAGAGAAGTTGCGAATATGACTATAATTAGCCAAATAATTGTAGCCAGTCTAAGCGAAGAGCAAGGTGTTAGTCTTGCCTCTTCAAAAGTCCGTCAGTTGCTGTTAGAACAAGGCTACAAATCATGTACACGAAGGTTTAAGCCGCTAATAAGCAAAGCCAACAAAGCCAAGAGTCTTGAATGGGCTTACTATTACAAAACATTCACCGTAAAAGAATGGAAGAATGTTCTCTTCTCAGATTAAATGAGAGGTGAGCTAAATTTAAAGGATAAGCGATCTAAAATACGAAGAAGAAGCTTTGAAAGCTCTTTGAATTTAGCAGTAGTTACTGTCAATCATCTGTTCAGTATAATGTTCTAGGGATGATTTTCTTATCATGGAACTGGTTTCTTAAAACCTATTGAAAAGACTCTCAGGAGCGGGCAGTACAAGAGAATTTTAGAGTCTTGTCAGCTCCCTTCTGCTGAAAGGGTGCAAATCGACCCCACCAAGATCATATTTTTGCAGGATAATGTTCCCTGTCACAAATCAAAATTGATGAAGTAATACTTTGATGAGAAGCAGGTAAGTGTTATGACATAGCCGCCCCCATCACCTGACCTTAACCCCATAGAAAACTTATGGAGCATTATAATAAAATACAGGCTCTCGAGAATGCAGTTGTGCAATAAAGAGGATTTGATTGTGAATTCCATATCCGAATGGAATTCAATGCTTGGAGATGAGATTTGCCTGAAACCTAATCAAGTCAATGCTAATAAGTGTTGAGAAGGTTATTCAAAATAAAGGAGGACCCATAGAATATTAAATATTTCGAACTATATTTCCTATTATAAATAAATTATACCTCTATTATTCTTTACTTAAAGCTGATCGGTTATGTTTCTATTGATTACTAGTTGCAGGAAATAAGTGAGTCACTTTTTTTGCACAGAGTTGTTTTCCCTAAATCTCATTTATATCCAAAATTATAATTATCAATAGAATACATTAGGGTGAGTAATTTTTTTTACTAGGTGGTCAGGAATGGTCTTTATATTAGGAAGATTGAAAATTAGTTTGACCCCCAAATAATAGGTGAAAAAATTTTTAAGTAAAAAATAATCAGGCGAGTGAATTTTATCGAACAGCACTGTATATACTTCTACTCCCGAAAATACTATACCCAAAGATTACAAAACTCTCCTCTCTTATATTCTTAATCTTCTTAATTATTTCCATATAGGACTCCATATCTAACGAAAGATATGGATTCTTCGAATGCATTCACCTTAAGAATTCTTCTTGGTAAATTAGCTTTCATGTACTTCATCGAACAATTTAGAAATTTTTGCTTCAGTTATTTAAATATGATAGATTTGTTGGTTTCAGGCCTTCGTTATTATTTTGAATAAGGCTACAAATCATGTATATCTATTTATACATTCGCAACTTCGAATATATCACCGTTCAATAAACTCTATGTTTTATCCTTTTACTTTATTTTGTTCATTATCCCAAATTTCTTTTAATGAAATTCTAAAGCCTCATTGTTTTTTGTAGTTATGTTGCCAACGTTTTTAGTGTATTTTCTTATTGAAATTTCATCTCCTTTCATGTATTTCCCAAATTCCCACCAATAATTAACTTTGCAATTTCCTTATTTCTCATTTGAGTTCGTTCCTCTTCTAACTCGTACGGATATTGATATAATTGAATTTTTTAAAAATTCATATAAATAATCTTAGTCTAACGAAGATTTATTAAGACACCATATGCTAATATGAAATTAATATTGCATATTTCTATATAGATATAAGTATTACCTTAAAATCACGTGTTGGTAATACCAGTTTTTATTTTCTTAAGATCAGATTCAGTGTTAAGAGGATATGGCATCTTAAGCCTTGATCTTTGCGGCCATCTCAACAGAACACATATACTCACTTGAATATATCATTAGATATAAAAAATGTAACTCATAGGCTTACTCTAATAATGGTGAAGAAACGGGGTAAATTTTGCAGTAATGTTGATAATTTAATTATCAAAAACTACGTACACTGTTTCCCTTAAATTGATTCTAATTAAAAAAACAAAAACAAACAATATTTGTCTTATTTTATGAAACAAATATATTATGCCGATTTTCATCATAAAAATGCGAAGTGAAATATATCTATCCCTTCATAGAATATGCATTTTATGTTGGAAGCCTATATTAGTTTTCAAAGTTAAATAAATATCAGAAATTCAATGATCCTCACGTGAATCAAGTAGAGTGTACTTGATATAATAGACAAAGCTCCCGTTGGAAGATGTCGCGAAATCTTTGACCGTTTGTAAGAAACATGTTGCAGAAGATAGTGACAGATATATTGCTTACTGGATACGAGCGTCACGATTCAATAATTCGAATACTGGGACACATAATTAAGATGTGCTATCAGAGCTAATGCAGTCTGACATGTTTTGATGTGTTTCCCTTTGTTAAGATATGTTATGTTACCTGTTAAGATGTATTGTCGTTGAATAACTATTTTGGATAGTTTGAAAATGTATGAGACTTACCGATATATAATGCGATTTTTTTTATCAAAATACAAACAAATACCTACCCAGCTCTACATGAAAATCAAATACTCTGGGCGACATATCTAATGAATCAGTAAATCCAGCTAATTCCGGGTTCATAGTGCAGATCAAGATTTGAAGACATTTCAATCCCTATTACTTGTTTGATTGAGTTTAACACATTCGTGTGTACTCCGCTAAAGCTGATATATGTATAGTGTGTTCATAAACACTATTTAAAATTTGGAAGAATACTTTACAGAAGTAATTGATGAGCTATTTAAATCAGATTTGTGTTATGTGCTCTGTAGTTGTTAAGGTTTTCAATACCATTGCATTTCTATATTTCAGGTATCCTGTTGATGAAAGAGGTACTTTTAAATTTAACATTTTCAGACTGGTGGATTGGAATGGAAGGCCGAATTACCTGGTCACCTCGTTCGACCAGATACCACAAACTCGGAATTCTCTCTATGGGTTTATGTTAAGGATACTGTGTATCAAACAAAGATGCGGGACATCACTGATATAAAGCAAAAGATCACTGATGTCATTTCTACCATTGATAAAGCTATGCCACAGCGAACCTGGCAAGAAATCGAATAGCGTATTGATGTTCTTCGTCAAAATTATAGTGCCCATATAGAGGCGTGTTAAATTAGTTAAAATAAATTTCAGCATTTACTCCTCATTTTGTAACAATTTCTATATATTTGACTGTTCATTTGCTTTCATAATATTTTTTTTAATTGAAAAAGACTTCATGGACACCCTGTATATCTGTTTAGCATGTGCCTCACCCCAGGTCATGCTACTATTTACCTTACACTCACTGTCTTTCAGATAAACCAGGTGTAGTGCTGACTTGATTTTTTTTTCTCTAGACATAGTGTGGTGGATACATTATCGAACAATTTCACTTAGGAGTTCACGTGTAAGATGGAGTTGCTACACAGAGTTTTATCTATATATATCCTACTCAGATTTCACACACGAGTATTTAAAGTGCACATTTGGATTGTAACACGATGCTGTCCCGTCACATACTTGCTTCCTATAAATGCTGTATTAAACGAAGAAGAATCCGATTTGATAACATTAAATATGGCGCAGGACAAGTCTGGCAAAGATACAATAGTCTCTTGAGCACGATTATACAGATAATATGGGGGCTCATCACTGGGGCCTCAAAAAGGCTTTGGCACTGACACGGTCTAGTCATGCAAGCTAATGTCCAGTGTGCACGTCAGAAATTGTATGTGGCAGCCATATTCTGGTTCAGTGTTGACTGTACTGCAATAAATATTATCAGAGATGTGGTAAAAATATGAAGACGTACAAAAAATAAAATGTCAAGCAGAAAAAAATTGTTTTCATCTTCTGAATGAGTCTATAACCTAAACCTTTTCATTGCTATTATTTGAAGTGTTGTGTTTCGTTTTATAACTCTAGACGTGTTAATGTTGTTTCTGTTGAAAATAATAATTCTTGAATATGTTATGTTGACGACCCAACTTTGTTTTCTGTGTGTTTTAACATTGTTAAAATTCATTTTGTTACTTTGACGATACACTCAGAAGACAATAATATGTTCAGGAACGTTGCCAAAGTCAATATGCCATAGAGCTAATGACAATATTACTGATGTATGCTTGTCAAATTATAATTCTACTAAGGTATTTTAATCTAGTCACTGAATAAGATAATTGCTATGTTACAATTTAATGTAATGGATTGTTTCGCTTCCTCGTGCGCTGATCAGGTATTCTGACGCAAAAGTTTTTTTTTTTTTTTTCTGATTCGTACTGTAACTATTATTCATTGTAGACATCATTAACTGTAATTCCACCAGAATAGTGCTTGACCTAAGCTTGTCACTATATACCTGGCGGGTGGAAGATATTGAAAACGTGTCGTTTGATAAATGCGCCCAATTAATATCAGCAACGACGAGCCATGGCCAGTGGAAAAATATTTTCGTAGTGTCTGGAATATAGGGAATCTTAAAGAGTGACAGACATCTAATTACTTTACATTCAAACCTGCAAGTGCAAATGTCATATAAGACTAACGCTTATCATTAGAGCACGTGCAGAGGAATACATCTTATATTTCAAGTCATGTCCAAATGACTTGTGATATCTAAAGGATCGTGCATTTTGGCCAGAATTACAGAGTCGGATTGTTCTCTTCTGTCTTCGAAGTAGTAATGGCATGACAGCTTAAAGTGATAGATGCAAATCTGTGTTACAGTTGATGTTCATAATAATTAAGATAGTGATCGAACAACAACTATGAAATAAGTAGACTTTGGTCAAGATTTTATGTAAACTATATTTTCCATACACACACACACACACACACACACACATATATATATATATATATATATATATATATATATATATATATATATATACACACACACCTGGGTTCCCCCTCACAGTAATATGATTGGCTGGTGTCAGCCATAAATACAGACTTATGTGGAGATACAGGAATGACGCCTGTTGGCTACGCTTATAGTCTTCGATTATTGACTACGGCTATTGCTTACCACTACGACGAGGACCAGTCCATGAAGGTTATCAGCTAGATTTTCTTACTCGGTTACATTAGTCCAAAACAACTTTCCTACTTCGAACAAATATATCCCCTTTCGGGACATATCAGTTGGCGACGAGATTCGAAACGACCTCAGAAGTTAAAAAATATACATATACATTTGACAACACTTACTACCGAAGAACGTTAGAAAGACTTGTTCGACGCTTACAGAAAGTAAGTAATTTTACCTTCATTTTTATTTTAACGCTTAATAACGAGGAACGTTAGAAAGGGAAAAACTTGTGCAACGCTTACAGGAAGTAAGAAATTGCCCCCCCCCCGTTTGGACATAGGAATTTTTGTTAACATAAATTGGAGAAAATCTTGCTCTTGTGTATACGTTAACAGAATGGAACAAATTGCGGAGTTAACTAAGGTGCTACAAGTCAATTTACAGTAAAAATTTTAACACCAACAACAACAATTAATTCAGCAACAACAAAGGTTTGAAAAGTAATTCAAACAACAGTCAAAAGACAATAAAATAACTTTGTGTAGACGTATTATCTAGGACAACACAAGAACCGAGTTCTAGATTTTTTTCAGATGAAGGAATTTCAAATTCACTCTCTGAATTTAAATACGACCCTGACAGTTATTCAACGCTTCCGGCTATTTTTCGTAGGTTTGAAACAATATTTACGAAAAGATGCAAACAATGGTTCGACGAGGAAAAAATCACGCTTTTGTTGCAGAAGTTGGGAACAGAAGAAAATACAAAATACGCGAATTTAATCCTCCCAAAGAAGCCAGAATAAATTACATTCAGCGAAACAGTAGAAAATCTTCGATAAAAGAGTCTGTTTCATACACGATACAAATGGCTAAATATCGTAAAACAAGATGATGATGATTTTGTCATGTATGCAGGTTAACGCACAGTGTGAGGCGTTTAAATTAAAGCAATTGTCTAACGACACCGAAAGACAAAGAAATTAGATCCAGGATCCTCACTATCATGGAACAGGATACGAATATTACGCTACAAAATTAACGGAAGAATGTCAGCGACTTATAAACATAAAAAAATATCATACTTGGATTGGGGAGAGAAGCATTTCGCGAGTACAAACTGTGAGATAACAGAAGTGGATACAAAATAAAGAAAGAAAAATTATATGCAGTTCGTGGGAGGACAGAATATAAAGAAGGATTGTTTCTTTAGAGATAAAATATGTTTTAATTGTGGGCGTGTAGGGCATAGAAGTTTCCACTGTCGGACAAAACTGAGAAATGTAAATGCAAAGTCTTAAACAAAGGTGAACGTAGTTTTGTCTAAAAACGAAATTGAGGAGGGTCAAAGAAGAAAATACCTCAATGTAAATATAAATGATCAGACTGTAAAATTATTACTCGATTAAGGAAGTGATATCTCAGTAATGTACGAGCAAACATGGATAAAATCGCTTGCCCGACGTTGACTAAAACAGACAAAATTGCTAGGGGAGTGTCAGGAAAAAGAGTTATGTTTAGAGGTGAACTAAAATGTAACAATGCGTTTATGGGAAAAATACACAATTTGAAAGTATATGTGCTCCCTGGTCCAGTAAACCTCTTTGGTTTAGCCTGGGTCGTATTGTTTAATTTATGGGATTTGGCGGTGAATTTTTCTGTAACAAAGTTAACGTCATAGACAACGATAAGACGAAGCAAACAAAGATTTATTACGGATTTGAAAGGCGAATTCCGTCGCGTTTTTTTAGGACTAGGTATGTGCACAAAAACAGATGTCAACTTCGAATTGAAAAAAAAGTTAAACGCATCTTTATGTCAAAGCAGAAAATGTCTTTTTTTGTAACTAGACACAATAAATGAGGAATTAGAAAGGTTGGAGAAAATTGGCGTAATTTCAAAAGTCGATTACTCGGATTGAGCGTCTCCAACCGTATATATAATAAAGAAAAACCGAAAATCAGAGTTGACTTTTGGACAGGCTTAAATGATTGTGCGAAAGACCATGCGTACCCTCTACCGTCTCCGGAGGATATATTCACTAAATTAAACGGAAGTAAAGGGATTTCAAAGTTGGACTTGTCGGAGGCTTAGCTTCCTGCTAAAGTCAGTGAAGAATGTTCGAAGTACCTGACAATAAACACGCATAAACGGGTTTTTAAACTAAATCGTCTTCCTTTTGGATTGAAGGTAGCTCCAAGCCTATTCCAGCAAATAATGGACGCAATGTTTGCTGGTATGGAGTATGCAATCGCATATTTAGATGATATTTTGATCAAAAGTGAAAACAAGGCCCAACAAAAAACGCATATTAGAGCGTTATTCCAGAGAATTGAGGAATACGGTTCAAGCTGAGTGCTGAAAAATGCGGGATCTTCTTAAGGAAGATAAAATATTTAGTGCAGATCATTGAGAGTAAAGGAAGAAAACCGGGTCCTTAAAGGGCTGAGGCTATAAAAAATTTGCCAGCACCTGATAATGTGGCTAAACTCCAGGCCTTCTTTGGATTAGTAACTTACTATAGCATTTATATCCCAAAAATATATTATATGAGAGCTCCTTTAAATAATTTGGTGAAAAACGGCGCAAAGTGTATATGGTCGAAAGAATGCGAACAGCCTTTTTAAGAAATAAAAAAAAAAACTGTCTATTAGCAGACCTATCGTTAACGCATTTCGACATCATTTCAACAACATGTGTCTGTAAGGATGGACTAGGTGCGTTGTTGCTTCATAAATTCGAGGACGGATCTACGAAGCCAAAATCTCATGCCTCGTGAACGTTACTGTCCACGGAACGAAAAAGAGACTTTAGCAATAATATAAGCTGTAAAATATTTCACAGGTTTCTATACGGAAGAGAATTTATTCTGCAAAAAGACCACAAACCACTGTTAATATTTGGTTCAAAAAAAGGTACACCAACTCACACGGAGAATCGACTACAGCTTTGGGGTTTAACTCTATTGATTTATAATTTTAAAATAGAATATGTGCCTTCAAAGATGCTAGGTCACGCCGATGGGTTATCAAGATTGATACCTAGATATAGGGAACCACTGGAACAAACAGTAATAGCGGCGCTAAGAGACGAAAGTGAATTGTCGGGTTTGTTATGCAACACTATTAGAGAACTACCGATTACGCTAGAAGATGTGAAAAAAGCAGCGGTGAACGATGATTTCATTGAAAGAAATGAAAAAGCAAATCTGGTTGAACGAGCCAACTAAAAAAGGAATGAGTGTGTCACCTTTTTCAATCTGAGAACAGGTATTACTATGCACATATAGAGTTGTAATGCCGGTTACTCTGCAAAAGAAAATTCTGAAAGAATTCACACTGGCCATCAAAGGATTTGGAGAATGAACTCTCTAATAACCAAGACGTAGAAAATTTGGTGAAACACTGCAGAGAATGTCAGCTGGCAGCAAAGGATTCACCGCTAAAGATTCAACCAGAACCAAAGACAGATGTCCCATGGACTCGATTGCATATCGACTATGCAGGACCCATAAATGGATCTTATAACCTGATCATTGTGGACAGTTTCACTAAGTGGCCAGAACTTGTTAAGTGCAGATATCTGACTGCAACAAATAAAATAAACTTATTAAAATTATTCGTTTTGAACTCGGTAAAACTTTAGAAAGCTACAACGAAACGCAGTTTCCGGGAAGAGAATTCAAGGAATTCTGTACATTATTTTCCATTGACAACAACAGTATATAATCCAAGATCGAATGAACAGGCGGAAAAAAAATTTGGACACCTTTAAACGACCGTTGAAGAAAAACCAAGACGTGGACACGGATGAAAGAAGTATTCAGAAATTTTTGGAAGTATATACAATCACGCCCCACCCGAATACGACGTCAGGATTTTCGCCAGCAGAGTTAATGTTTGCGAGTAAACGCTCTGTGTTTGACAGGCTGATGCCTAGTCCGGCGGAGAAAACTGCTAAAAAAACATATAAGCCAGGTGAAAAAATTTTTTCAAAAACTTTAGGGCTGGAAACATGTATTGGAAAAAAGGAATGATAACCAAAAGAATTGGACAGGTCATATATGACATAAAAAGGGGAACATTTCCCTGCAAAAGTCATTTGAATCAATTGAGACCCACACACAAGAGAGGTCACAGAAAATATCGAACAGATTCCAATGGAAGTCCTGTATGAAACTTTTTGAAATTCCCGTTCCAGTAAGACACCATTCGCCAATGGTGGCATCCCCGACGTCAAGGCTAGAGGTACCAGTGTGTGAAACGCCACAAATGGAACGAAAAGGCGAAAAAGACTTAGGAAAAAAATCAATCGATTGAGACCAGACCTTAAAAAGAGAAAATATTGAAGCTAAATTTCAGGGGAAATTTAGCTCAGCGGGAGATGATTTAATGAATGTTCATACAACTTGTTTTCCCCCTAACAGAAATATGGTTGGCTTAGGGGTACATGAAGGACGCCTATTGGCTACGCCTATAGTCCTACTATAATTGTTCTACTCGGTTACACTAGTTCAAAATCACTTTGCTACGTCGAACAAAGATATCCGTTTTTTGGACATATCAATATCAATATATATATATATATATATATATATATATATATATATATATATATATATATATATATATATATATCAAAGGAAACAACGTTGAATAAAATGTATGGCTTCATATGGAGACTAATTTGCAGGAGATTAAATGTCGAATTGATATGACTTTTAGTTTTAGCTTTTTAGCTATTAGTGTGTGTGTTTTGTGTGTGTTTTGTACTTGTGTATGTGAGTGTGTTTGCTTGTATGTATGCCAGCTAAGAAAGTCGGTTCACTATGATACAATTTTATCTCGCCGGAATCTATATTACATATGTATAAGTATACTATTCGTCTTTGATTATAATATTCCTTGCCTATATGGCCCGGTACCACTGCAATTTTCCTTGACAACATTGATAAGATCCAAAGATGAATCGGCAATATTATTGGATCTCATCTGGCAACTCGGCACCAATCATTTACCTTCC
>OZ010582.1:7104135-7116635 GCA_963932145.1 Acanthosepion lycidas
ATATATATATATATATATATATATATATATATATATATATATATATATATATTATATTACATATGCAGCATATATGGGCAGAGAGAAAAGAAAGTGAAAAGAAGTCGCCGAGGAAATTATGTAGGAAAAGTTGAATTAATAAACGGAAGCCTCAGATATTTGTAGTTATTTATACCTTATCAAGAAGTCACTTTTTTTCAAAAAGCATAAAAATACTACATACAAACAATCTCTCTCTCACTTTCACACACACACACACACACACATATATATATATATATATATATATATATATATATATATATATATATATATATATATATATATATATGTATGTGTATATATATATATATGTATATATATATATATATATTGCTTTCCAAAGCAATATATATATATATAAGTATATATATATATATATATATATATATATATATATATATATATATATATATATATATATATATATATATATATATATATACCTAATATATTTTTATAGAGCAACACTTGCAAATTAGAAAATAGCTGCTCATTTAAACTGCAAGCCTGATTTTCTAAATGTTGTTTACAAAGATCAAGTTCTAATTTTAATTTCTGCGATTAAAATTTAATGCAACAAAATCATTTCTCGACGTGAAAATTTGTCACTTAATTAGAAAATTTGTATTGGTTCTAAGTTACGTTTCAAAATTAGGATCATGAATTTGGCACAGCTTACATCAC
Organism: Acanthosepion lycidas; assembly: GCA_963932145.1. Lineage (NCBI taxonomy): Eukaryota > Metazoa > Mollusca > Cephalopoda > Sepiida > Sepiidae > Acanthosepion > Acanthosepion lycidas. The sequence goes on from OZ010582.1 coordinate 7,104,862, forward strand.
TTGAGGCCGAAAATTTAATTTAATCATAGGTGTACTGTAATGTAATATCAAAGCATCTGTAATATCGAATGCGTATTTTTTTCATACACTTTTACAAATTATTACTCACATTAATGCATTGCAAAATTGATGCACATGATAACACACACAAGCACACAGATAGAATAACACACAAACACATGCACACACATACATATGTCTCTGCGTATATATATATATATATATATATATATATATATATATATATATATATATATATATATATAGATAGATAGATAGATAGTGATTTGAAACGCAGGATGAATAATGAATATATATTGCTTAGGAAGCATTGTTGTTATTATTACTTAAGTTATATTAACATCTTTGAGCCCTGAAGCCCATGCACTAATAGAAAATACGCATCTATATCATTCAACATTCCAACAATATTTACATATAATCAAATTAAACTGATTAGAATATGGAGATTAATAATAATGAGATGATGATGCTGCACCAAATTACCCTGGCCACAATAGTTGACAGACCCCTTTACCAAACTTTATGTAGAATTAAATGATCTGTTAATATATTCAGTGAGGATCCAAATTTATCGCGCTAATTGTTTCATAATTGAAAATGTGGAAAGCAATATATTATTCTGCGCAGGATATATTAGGTTGGTGCAAAAATAATGCAGTTTTTTTTTTCAACTTCAAAAGAAAAACGACATTATTTTTGCACCAACCTAATAATATTAAATAAAATAAAAAAAGAGTATTTAGTGAAACTAGAAGACATACCAATGTGCATGTAAATGTATTTTTCAATCTTCCACAAAATGTTTTCTTAAGGCATTCAAGTCTTTATTACAGTTTGTGCAGTTGATTTTATCTCACTTATGTCAAATCTGTTTTCAGTTGAAAATGCTCATTTAAGTGCCCGTTTCTCTTATGTATTCAATACAACTTATTTTTCTTTATACATTCTTAATCATAGGTGAAGATATCAATTCAATATTTTATTTTTCCAAGTAATTAATAGTCACCATACATTTAATTTACATTCACAATGATTTTATTCAGGAAACAAATGATATGCTTTTTTTTTATGATTCAGCATTGACTTTTTTGGTTTGAACGCTGGTAAAAATAAAAGCATTGTCATTTGTAAGAATTATATAACATAAAGCCACAACTGTTCTGTTAATGATTTCACAAGATTAATCCGTAATTTTCGATGTTTTATGGTATAGATATTCCTAATCTCAGCTGGAGAAAAAAAAACGTTTATCTCATGGATTGTGTTTGGAGTGCAATATACATATTCTACCATCGAAATATTTATCTTCTTTTGATATAAGAAATTATTATTCTTTCTTGTTACAGGCAGAAAACATAAAGCCCTTAAAATATCTATCAATATTTCTGAGATGAGGTATTATATACATTACTTACATTAATCGGACTATTGACCTCATCTTTGTCGCCATATTTATTACAACGTTTCGGCCGTCGTACGTTCCGGCCTTCTTTCGCTCACTGTTCTAGTTCCACGAGCCATGTTTAATGGATGTCATTTATCAGTTATCTCCTCTTGATTTCACTCTGAAAGGTCTCCACTGCCTTAACCAGGTATTGAACTCACACACTTTGGGTCCTGTCACTGGATCTAACCAACGTCTTTACCCACTTTGCCATGTGTCCTTTAGGACATCTCTGTATGAATTTCTAGGTATTAAAAACCAAATGTCTTCAGCAACAATTTTTACCAGTGCTCATATTGCAATTTTTTTTGTTTTTATCATTGCATGGTTTTGCCAGAGCTCCTAGTGCCACATGTTTTGTTATTATCGATTTTCACTGGCACCCTTATTAATGTTCCCATATTGTAGTCATTTCTATGCTTGGTCGGCTCAGGAGATTTTTAATGTACCTTAAAATATACTGTCCGTTATTTTAGAGACAAGCTATTCTTTTAAAATATTCTTGCTTACCACCCCAAACGACCAACCAATATTCATGCCTGTAATGATATATCATACATCTACGCTTAACAACTTATAGATAAAGTTTGTTTTCTATACAGCTTTGATCATGTAAACATAATTAGAAAAGATGTTTTCACATATAGCTCCGCACCAGAGTACACAACATAAAATTTAATTCACTTAATCTACAGAGATTTAGCTTCAAGAATTGAGCGTAGAATTTTACGAATAAAAATGACAAATAGATCCGAAATAAATATTTTTTCAATAAAATACTAGGGAAATTAATATTTTCGTTTCTAAAGTCATCTTTCTGACATTAGCAGAAATAATGTGCACAACGGAAATTTATGTATTATTATTAGTTTCTTGTCAATACCGATATTTAGTCCTATCTGTAAACTTCCAAAAATGAATGTTCCCCCTTAACACTAAATTAATGTAATGTAGAGAAATATATAGTTTCTATGAGACCAGTAGTAATTCCGAATTAATCCAGGACTGTTATTATGAAAGTTACTAATATATGTATGCAACGTTTAAATAAATGGCTGATTTCGCACAGAATTCTAAATATACAATCTAGTTCTTCATCTCCAACTTCATGAGAAATACAAATATATCTTCTAAAACTATCGAAGAATAATTCAACATTTGATGAAAATAATTATTTGTTTTTAGGTTTTGTTTGGTTTGGTTTATTTTGTTTTACGGCCTGTCAACTCCAGTTGGTTATTTAATTCCGTCAAGATTTTTTAGAACATATTCGTATGAATAGACTATGTATTTTTGTGAGAAGTTTATTTGTAGATCAGGTTTCATAGAATTTTTTTTCAAAAATATGTTATTGGTATTTTTACTATAAAATCATTTTTTTTATAATTTCGTAGTCTTTCGAACCACATTTTCCTGGTTAACTACATAACAATAGCAGGTGTTACCAACCCAGTTCCGGATGAACCTGGGAACAACAGTAATTAATAGGTCGTTCCACACTTATAAAAACCTCTCGATCAGGGCCTTGATGCCGAATGTCGTTCATCGTCATCAACAGGACGAAATTTGTTTTGAGACATGCGTACTCTATTTTACTAATTAAATTAATTATTTTTACGATACATTTCAATGCATACTATATTTTCCTAATTAAATGAATTATTCTTATGATATAATTCATCACTCTTCAAGAACTATGAGATGCACCACCAATTTCCAGTCTCTTGTAACTCTTAGTAATATTTGTCTTTTAGATATCCCACCTAAATGCTATACTACCGATAATTTATAAAAGCTAGTAAATTAGACTATTAGCTATTTCCTATGTCGCTTCAATATGTCTTGTGAGTATCAGATTCTCCTATCCAGCTTTACTCATTATATGACCTAGGACTTTCAAACTATCTCTTTCTGATTTTAAGTAGTATTATCATTTTTATATTATTCGGAAAATTGTCCTCATCTTTGTCGCCATATTTATTACAACGTTGCGGTCGTTGTACGCTTCGGCTTTCTTCAAGTGGTTGTAATGTCGAACTGAACACTTTATTTCGTTCACTGTGGTAGACTGTTCTAGTTCCACGTGCCATATCTAACGGATGTTAGTTATAAGTTATCTCATGTTAATTACCCTCACCAAGTTTTCCACTGTCGTAACCTGGTATTGAACTCACACTCTTTGGCTCCGGTAACTGGATCTAACTAACGCCATTATCCACTGTGCCATCTGTCCTTGAGAAGAAGGCCGGCGTTTACAACGGCCGAAACGTCATAATAAACATAGTAAGAAAGATGAGAACAATAGTCCGAATAATGTACATAATGTACATAATACCTCATCAGAAATATAGACAGACAATGAAAGGCCGAAACATTGTAATAAATATTGCGAGAATGATGAGGACAATACTCCGAATAATGTAAATAGTTTACATAATACCTCATCTCAGAAATATAGAAAGATACTGAAAGGCCGAAACGTTGTAATAAATATGGTGACAAAGAGGTGGACAATAGTCCGAATAATGTAAATAGTATACATAGAACCTCATCTCAGAAATATAGACAGATATTTTAATTGTTTTTTTCACTTTTTCTTATTCGCACGTACAGTCCAGAAGTTTTTCAGCATCCATTTGGAGAACCACATTCTGTTGCCTTCAACCACTTTATCTGTGATACTATTGTCCAACATGCACTGATATATCAGAAATCCAATATTACGATTTGAAGACACCTTAATTTTAAGTAAGATTTAATTTTTCACTGTTTCAATGCTCCTTCTGATTTCGGTGCCAAATATTTAGTCCTCTCTTAAAACACGTCTTTTATAGTTAAATCTTCGTAGTTACTTGATCCCTGTTCTCTTTAATTTATAGTTTGAATCACAGGATGTTCCTTTTGCTTACAAAGGCTTTTGATCACATCAGATTGAAACACCGGTTCCCGTATGATCCCCGAAGTAAATAAACACCGTGCCCGGTCAGTCCATAGATGGGGTGGCTGCTTACGTATAAATGGTGTTGTAAGCTTGGATGTACTGGTGGTAAAATGGATAATGATTGTGAATTGTTAATCGAAAAGCCGAAATCCAGTTCAATTTGTGTTCCTGAAATAAACATAAGGGCAAATACTTTTCGTAAAAGTATGAATTCACACCATCTCCCACAGGTACGGATTAATATTAAGACATATATCAATAAATCATTATTATCTAATGAAAAAAACAACATTTTTTACGATATAAAATGAGTTGATAAGCCACAGAAAGCGGACAAATTTCTTTTGCTTAAAATAATAAATTTTTATTCTAAAAATTGCTCTAGTCTTTTCTTCTCACGTTCTTTTGATACCATTTCTTCTCGTTTTCGTTTAATTCCTTCCGTAGAGATTACTAATAATTTCCGCGTTTACCATTAGGATTGTGCCATTTGCATATCATGTGTTGTTTCGATTATGGCAGCCAAAAATAACTCCTGATCCACATCACTCTAAAGTATGAGGAATTCCGATGGAAAACACTTGACTTACGCCCCTTTCTATTTTTGTGTCTTTATTCATCTTTGCATTTGTTTGCAGGCAGTTAGCTAATTGAATTTCATTTTCTAAATTGATTATGATTCACTTGGTAGCGTCATATAAGAGTAATTTTAATACCATATTTAGATATGATCACATGCATATATTCAGTATTTTATAGCCATTTCGTTCTAATTCATATTCTCCAAGAACGTAGCATCTTCATGGATGATATACTGTTTTAATCAGTTTTTACATGCTTCGATAGAATATTGATTTTTTCATATTAATGGATTTTATTTGTTGATAGATTTATGTGTTAAACCGAAGACGGAAGATCAAATGAATGCAACGTGTGTTTTTGGTGATCTTTGTTAATCTATCATTTTCGTTTGGAAGTTCAGAGTTATGATGATTTATTTTGTCGTGTTGGAAGACCAAAACGTTTAACTGATCAAATCTGAACACTTATCATTGATTTTAGATTTAATTCAGTCCAACTAAGGAGAGTAGTTATTTTTTTCGAAATTAAAAGTTATATCTTTAACTCATATTACAAATTGACATTGTCAACCCACCAGATTCAATTATCTACTCTTCAGAGATAGCCGGCTTTCATGACTGTCTTATAGTGGCTTATTCACATTTCTCATGGCAGTTTCACTCCACAATGTTTTGAACTGTCGATTGTCTATAGATCTTTTTTTTTCTTATTTTTTGTGTAGAGAATAAAATTTGAAAATGCAACTTATAGTTTTGATTGTTAAATCGTAAGGTTGAATACAACCTGTAGATTTGCGTATAAATATTGTTAAATACTTACAATATTATATGTGATATGATGTATATATTTGCGATATTGCATATTATGTGACCTTATTATGTTTAATTACGATTTGGCTATTATAAAAGGCTTCTTGACAGAGAGATATTCTCGTCTTCCAGATCACAATTTCAATTTCGAAATCTAGCGAATCATTTATTAACAATTAGCAGAACAATACTGCGTTGCCTGGATGTAAAAAGTTAAACATAAATCTATAATATCATTGTAAATTCTAATTCACTTATTCAAGCACAAAAATATCTTAAACAGTTTTTACACTACAGTATTTCTTGGTAGATAATATACTTTTTATTTCTTTGTTGCTCATAAGCAAACAAATCGGATTTAATTTCCACACGTGAACAACCAACATACAACTGCCCATTAGTAGAAACAGGATTCTTCTAACATTATTCCAGTAACTGATATAATCTGTCTGGTCTGGTGCTTTGTTAATTGACATAGCAAAACTTATTCGGATTGGAAACTGATGTCTTCTAAACGTGAATGATATATCCTATCCTGATGTAATAAGGGCGATTATGCGAATAAAGTCATCTTTATAAGAAACGATTGCTCATTTACATGTGGCATGAACTTCTTAACCACGACTTTGATGCCATCATAAATTCTTGGCTGGTTCAGATTTCGTAATTAGAAATCTTGTGTTCCATACTATGTGAAGGTAGTCAAGGATGTTCCAGATAATTCAGAACAATACTCTGGATCTGGCATGGTGTCCACTAACCAACATATATGAGATGTTTCCGGTAGGGACTACAACAGTTTGTCATTGTTTCTCTCCACTACTTTGTGCTTTGAAGCCTGTATTGCCCTGTCAAATAACCAATTTTTCATTATGTTGGAGGTTTGGGAAAACCTTGGTCTTAAGGTCATCAGCTGTACTGACAAAATTTCAGACTGATCCATTTTGTTATGAACAACATTCATTGCATCAAGTCTGCAGATATTAGGGGTGTGTACCTCCCATAAGCGACTGATAGTATCTCTCATGGTTCGATCAAATGCTTCCAGAGCTACCACGTGTACATTCATCCAAAACACCTTTTGAACCTTTTCAGCATTTAAGCCATTTAAGATGTTTTCATGATGGAAAGTTGTTGCAATACGAGATGAGGACACTGCTAATGTTATGTCCTTGTGTTGTCGAATTTTAGTCAAAAGCAGCTTAGTAACAAATGTTTTTCCTGTACCTCCAGGAGCATCTTTTGAAGAAGTTAAAAACTGTCAACAACAGTGTCATAATCTTTCGTTTGGTCCAGAAGCAACCTACGCCCATTGTCGTCAACATATTGATAGAGAATATTGATATCATAAGATGTTTCTCTCAACACCTCTGTGCCCCCAGTCAGTGTTTCTCTCAACACATCGTTCCCAGCTCAATGAGTTTTGGGAAACTCGTATGTCAGTAACAGATTTCTCCAAATAGAATCAACATTGTTTTCTATAACGATTACCGCTCTGTTGTGAATTTCTTCACTGAAATCTATTTCCATTCCTGGAAATTGGAGTTGGGATTGGTGCTTAAATTCATCAGATAAACTATATCTGTGCTTATACCACAAAGAGGCGGGATCACTTAATTCTCGTGTTTTATATAGAACTGCAAAGAGCAACTAAAATTTCCCAAGGGATTGTAGCAAAATAGCCACAGCCATTATTGCATCCCACTGGTCATCATTTTCCAGCATAAGCTTTCTTCTCGGTAGGCTGTTGTGGCAGACGTGATGAGACAGGACCTGGGACGAGCACAACTTGCCTTGTCCCCGCCAAAAAAGAGCCCGTATTAGCTTAGCATGTAAAGCTACTGCAGTTGAAATGAGGGAGAAAAAAGCACTTACCGCTCTGCCGTAATCCGTCCTCGGCCAGATAACATAAAAAAATGAAGGGGGACTTTGCATTGCATTTTTATACAATAAAGATACAATGCATTATGGGACAGGGACGCAATGAATTATGGGATCGCATGAAGACGCAAGGGATTATGGGTATATGGAAAAATATAAAAGTAACCAATTTTTCCCAGTGCGAGGTGCTTGGAGGGATGTTCACGGTTGGCGGCTAGAAAAAGTCTGTTAGTGTGATTTCGAGACAGAACTCAAGGAACGACTCGAAGTTGGAATACCAGTTGGGAGAGCTTGAATTTACTCACTGGTTGCTGTTTTCTTTTTTTATTATTATTATCCACAGTTGTACAACCCAGTTCGTTTCTATTTTAAAGATCCTGGAAGGATTTTGAGCTTCGAACAAAGAAAAAATCCTTCATATTGGTTGCGATGTACAGTGTAGATTCTATCTAGGCACTCCTCAAACTTAATGTCAGAGTGCTCCGGTAGAGCTTGACCTAACAATCTACGCACCTACTTGTTTTTGCATTTCCCGACGTAATACGATGCCATTTGAGAGCACAAAGGTTTGCAGGCGAAATGATCCATTTAGCCCATTTTAAAGAAAGCTGTGAGTGTAATATCATTGGAGATCTATGCTACCTGAACAGCATTTGCTTCAGTGAAATAGACAAGTCGCCAAATTTCCAAATGTACTGCAATCTGTTTAATAGCCGTATGTATTTCATGTAATGGGAAGCCGAACATGCGCTAAAATACCTCATTACATCTGTTGTATCTACCCATTTGATACTTGGTTACTTCATCTCGAATATTTTCCTCATCTGAGCTTCTACGCTTGTAAGAAATATATCCATTATTAGGAGATTGTGATTCCTTAAATATATCTCGTCAAACTTATTTGAGCATACATTATTATTCAGACATGGGGTTAAATGTCCCCCAAACATATGGGCTATGTACTATATTCGATTTAATAATTTCATAGATCTCCTTGGATTTCGATGGATTTGGAAACTGGGTTTATCCTCTCAATTTCGTCAGAGTGAAGTTTTGTTGCTAGTCCAAGCAGAGAGTAAGCATGTGGTAGCCCCTGCTTTTGTCACTAAATTGTGTACATGCCACACTTTGCAGACCCAAATGTTTTCTCCTTTTTAATAAGATCTATGAGTTTAGCGACTTTTGGCGAAAGACTCAGCCAATTTCCTTCAACTTTCGGTTGAATGTAAAGGTTACGAACAAATTTGGCCTATCATAGTGGCGTCCATATATCATGGCATCCTGCGTCATTTCATGCATGTATAGGGACCCTCATGTAAAGCTTTATGGTAGAATGCAGAACTGCCTAAGGTTACCAGGTGTTATATCATCGTTTTACGGCATCATAGGAGAATATAATTTTTCGATAGCAGAAGGTTTTGATTTTTTCTAATGAAGCACATCCTCTAAGCCTCCGTTTCAGCAGCCATATCAACTGCATATTGTATGAAAGAGATTTCGAGACTGGTGAAGATGATTGGATGAGTTGCCACGCATCATAAATTGGTGTGCATATAATTCCTCGCACGATAATACTTTGTTTAACATATCCTACGGATGGCATGGATTACGATGGTTAATAACAAAATGGTAAACATCTTCCCCATTGACAAATAGCAAAGAATACCGAATAACATCATAAGATCTACGTGTCTCATTAATTCGTTCAAGCGTATTATCCTCTCGCTTTAGAACCATTGCAATTTCATTACATGAGCATCACTTGTCTGGATAATTGATCAAATTAACTTTGAGAGTAGGAATACTTTCCAGAGAACATTTAAACTTTTGACATAGTTACAATATAGCTTCTCCTGCAGTCATCTGGAGTCAGGTGAAAAACAATTAAGCCTGACCGCGTCTTCTTCAAAGGTGTCAACAAAATATAACTCAAGAAGTTATGGGTCTTCATTTGTTAGTAGATGTGGAGATCCTAACCTATGCAGCACCTGACCCTGCACCTTTAAAGAGTGCGCGAAACTAAATTTCCTCATAATGTTAGCCCCGAATTAAATTATTTTAAAATTGTACTCTCTAATGATTTGCAAAAAGCGTTGTGGCTCATGAGTTGTGTCTGAAAAAAAAAGATTTAAAGGCCGTGGCGAATATTCCAATAATTTAATCCTGAATTTGCCACTCGAACAACAGATCCCAGGATCTTTTCCTTCAAACTTCTTTGTTTCATATTTGCCACAGATTTTAGGCGTATTATCACTTTCTTTTCGAAAGGTTAGTCATGTTCCAGCTGATAGATAAAGGTAGCAGGATGGAATCCTCATAAAGAGCCTCAGCTGTAATGCAAGCAGCAGACCTAGATATTCTACAGTACTCTTAGTTCTTTCGACTTGCTGTCATTTCCCCCTCTGTTCTAATGTTCCAACAGCCCAATATAAAGAATTTCGGGCACTTTCGGGATGAAAATATGTTTCTATCTGTGCTCCGATTTCCTTCATAAATCACCTTAGAGAAACCTTTTCATTTCATTTCACTTGATTTTCTAGAGGTCTTGTTTGATTATGTTGTTCATATTCCATACTACCATATACGTATTTTTAAATTTTTTGGCATTATTACTTTAATATTGGGTTTAATGTTCAATTTCATGAAGAGATGGCGTTTTTATATTTTTATTCAGATTATATACACTTAGATATGATGTTTGAAATTATGTTTTCATTGTTATATTTATTATGTGTTATTTTCCATTACAATGAATAAATTGCTTTTGTAAGTTTTTGCTCAAGAATATAATATACTCTTATAGGGATCTCCACTAATTTGCCGAGTGAATGCAATACGCATAGTATAAAACTTATTTAAGAATGAAAACTCGTTCTTGAAAGATTCTTTTTAGATTTAATTCAAAGGTAAGGAAATAACTGTATTATAGCCAGTAAGCAATATAGTTTGGTGCGTTTAAAACCGAATTTATATTCATTGGAATAAACTTCATTTTTTTTCAGTAAAATCGATGGGATAGTTGTAAACAAAAAAATAATTCTCCATTTTAAAAATCTTCTCAAAATAATATATACATATTTCAAATGTTATTTGAGTAAAATTAGAAGATTTCAATAATACTTAATCTAATTTAGAATAAACAATATTACGTTTTAGCAGAAAAAAACTAGAAAATAAGAAAGCATTTCTTAACTATCAACAGTTTTTTGGTAGTATTGAGAGAGGAAGTCAGGCGAGCTCATCGGCTGGATTGATAGAAGTGACAAATTTTTACGAATTTTATGCGAAACTTTTAAGCTACACCTTAATTTTTGCAAATTGACAAATATTTTAAGCAAACTTATATTCTATTAATGATTAGATATTTTACTTTTATAGACGTAAGTTTGAAGATTTTTTCTGGAAAATAATATGAAAAATTTAAATATTATATAACAATATTAATATTAAAATTTCATTACTAAGATAATATAAAAATTAATATAACGCAAAGTTTCTTAAATAAGAACGGTACCTATTATTTTACGCACATTTCATATAAAATTTTATTTTGTTTTATTTATTATTATCTTAGGAAATTTTTCGAAACTTTTAAAACACGAGGCTTCTTAATGATAACTCCAAGTATGAACATCTGTATAGAGGAAAAATTCATGTATATACACATTTAGAAAAAAATGTAAAATTCTCTATTTAAATACTGGTCGTTTGCAGATTGTAATAAGGTTTTAGATTTATAAATAGTAAAACACGTTTTACTTAATAATAATACATTGAAACTGACATTTAAAACATTTAACAACTTTTTGTATTAAGGTCGAGTTTAAATTGTTGACTACGCGTAATTTTTTAATATTTGTGTAAACAGCCATATAGATTTCGAGATGTCTCTCCGATATAATCACTTTTACACTGTAAGAAATTTATTTGATAAGTACCGGCATTGGAATTGGTTTTGGATTTAATTCCTTCATAATTATATCTCCGATTATCTTGGACGTAGTGGCAAGGATCGCTGTTAGAGGATGAGATAATGAATGTTACATTTTGCTAGAAGTGTTATCAATGATGTCTTGTTTTGATGAATCGTGAA
>OZ010582.1:7121635-7134135 GCA_963932145.1 Acanthosepion lycidas
AATGACTGCTGATGCACACATAGCGTTTATGAAGGATAATCTTGAACCGTGGATGAAAAGTCAAAGACCTGATTCAGAAGGGCAATTGTTTTTTTATGCAAGATAATGCTCCCTCACGTGCTGCTCATAAGTTAGGCTTCGATGGACGTAGAAAAATGAAGTGGCCAGCAAATTCTCCGGATTTGAACCCAATCGAAAACCTTTGGAGCATCATGAAGCGAAAAAAGTACGCCAACGGACGACAATTCAGGAGCAACACTGAGTTGTGGGAAGAAATGCTTGACATATCACGCGGCATTACAGCAGATGACTTCGTACAATTAACAAATTCTATGGATCGTAGACTTCTTCAAGTTATTTCAAAACTGGGAAAGCACATTCCCTATTAATTAGTTTATATCTGTGCCTTTGTTTGTATCTGTTATTATTTGTTTGATTATCTTGTTTATTAGCTTTATTTGATCATAAACATTCACGTGCAACATTAATAAACGTTATGTTTTGCTCAATTATGGGAATTTTACTAAACCTTTCTAATAATTTGGCACAGTCAAATCACCGTGCTGATAACAAATATGGCGCCAGTTTCTTTACATTGCGCAGATCAGTACTGCCAACGTTTTGTGAAAATTGTGTGTGAATTGAAAAAAGTTATCTCCATAATAATTTAGCACGTATCATAAATATATATATATATATATATATATATATATATATATATATATATATATATATATATATATATACACACACACACACACACACACATATATATATATATATACGTGTGTGTGTGTGTGTGTGTTTGTGTGTACATTCTCGGTTATTTTCTCCAATGTTGTCAAGATGAAAAAATGCATGTTACGAACAATTTTAAAATACGTAATTTTAAACAATCTTCCTGTAGCTTTCAATTTGTAAATTAATCTTAGTTAAGATTTACAAATATCGGGCGAATCAAATAGCGGTCAAATGTAAAATCTGATTTACATTATTTTCTTTACGCCACCTTAAGAGAGGAACAAAAATCATTTTCTGTAGACGTAGATTAACACTGTCTATAAAAAAAATCTATTGAACAGAAAGATTTGTGAGTGCAAGATTTGCAAACATTTAATTCCCCTTACATCAAGAATACGGAAACCCAGAGAGGAACAAATCACGGCTCGTAGTTTATATTTGCCAAGTTAACGATGAAATGTTTCCCACTATATCACAAAATTTATGACCAACATTATTCAGCCTGTCTTGATAACTAAAATGCAGTCACCATTATTCTTACATAAAATAAGCTTAAAACACTATACATGTCAAAGACGCCAAGATGTATGAAATTATTGGAACAACGTACTGTTTTCCTCAACGACTCCATTAACATGCAAAAACGAAATGAAAAATATTTTTCTTTTCTTGTTTTTACTTCTGTTAGTTCCTCCAGAATATTCTCGGTAATTCCACTTAAAGAATAAAGAAAATCACAGGAGACGTGTAGCAAAATAATTTGGTTATAACATACAAAGAACAATTGTTCAAAATTCTCAAAATGGCATAATTTCGATATCATTTTCACAGATAGATATGTCTTCATAATAATATTGGTATCCATACTTGTGCGTCGCTTATAATGATGAGCTGTTCTATATTAATAACAACTCCGTAGACTTTCAAATCACATTGTGATTTGAAAGTCTACGGATTTGTTATTATAATATATATATATATATATATATATATATATATATATATATATATATATATATATATATATATATATATGTTATTATTATTATTTTATATATATATATATATATATATATATATATATATATATATATATATATATATATATATTAAAGAAAAACAGACCAATTTAAGGTACCATTATAATAATTTATTTCACCAGAGCCATTTTAAAGGACGCCGGATCATCATATAGCACCTCCAAAAATGAAATATCTTTATTGGAGGTGCTATCTGACGATGCGGCGTCCTTTAAAAGGGCTCTCGTGAAATAAATTATTATAATGGTACCTTAAAGTAGTCTGTTTTTCTTTAAAATATTAGCTCTGGATTTACATGGAGCTCTCAGGATTTCATCCTCCTTGGGATTACCCATACGGATTACCAAGTTCTTCATAACAAAAAAGCTTATCCTTGAATATGAAAGGATCATATTCCAGGATAAGCTTTTTTGTGTGATTATTAAAAGACGAGTGGAAAACGCCGTGTTAATGTATATTGTATTTATTTTCGAGCACAAGGTCATCATCAAGATTACAGGATAAGTATTGTGTTATTCACTGTTGTGGAGGCAAAAATGTTGTGATCTTCTAAAAATTACATTTATTATATGTGGTGTGAGGAGTGCTGCGTAATTGCATGGCAAGGGAAGACCATTTAACGGGAGGTAACCAGGTATGTTGTGGATAGATTTTACGAAATGACTACTAGACAAAAAAGGAAAAACTATTAGTACAATCCTTGTCATTTCAAACTATCTATTGCACACATTCTAAAACGTGTTTGGATTATTAACAATTAAATTTAGTAAGGTTCGTTTCTGTTTTTTAATATAAACACATAAGTTTTAGCTTGTGCTTACTTTTCGTGAAAAATTATGGAGGTATTTTCGACAAGGAGTTTCCGAATGTGCTGCCAATATATATATATATATATATATATATATATATATATATATATATATATATATATATAGTATATTTTGGCACCAATCGTTCCTTTATGCATGTTTCATTAAAAACGACAGACAAGTTACTACGGTTAGGTTTTTTATTTAATTTTTATTTTGTTCGAACAAGAGCTTTCTTTTCTGGACAAAGTTTTTGTAAGAACTGTCCAAATGTTTTTTTTGTTTTTTTTATTTCCAAGCGCTTTCGGCTATACCTTTAGCCATTATATAGGATGATTCGATTTTTCAGCTTAATTGAGTGTTTGCGTTCTGTGTATGTCTTAGTGTGTGGTAGGGAGGTTTTTAATTTCTGAATACAGTTAGCACATTGTGGCTTTGTTCGTAGTTAATATTGTTAAGAGTTGGATTTTTCTTTTTTATTGTTAAAACTTCCATTTTTTTTAGTCTTTTTTTTTTGCAGTTGGATGCAGTTAAAATATTTGTGTTTTCTACTTGTATGTGCCTAATGCAGTCTGGTAAATTTGTATATATATATATATATATATATATATATATATATATATATATATATATATATATTGTACATTGTATATATATATATCTATATGTATATATATATATATATATTGTAAATTGTATATATATATATATATATATATAGGTATGTGTGTGTGTATGTATGTATGTATAAAGAAATCGCACATTGATAGTTGGTAATAATAAAGTAGTGTCGGATGTATTATATCAATACTCTCAAATAAAGTGTGTGATGGCTAATTCTGCTATGATTAATTTTCATTTTGTCTAGTTCATAATATAGTAGAGTCGATTGAGCACCCTCTGTGAGAAAAGGACCACAATGATGTAATTCACATCGCCTGAAATTTGGAAACATCATATTTTACTTGGCATTCACGCCGGAATATCCAAAGTCGTCTGGAGGCCGTGGTTTAAGTCAATAGCGATGTTATTGAATAAATTTACTCTATATGATTCCATGATATGTTTGTATAATTTTGGTAAAAATATCAGTTATAATGAGATGTCAATGGTATTATCATTTTTCCGTAATTTAGACGGCCATCGCACCTTTTATTTCAGATTCTAAATATAAGTGTCATGTTTGCTTACATTTTCTCAGAAATCTTTTCGAATCTCAGATGTTCAATCCATTGTAATCAATGTATTATTTTGTATAACTAAGAGAAGGTTTTAGAACATGCACTAATATATAAGGGCTTGCTAGTTTAATACTCAATTTATTTCTCATTTCTTTCAGTTTAGTAGTGTTTCTTATGTTTTAGAAAGCATCTTTTACTATCACAAAGCTTCTTCGGATATGTGTGTGATCATTTCTGTCCTATGAAAGAACAATTCCTAAATAGATAATTTCATGAACTTGTTAGGTTTTGGTGCCTCCAATTTGCAGTGCGGCACATTGATTGTTTGCATTTGCTATACAATTTCTCTTAGAATTTTTTTTGGTAAACACTTCTCGATTTCCTTTACAATTTCCTGTAGAATTTGCACTAGTCCCCAATCTGTTATTGCTATCAACACGATAACATGTATATGTATTTTGTTGTTTAGAATGTGTTCATCAACAATCAATTCTGGTATATATATTTCAGAAACGTCGTAATGAAAAGTTAGCATTAGTTCGTTGGGATGAAACATGCATGTCTTATAATCTTTTCAATTTTAATGCATTTACTGAATTCATTGCTCCCAGTATCAATACTCAATTAGTCTTATATATTTCACAAATAATTGAAGCTTAACTAACAGTTCTTACTTTAACAAACATTTTTACATAATCACAAAAGCATTGGTATATATCCTTTCACGTTTATATGGCTTTTCCTTCTGATAATAAATATCTCATTACATGTTACAACGTATTTAACGAAATGTCAGGCAATGTGCTATATCCAGCCTAATTCAGCTACGCGCTCTATTCAAAAAACTTCTGAAGATTAGTTAAGTTGCTCTTTACAATTATATATATATATATATATATATATATATATATATATATATATATATATATATATATATATATTGATTTTCCAAGCGTAGTTAAGATGGGGCAAAAGGCCGAAATTAGAGGGCACCCAGTGAGGAACAAACTCACTACTCAGTTGTAATTGTTCTAGCGAGTCAAGCTTACTAACCATTACACCGCCTTGAGGTGCCCCATATATATATATATATATATATATATATATATGTGTGTGTGTGTGTGTGTGTGTGTGTGTGCTGAGCTCTCCTTCACTTGGGTAACTAGGAAATGATTTGCAAATGTATCTACTGTGACCATCCATAATATAACCACTGTCGTATATTGAATTTTATGACGTCTATTTCGTTTTGTTATAAAGTTCGTATAACACTCATAGTTGTTAGTTAGTAAGAATAAGAAAAAACAATGGAAGATGTTGAGTGAAATAACATCAGTTTTTCACGTGAGAACATGGATTTAATATAGAGTGGTTCAGTGCGACAAGCAAACATCTGAAAATAACTACGTCTTTGCGACCCAATTTTACACCGTTTTCCATGAGCAGATATTCTGCTCGAGATTTATTGTTCGAAATTACAGTAACTGTGGCGAGCAGACGTTCTACGCATATCAGATGGATGTGTCTATGTTTCAATAATAATTTCAGAGGAGGTAAACCAGTCTTTCGACACAAAACATTTTCAACGCCACCAACACACAAAACAGTAAGCAATTACAATACCATCTGCTTGGTAACTGTTTGTTTTTCCATTAATGATTTTTGAATTTACCTCAGATATTTCTGCTATTTCATATTTTCCTAGTAAATAATTAAATACACAGGGACATAAACGTGTATATATATATATATATATATATATATATATATATATATATATATATATTTCGATATTAGGTGCAGTTCAATTTATATTTACATGCATCATTCATACCTCTATATTTGTTTTTTGTATGAATGATTCATGTAATCATATATATATATATATATATATATATATATATATATATATATTAGGTCGATTTTGGAACTGTAAAAAGAATAACTCGGGGAAAGTTGAAAAATAACCTCCTAAATTACCACAAGAAATAGTTTTCTTCAAAACTTCGTATTTATTTGAGCAATCGAACTTAAAGGCCAATAAAGGTGTCATCGGAAACATGTGTCGTTTAAATTAAAACCGAATCTTAACGAAAAGAAAAGAAGAAAATCCGCTTAATAATGGATATTTTAAAGTTTAGTATCTATTTTCTTAATAAATTCAATGAACTTATTAAAAATAAAAAATAAAACACATTAAAATATTTAGTTTAAATTACAAATAACTACTTATGAACGGCATATTTTTTCGGTTTTTACCGGTTGTAATTACCTCCTCTTGCAAGTTCGGATTATTTTTGTTTACTGTTTACGCTTTTAACTAGTACAAATATCTATTGTATATTTCATCAAAATATAATAACTATTTTAAAAAAATATAACTTTTATATTTATTGTAATTTGTTTATATTTTCAAAGTGTTTTATTAAAAGTCCTGCTAACAAGATAATCTCAGAACTGACTCTACTTTTAGGTAAGTAAACAAAACATTACTTTTTAAAATGTATGTATTTCGAAATTTATTTTCAAATTTATTTTGAAAAATATTCATTTGTGTAACTTTTCATAATACATATATTTTCTTTTTCAGATATTTTAATAAAAATGGCAGGAAAAAGCACTTCAATTTCAACTCGCAGTAAAGATGCAATTAAATTTTCAGAATCACCTTCACCATTAGATAAAACAGAGCCCTCAATTATTCAACAATTATTCGACAGATTATTCAATATAGCTATTTTTTAATGAATAATTATTCCCACCTTTCAAGTTTTGCTATTTGTAAATTAATAGCAAAAGTTGTAATAGATATTTGGAAGACTGTTAACCCCCGTTTGCCTCTATTAAATGAAATTAGTATTGTGAACAAGATGAAAATTCTATGCTTCCAGAAAGCAAAGCAAATAAATAGAAAATCTCTCCCTGGTGCCCAAAAGAAATTCTGGAAGGAAAAGCTGGACACGTTATTTGATATTACGTCCTTTTCCTGCAAACTGCCAGTTTTAAGTTGCAACGACCCTAATGTTAAATGCAACAAAGAAAATTGCCAGACTAAGCACATAATCTGCACTTGTCCTATGAAACAGAAAGTAAGTTATTTTTCTATTTTTGTTTTTTAATGTATTTGTGATGGAGAATGTGAATTTTGAATTAAATCAATTTCCACATTTTTTATATTATTTAAAAAAATATAAAAAATAATTTTTTCAATGTTATTTTTCATGTAAAATAATTTTTATTTTAATCTATTTAGATGTATTTTAAAGATAAGTAAAATCTGATATTTGAGGTTCCAGTGGAAGACTGTGAATATTTGAAAGATCAGAGGGTCAAAATAGGGCCGAAGGGCACTTTCCAGCTTGGACCAACAGATAAGAGTGCTATAAAAAAAATGTAAAAGGGAAATAGAGAGATTTAGCCAACAACAGGATTTAGATTCATCACCAATTGCTTCAACATCATATGTCCAGGATGATATTTCTTCCCATTCCTTCTCATCTTCTCCTAGTGAAGAAACAGAAGATGAATATTTGCAACTAGATAGTTATCCCAAAGGGTCATATAGCCTTATCAAAATTCCAAGGTATGCTATTGAATTGATAAGAGTTGATGTATCTTCGAATATTGGATCCAGCCTTGCCAATGCCTTGCTCTTGGATTTGAGGGCTATGGGCCTTCTTATCCCCAATATTAATCTAAAAGATATTTATATAGATAAATGTAAAATTGATAGAGCAAAGGCTAAAGTGAAGAAGAATGCCCATCAAAAGCATGATGAAAAGGTGGAAAGTCTTCTTTGTATTGGAGTTGATGGGAGAACTGACAAAAACACGCTATTGTACAAGGAAATAGTGGAGGAAAATCGAAAGAAACTCTGAAAAATCCAAGGGAGCAGAACGCCACTTGACTGTTACAAAGGAGATGCCATATGAAAGTGAATATCTGACACATCGGGTTCTTCCTAATATTGGTGCAACTGGTGCTGTTCTTGCTGAGCACGTGGCTGATGTCTTGCATGGATTCAACAGTGTGAGCACTATCAAAGCTATCCTTGTTGACAACACTAATGCCAATACTGGCTGTGAAGGTGGACTTGTTACACTTCTGGAAAGAAAAATTAACAGAAATGTTCACACTATTGGTTGCTCCTTGCATCAGAATGAACTTCCGTTTAGAGCTCTTTTTAAACATGTAGATGGTACCACAAAAGCCCTACCACATTCAATGTTCCACTGGGTAAATTATGTGCAAATGATTACTATAATTTACCCCAAATATCATTTTCCGATGTTAGCAGTCCTCTGGATTCTATTTTTAAAATTGAAAATACAGATACCCTTAGCTGTGACCAAAGACTCCTTTATGAATATACAGTGGGTATTTCTAGAGGTAAGGTGGACTCTAGATTTGCATCATGGAAATGTGTCCATTAAACCAGGCAAGATGGTTAACTTTAGCTATCAGGCTGATGTGTTTATGGACTCGTGGTGCATACCCACAAAATCTTTTAACTAAACTCCATGGTTTAATAAATTTTATTGTGAATGTGTATGCCATTTGCCGGTTCGAAATTAAAAGAGATAACAAGTTCCACAATCAGCAAATGTATAATTTCAATATGATCCAAAGGATTAGGAAGCAACCCTTTGAAATCCAACAGATAACATTGAAAAATATACAATACAATGCTTTCACCTTACTGCCTGAAAATATTTTATATTCAATGGTCAAATCTGATGAAATGGAAGTGAGGGAAGAAGCTATAAAAAGAATTTTGGCCATTAGGTTAGTAAATATTTATTCATATAAAACTGACTAAATCAGTTATGCTGATTTATAGAATCGTTTTAAGGATTTTATCTAATTTCACCATAAATATTAAAGCAGTACAGAGTACATTTTTTTAAAATAATTTTAATAAGTAATTTTTATATTCTTTCAGGAGTGGGCAGCCAGCCAAGAAAAGATTGAAAAGAATCACAATTATAAATTTTAAAGCCATGCACTGGACACAGTTAATAGATCGGTCATTAAGTGGAGTTTCTGAACCACCACTCACAGAAGAATTTTCTGAAAATGAACTTCGGGAATCATTAAATGGTACAAAGCTTGACTTGCCAGATTTGCCCTCACATTCTCAAGGCGTGGAACGGGCAGTCAAGTTAACAACAGAAGCTTCCAAATCTGTGTATGGCTTTGAAGCAAGGCACCAGCACATAATAGCAAAAGCTTTGTGTCAGAAATTGAGTTCATCATTTTCATCTAAGGGTTCTTATATGGAGCTATTTGACTCTATATATTAAGCCATATTAAAG
The DNA here is from genome assembly GCA_963932145.1 of Acanthosepion lycidas. Lineage (NCBI taxonomy): Eukaryota > Metazoa > Mollusca > Cephalopoda > Sepiida > Sepiidae > Acanthosepion > Acanthosepion lycidas. The sequence continues at coordinate 7,130,722 of OZ010582.1, forward strand.
TATTATTTATTTTTTCATATTTGTTTGTTGTATTTTTGTTAATAATAGAAAAAAAATCAATTTTTTAATGTATTCAACTATTACTGCTTAATTCATGAGGTAAAAAAAACAGCATTTCAAATTCGTCACTGATAAGGGGGGGGGGGCAGATTTTCAATTTGAAGTTTACTTATAATTAATTCGTTTTATTTCATTTTGATGAAATAAAATAACATTCCCTGATTTAAATACTGGAATTTTTTGGTTTTCTCATCAATATTTAGTCCAAAATTGAGGATATTTCAGTGCATTTTTCTATACGATCATTGATGTCAAATGCTCAAAAAGTCGTTGAATTGTCAGATCTAATGTTTTGTATCAGTACTTAATAGGACTATACGCAACTTTCGCTACATTATTCTTTTTGATTTTCTAAAAAAAGTGAAAAATCAACCTGCCCTAATATATATATATATATATATATATATATATATATATACACACATGTGTGTGTATGTACTGATTCCTTGTAAAAGGAAGGTGTGTTTATGTGCACAAATGTGTTTAATAATATATTGATGAAAGTTTCATTAAAAATATAGACAAGTTTTGTCTCTTTATTTTAAGTAATTTCCTTTCATATTGTCTGATATCTTAATAACATTATCATTGAAAGACGAAAGGAAATCACCGTATTGATAAATGTATTAATCCTGTCTAAGCTTTCGGCTTACGTAAGCTATTATCAATGATGACAATTACATTTCCATATATTAAGTAATACACGGACAAAACCAAAATGCTAGTCTGCTTTTGTTGCATGACAAATTTCAAAAGAACGTCAAACTCGTGTATACGTGACGCGTTATTTGTTATTTATTTTTCTCTACCCAATAGAACTACATAAGTTTACCTTTCTTCCGCTTCATACACTTTCCCTGTCATTTTCAACAAAAGTAGAGGTATCTTCCTGCTTAAGATTGTGTTTCCGGTCCCTTCTGACGTTTTTGTGCTTCTCTTTCGCTCTGAGTGAATTTTACATCTTAGTGGCATTATCGCCTTCTTTTTGTGTGAACTGATAAAAAAAATCAACGGAAAAAATAAACGGAAATATAATTAGATACAAATAATAAATCAGCGAAAATCAGTCACCTACGTACGCAAAAAATCTATTATGCCCAATATCTATAGCACATCTACTATGTAAGATCTCGATAGTTCTTATATATATATATATATATATATATATATATAACCAGAAACTATTGAAGTTATAGCAAACTTAATTCACCCAAGACTTAACTTTCCAGTTTATTAATGCTGTGTGATTAAGCAATGCTTTTGCAACTGGCGTCTGATATATGTTTTCTTGCACGTTCTAATCAAATAAACCGAATTCGCAAACTTAACTTTCAACGTCAAATGTTTTCTGATTTTTCACTTTCTAATTATCATATATCTGCCAATCTAAGCAGAGTGAACGCTTATCAGCTATTGGATATTATTTGAAAAAAAAATTCTGCCAGAATATGAAGTCAGTAATATTGACGAAGTTACAACTGGAATGAAAAAAAATTCTTTGTATTTTATTTAAAGGACACCTCAGATTTTGACGCTAAATGCTCCTTATCTTGTTGTATAGGTGATTGCAAAAGATGCAAATGATATTTACAGAAATAATAAACAAAATTATGATTAGTAAATATATTTCTGCGTTTGAGCAGGTCGCGTTTAAAAGATGCCACTGATTATTCGGCAATTGAAAAGGTTGTTTCATTGAAGAAACTGCAGATAAACTATAGCAGTCATCGTGAAATCGTGTTAAAACAGATAAATATTTTGAAGTATCTTTCGAAATGTTTGATTATGTTGAATCGTATTTGATTGAAGGAAAAATACAGTTAGAAACATCAAAATTGGAGAATTTAATCTTGTGTAAAGTCGATTGAATACAATATGATCTCGAAAAAAGTATGAAAAATGGAGAATCAGAATTGGTTAAAGTAAGATTAAGAGGAATCATAATTATTTATGTAGCAGAATCGACTCCAGAATCGACTCCAGAAATTACGTTTTTTTTTTTTTTTCTGAATTGCTTCGAGATATGAAAAAAATCTTAATCATTTTCTTATAATATAGAATGATGTGTTTCCGTTTATATTGATTAGAAATAACATAACATCAAATCGTGAATCATCAACATATTCTTTTACATATTTCATGCGAAAACGAAAATTATCAGCTTCGCTCTCACTGTCTGTCAATCTTCTTCACAAACTGTCTATTCCAAGAAGAACACTTGTAGATATACGCATACAGACTCCATTGCATTTCTTTGCATTCGCACAGAGATATACACTTAACCCCAAACACACATCTGTGTATATATATATATATATATATATATATATATATATATATATATATATATATATATATATATATATATATTAATATTAATATTAAGAAGCTGACAACTTGAGAGGTTCATGGGATTTTAATTTATTTTCATAGAGCATTGAATAAGTCCTAATTCATCAAAACTTCATTTTCATACAAAAATATTGTGGATTATAATTTATCCATAAGGAATACCAAAACACTTCATTAACTATATATATATATATATATATATATATATATATATATATATATATATATATATATATATATATATATATATATATATATATATATATACACACTTATATGTACACACACACTTACATATATATATATATATATATATATATATATATGTATATATATATATATATATATATACACATATATATGTACACACACACTTACATATATATATATATATATATATATATATATATATATATATATATAAGCAAACTACTATGACTATTTGATTCATTTTAATTTATTATTTATATATTCCCTCATCAAGTTTTCTATCTTTTCAATAGTTTTCCTCTTTCCCTCCTCTCGCTGCCATTCTCGTCTCTCAATCAGCATGTCTCATTATTTCGTGCTTTCTATCACGTGATCACTCGGTCAACTGTTGCTTTTTTATCGATCCAATCTATTCCAATCTTGATAACGCCAACAAACTGCAGCTTCCTTTCTGTTCTTGTTCAACAGTTCAACAAACCTTTACGTTTTGTTTATCTTCGTAATTGACACGCACGGTAAAATGAAAGTTACTTCTCGGAAAAGTTGATTTTTTTTTTCCATTATAGCTCAGCCGATGTTTAACGGCTGAAGAGCCATTGGTGACAAAATTAACAAGCCAGCATTTAGTCTTCCTGTTTACATTCCTTCTTTTGCTTTTTCTACCATTTACTTTGTATGTTTATTCCATTGGTTTTTTTATTTAATTTCCTACTTTTATTGGAGGCCTGAGTTTTATTTTTATTTTTAACCCCTTAATCGCGTTAGGTTTGGATCAAATGATTAATAAAAGCA
>OZ010582.1:7139135-7189135 GCA_963932145.1 Acanthosepion lycidas
CCATGGAATGTTCTGCGTATCTATATAGGATTAACGCTGTTTCTGATATTTGTTGTTTTATATAATATTAGTCTACCGTCCATCCATGTCTATATTTACAGTGTCAAGAGTTGTCATGGTATTTTCTTGGTTAATTTTCCCTACTTACACTGTTCATTATGGCTTATGTCGTACCAAGTCAGCATGAAATCCTTTCCGCTATCGATATTAATTTATCATAAACGAGACGTTGTCTGAGATGTTAAAATATCACAGTTTTTTCGGTAAACATTGCTTGAATTTCCAGTGACTAAAATTTCAACCATGAAACAATCAGAGAAAGAGTGCTTCGGCAATCGTCTCTAAACTGACAGATTTCTACAATAAGCCAGAGTATCCTAAGCACATATTGCTTCTCCTCTGGGCAACTGTCCAGATAGAATCGTGTGATCACTTGCCGTCATTATAATCTAGAATGCCTCAAGGCATTGAGATTTTTTTCTGTTATCACGAACAAAGATTTTTATCGATCGCTACTTGTGTACATATTATTCCTCATTCGCAATTTGGACAAGGCAGTACTCGTGATTCATATTTATAATCCAGACTTATCATATACGACGATTTTCGCGGATCGAAACACATGTTAAACTCCTCTGGGCAAAATAAAACTCGAATATGAGATCCCAATGCATGGAATATCTATTAAGGTCAGAATAAACGTAACAAACGTACATCAGTAAACCATTTTCCAAATTTATCGACGTAGGATTTCCAAAATGAAGCCAGCTGTGCGAAATATACTGCACAAAAATACTCTACAAATCAGCCTAAATCATCAGAGACACGTCCATGCAAGTTCAGAACAGTTTTAATATCCACGAAGTGGTAACTGGCAATCAATTAACTTAATATACAAAGCCAATGTTAGATTTCAATTAAACCCAGAAAAATATATAGGAAACAAAAAGTTTCGAGGAAAAACAAACTCATTTTTTTAAGTGTTAAATAAATACATTTTTGTGAGATAAGTTTGTTTTTAATAGTATGCACAAGCTCTCTCAATATACATATGGCATTTTAAAAAATACGAAACAAATATAATAGATAACATGAGAAATTTGAATTTAAAAACACTATGTGCATTTCAAAACAAGAGAAACCTTTGCAGGAAAAGATTCATGCAACACAAATTCAAGAAACAAAAAATACGTCAAATGAGAGCTGGTTCCTAAATGTAGACACGAAGATAATATCCGCTTACATTGCATGCAGTCATTTTACTATTCCAAACAACAGTTACTAAAATAAGATGAATAACATTTTTGTTGCATGTGATGCCTGTCAAGACGCATAATTACGCTTACAAATGAACCTGTCTCCGTAGTATGCATATTATTAGCCTGGGCAAATCTAATACAATTGTTGCTGCTTAGGTTTCTTTCAACATTTAATCTTTTTCTCTTACCATCTCATTTCATGCAACTATGTACCATTATGTCCCCACCAACAAATGATCTTCCATATTTCTGGTGTATATTAAATTGAACCGTTCATTGTTTTCCTCTTGGAATGAATCTCTAATTGTCATTCACTGATCAAAATTACTTTCTGTCAATTTCCAGCATCTCACATTAGACGTTTATTTGAAGAGTATTTACATTATGCGGACCATTGTCCTCATCTGTGTCGCCATATTTGTCACAACGTTTCGGCCGTTGTACGCACCGGCCTTCTTCAGGTGGTTGGAATTTCGAACTGAACCCTTTATTTCGATCCCTGGTAGACTGTTCTAGTTCCACGTGCCATGTTTGATGAATGTCAGTTATCAGTTATCTCCTGCTAATTTTCCCTCTGAAAGTTCTCCACTGCCTTAACCGGGTATTGAACTCACACTCATGGCAAACATGGCAAAGTTGCAATATGAGCTCTGGTAAAAAACATGGAATGATAACAGCAAAATTGCAATATGAGCACTGGTAAAAATGATTGCTGAAAACATTAGGTTTATAATACCCAGAAATTCATACACAGATGTCCTCAAGGACACATGGCACAGCGGATAAAGGCGTTGTTTAGATCCAGTGACAAACCCAAAGAGTGTGAGTTCAATACCCGGTTAAGGAGTGGAGAACCTTCAGAGGGAATATTAGCAGGCGATAACTGACATCCATCAAACATGGCACGTAGAACTAGAACAGTCTACCCCAGGGATCGAAATAAAGGGTTCAGTTCGAAATTCCAACCACCTGAAGAAGGCCGGAGCGTACAACAGCCGAAACGTTGGGACAAATATGGCGACAAAGATGAAGACAATGGTCCACATAATGTAAATACTGTTTATTTGAAGACTTTAATCTTCTTTTCTGATATACTTTGCTTAATAATGTATTTCTGATGCTGTCCGCCCGTTCAAGTTCTGTTATTTTTTTTTCGTAATAATCTGCGTACTGCATGAACTGAAAATACACTGTAAAGATTGCATTAATCCCTCTCTTCTCTGGCTGTCAATTTTTAATTGCCTACCGAGACTCTTATAATGTTTCATCACTTACGTAACTTTTATGGTCTTCCTATTTTCGTTGCACTTAAAATATACCATCCAGTGGAAAACTTACTTGGGATATTTTGAACATTGTTTCTGGAAATTCCTAATCTTCTGGCTATTATCTTTCTTTTCATAATCACAACCTTTATCTTTTCTACAGTACAAATATTAGCCATGAATTTAGTGTAACAAAGTAAGCTAATTTTCAATTATAATGGCTTTCAATGTCACCTTACACGTATGATAATAAACTGGAAAATCTTCTGTATAGAAATATTCGCATTGTTATGACTAATAATCAGATTTGTGCGGAAATATAATTTTACTGCCTTCCGGAATAAACCAAGCCAATTATCTCACTTCATCGTATTTTCTTTTTAGTTGCTTGTTCCAAGAAATGTCTCACTTTTAGGCTGGCCATCATTTGTATCTAATGTAACTCTATACTTCTTATAAATATAATCGATGAGAAGTAGGATGACATTTATTTCTTCGTGCAGTATGTGATTTTTAGTTAATGGTGGGAGTCTGAATGATTTCATAACTTTAGATAATGTTCTTAATATTCTACACCACGGTACATTGATTTCATTTACTATATCAACTTCTTGAAATATTTTATTGATGGACAATTCAATATTTTGTTATTACATCTCACAAATATATTTATGCACTTTTAACTTTAGAATTATTAATGGTTTTAATCTGCCAATATTTTCGTTGATTTTGATATACTTTTTTCACAATTTCCGACAATTGTTTATAGCACCCTGTAATTTTAAAATATATACGGGTTATCTTTCTTACAAGTCATGCCTATGAATCTGAAATGAAACGACAATTTTAACTTACTATGTGTTCACTTTATGACGGTAAAACTCTTTTTTTATATATAATAACGATTCACACGTTACCAAATAAGTTACTGTAAATATTTCTAATAAAGCATTTAATATTAACTGTATTTATCATGTTATATCTTTTTAAATATTAATATATCCGGACTAAAATAGGTTTTATAAAACATATTTATTAGGTTGGTGCAAAAATAATGACGTTTTCTCACATAGTAACATATGTGAGAAAACGACATTATTTTTGCACCAACATGATAATTTGGAAATGAATAACTTCCATAGATAAATGTTACTTAATGTATAAAGAAATTAACGCTCTGCCATTCGCACTAACCCCTTAACTATAAAGGAAGCATCGTAAATTTTATTTGAAAATAAAAGCAAAGAATTGAAGTAGCATGCAAAATTCAATAAAAATTATTTTATAGGTAAATATGTTCAAAGTTTACAAATAGGTGAATGGTTGCTTAAAATACAAACATCATTTGTTTTTGTTTATCTAACCGTTACCATATTTAAAATAATTTTCTTCTAGTTCAAATATTTTCTTCTTACTTACTTGTTAATATTTGGTTCATAATATGAAAATTATTAAGAATGTTTCGAGACTCGTTGGAGGAATATGGTCAACGTTAGTATTTATAGAACATTTACGGCAATAAATTATAAAGGCTTTCTTCAAGAAATATAATTTTACGCAAATAATAACAAATAAACGTACTCAGAATAATTTAAGAAATACTTCCTGCCTTCTTGGTGAATTGTAGATTCTGAACAATATTTCGCCGCATGAATTTCACAAAAACAGAAAACGTCAACCACATTACATCATGTTGCTACACATTGAGACAGTTAAAGAGTTAAAAAGTTAATTTTCATCTTCCTTTTACTATTAATGATATGTGAATTTTACTGCTAGCAGCAAATTAATAATTCAAAAAAAAAAAAAATCTCCCCATTTGTCTTGTGAATAAGTGTGTAATCATTAAATAAGTTTTGCGTATTTGAATGTACGTATGCTTTACTTGAAGAAGCTGTACGAAACAATTTGCTGAATTATTATTTAGAATGAGCCTCTGCATCATTTCATTTACCGGGTTCTATAATTCCGCTGCCGTATCCTTAGGATTTCATAATATTCTCTCTGTAATCTATAATCCAATATTTTATTGTCACATGAATGTAACTTCTTAAATAGTGTCAGTCACGCTCTTTTAAAATTATTATCCAGCCTAAGATTGAATCTAGGTTAATGACCTACAGAATGAACATGCTATTTGCATAATTCAGTAATGTTTCGTACAGGTTTCAAGCAAAATATAGCACGAGCAGGGAGGATTTATTTTTCTCCCTCTTTTTTTAACTATATATATAAAGGCAGTCAACTGATAAAACGCAGAATAAGCTATATGTTTTTTTTTTTGTTGTTGTTTTTTTTTTGTTGTTGTTTTTTAAGCGAGAGTTGTATCTGGATAACTGTTTACCTTACAAAAACATGGACGTTTTTGAAACTGACCAATTCAGCATTAACTAAATTTCGATAACAAATTGACCGGATTATTTTCAGATATTGCTCTTATACAAGCACATCATTTACAGTTCGTCAGAACTTACTATACGATTCATATGAATTAGAATTCGCTTTGAAATTATTTTTTTAAATTTTAGACGATTAATTTAGACATCAAAGCAAAACGTGAGATAGAGTTTTAGGTATTTACAACATGTTTAATTAAATTTGTTATACGAACCGATGTCTAAATTTTATTTATTATAAAATCTGATTTTATTTTCAAATAAAAGCAGAGAAGTGAAATAGCATGCAAATTTCATTAAAATTATTTTATACGCAAAGTTATGTTACAGATTACACGAATAGTTTAAGGATTCTGAATGCTAATAAAGTTTTTTTTTTTCTATATGTTGAGACCATGGAAATAATATATCAATTGCTAAAACAAAAATCTATTGGATCAGAGAATATCTTCATTAGCAACTTCAAATGTGCTATGCAGTGATCATCGAACGATAAAGCGGGCTGTTGAAAATATAATTAATTTGAGAACTAGAAGAATAAGAAAAAAAAGTTTAAGAATTTGTCTCCTTGTGTCGACCGCATGTTACAATGACTATATTTGACCATTTTGCTGGAATATGAATACACTGACATTGAGAAGGATATTAGAAGAAGAATACTTCTTAAATGGGGATTTGTTAATAAATCTTCTAAGTAATTTCCTCTCTGTCAAGGAATATTTTAAAGCGCCAAAATTATGCTAAGAAATACATAGAAATTGACTTCTTCTAAAGTAATCTTCACGGACGAATCTCGAGAGACTCTCAATTAAACTGAGGTATATGTCAAAGGATTGATTTTATCCGATGTAAATGTACCTGCGGCAAATATAAGGCAGCAAGAGGTCGGCAGTGTGATTATATGAGCTGGAATTGTGGACCTTTCAAAATCGGTGAAGTTGTTAAACCTAGCAGAGGTAACAACTGCGATTTGTTGGACAAGACTTTCTTTAATGGTACCATTTCCAGAAACGCCGTTTCAACAAATCTGTATTTATATATGAAAAACCATCTATCTAAGGTTACTTGTGAATATTTTCAGGGAAATATATTTACGAGAGCGAACATAATAGAACGGTCGTCAACAAGGCTTGATCTGAATTTTATAAAAATCTATGGCCGTTTGTGAAGGTGAAATTATATGTTAGATGAATGACATATGGTAGCCAATAAGAACGAGGAGAACCAATTGGAACCATCATGTCGAATATTGAACCTGCTGAAGAAAAACTTTTAGCATAATCAATGGATAATAGGTTTTTAGCAGCTATGGACAAGAAAGTTAATTATATTAAATTGTAAATCCTTCAAAATCTTGATATATATTTGTTATTTTATAATGGGTGTGCATCTATAGTGAATGATTTTATTAACTTGTTACAGAAGTAAAATTTGATTATCTGGTTTTGCTTAATAAAGTCAGGGTGCAGTTTTCATAATAAATCAATAACTTTAATAAAATAATAATAGTTGAAGCGAACTAAAAATGTAAATCAGCTTTGTGTTGACACTAAAAATATCGTTAAAGTTTGACATTTCAAAGCAAATTCGTATTATTGATGTTCATGTGATTGGAATAATAAGTGGTACCTATATCATTATATGTCCTTTTCGACAATCTTAACTAAACTCCTAACTGGCTATCATTTTATTAAGATTCCGTTCCGTATCTTTTTTGCAGTATCTTTTGACACTACCCAGTAGAATGTGACGTCTATGTAAGAATGGTTATTCAAATCGTTGCTTAGAAATCGAATGTTCGTTCAGATGAATTGGCATAACATGGGTACGAATATTCTGGGAATAAATCTGCGAGAATACGCAAATACCTGAAGCTTTTTATAGAAATGCTACAGATAATAGCTCGCATTCTAACAACATTTTAAAGCTAACTAGGAAACAGTTACAACTGCAATATATTCTGTCTCTTTCTGGTTTCCACAAAAGAGAATATCTGCCAGATGATGGTGACATTTGTAAATTTGATATCTCTAAAAGAGTTATATATTTTCAAAGCGCATTTTATAGCTGTTTTTGTTCTCTTAATTTCATTAAAACTTAAGGAATTCTTTTTCATCACTCTGGTATGAACATGCTTTATTCATTATCGGAGATTAACGTATTATTTTTCATGACTGTATCATTGAAAATTAAAGGAAACAAATTATATTTTCGCTGTATTATGCGGAATAAACATTGTAATAGAGCGGAAGATTTCGAGCTGAATGATGATATAGTTGCAGAAGAGAACGTTATGATATGTAAAGTTTATCCAAGATATTTATGGAAACAATCTCTGCTTTTCAATGCTAGGGGATATTAGACATGCAACTGCGCAATCTAACTTTAACTATCATTTAAATAATTTGGAAATGTTAGTCTGTTTGGTGTTTGGTTTTACATAACAATAATTATATATTGCTAAATCAAACATTGTGATAATAATTATATTATAAATGCTAATCTATTAGGAATTATATTCGGAAAATAAAACTAAAGAATACAAAATATTGCTCCCAAACAGATATAGAATTAAAACAAATCCTGCCTCTTTCTCAAATGACATTCTTCGGCACGTTGCAGGTTTATTTCGATACACAGAATATCGCTATCAAAAGTATGTGTGGCAAAACATAACTATATTTCATTTAATGATATCCATAAGAAAAGTAGAATGAATCGGGCAATAGAATAATTAAAGACTGAATTTATAACTGTTCTGTTGAAAAACATAACGGATAGCGCAAAGACTTTTGAACTGCTCTCATATTGGGATTAAATCTCCGAAGATTGTGCTAAGTTTTAGAGTGAAATTATTGATTATAGGCAGGTTTTAGGCGTTTTTAAGATCCGATCACGAGCATAAATTTATTGTACAGGGTAACCCGTATATAAGAGAGTTGTCGGGACAGGAGAAGAAGTATCTTATATTCGGGTTTCTCTTATATCCGGTTTTGGTCTATTTTATAAACATTAACACAGGCTCTAATTTATGAACCAGAGAAAATATCTCTTATATCCGGGTCTCTTATATCCGGGTTACACTGTACGATGACAAACATATTGCGATGATTCCGTATGCATACATTTTAGAAATAAGACTAGCATTTTAGAAATAAGGATGTGTGATCATATTCACTAAAGAAAATACATAAACACTTTAATAAAATAGGTTATAAACGGTGTGCCTTCTACATGTCAAACAATGAGGAATTTAGGGAACAGTCTGAATATGACAGTCTATTTAGGCAAACTGCAGATTAAGAGCAAAAATTATCTTACTGATACTAATATTGATGCCGTGAAATATTTTTTATATCCAGAAACAAAATGACTCATAAAATTAATTAATGCATGAAAGTTAAATGCAGTCTCAGAATTTCGAATGATGCATGCATTGCTTCGCGTTGCATTAATTTTAAAAGAAGTTTCACAATTGGTACATAATGTATGAATTGATGCATGATGAATCAATTTTGAAAGAAGGTTAAGAAATGCAATTTTTCAAACTAAATTCAATTTATTAAATCTATCGGAATTAAAATGACAATGTTTTCAAGTTTTAATTGTTTTTAATTTCATTGTGCAAATCTTCTTTACGTTCAGTATATATAAGTTTTCTGTAATTAACGTCTTGGCTGATCTTCGAGTATATTTTTCAATTAACGTGGATAGCTAATCTCTTCTTTAGTTGCCAGCACATGCATACTGTTTTTTCTTCAACTGTCGCAGTGTCAACTTGTGGTTTACACGGTCTGGTAATATAAATGTCAACGACTTGACACTTTTTTCCCTTCAAGCAGAGTTTGCAGTTCTTTGATTGATTGATGGAGGCTGAGGATCCTTTCCTTATTTTTCATATTTTTAGTGCGATTTGCTTTTTGCGTTTAATTTCGCAGATATACTTGGAAAGCATTGAGCTGTTCCCGTATTTACTTCTCGTGAAAGTTGTTTTGTGTGTGTAGCTTCTTCTTTTCCTTGGTCAATCACTTAATCCTATGTATATTTTTCTTCGTTATCTGATGATTTTACCATGGATTGGTATATTACATTGTTTTGTAATCAATTCCTGCTTAAGATATATTCGTCTTTTTCTGCAGTTAAACGTCGGTTTAATTTGGTCGAGTCGTTTATTGATTGTTTTCCTGTTATGCCTCTTTATTGTGTCATATTCTCGATGCAAATGTAGCTGATTTTAACCGTACTTTTGTTGAATATTTGGAAGATGTGTGTATATATAGTAGTTTATCTGTTTATTGAGTTTTCTGTGTGGATTTCTGTACCTTTTCTTAGGTTGAAGGTAACGTCTAGAAAATTTTCTTAGTTTTATGTTTGTCCACTGTGATAAATAAGTTCAGTGAGTATATTTTGTTTTCTGTGTTGTGTTTTTATTTTATAGTCTGTCAACTTTTACAATCAAAGAGGCAGATCTCTTTAACTTTTAAATATCTCATCTATAAAATAAATGCGAAAATGTCTGTGTGTATTGCGCTCTTTCAACCACAGTGACACAACTCACTAACTCTTAATTATCTCATCACCTCCTTCCATATAATAAATTCGAAAATGGCTGTGTGGAATAGACTTTTTCAATTAAAGGGGCACAATTCTATAACTGTTATATATCTCATCTTCTTCTATAGGTTTAATGCGATATTTACTCTGTGTATCATACTTTTTCAATCAAAAGGACACAACGCTCTAACTTTTAGATATCTCGTATCCTTCTATACAATAAATGGGAAGATATCTGTCTGTGACACTTTTTTCAATCAAAGGAACACAACACATTAGAGTTTAAATATCTCATCTTCTCCTTCAATATATAAATGCGAAAATGTATATGTGTGTCACTCTTTTTGAATTAAGGGCACAACTCTCAAAGTTTTAAATAACTTTTATTCTTCTACATATTAAATTGGAATATGCCTGCGTGTAACACTTTTTTCAATTAAGGGGGCATAAATCTTCAACTTTTAAATATCTCATATTCTTTAAACTAGACTTACTCATGTAGAACAGAATCCTCAGTTTGCAAATTTAAATCTTTGTGCAATTGATGACGCTGTGATGAACTTCTCAATGAGCTCTCAGAAAATATTGTCTGCTAAATTCAAATAGAGAACCTGGATAAATCAACAAAGAAAGTCTGAGAGAATCATAATAGAACATAGAAGAACCGCGGCAATGTGTTTAAAAAATGAGCCCCAGTTGAACCAAGACCAACAGCACATGTAGCCGAAGTTTCTTCATAGCATCAGCAAAAATAATGGAGGGATTTTCTTCTTGCATGTACTTGGATGTACTGGTAAACTTTTGTAAATAACCTTCTTTTATCTGCAGTGAAACTCAAAAGAAACGTAGCTCTAAAAGTAGCATCATCTGGAATTACTGCTATCCCCTTGCATCGAGGACGTAGCACACACAGAACTTTGAAATTTCCATTGGATTCAACTTCAATGAAACCCCAATTTGCAACATCCAAAGATGAACCACATAGGCCAGGAGAGTGGAGGAGAGAAACATCAATGTTCGGGATGAATATACCATGGCACACAAGAGAGCATTTGAATCCCTGGATAAAACACTTAAAGGCATTAAACAGAATTCACATATCATAATTCTTTCAGATCTTCCTTTTGAGCTCAAAATACATCAGTTTCCTTTGGGGGTTACCTATGCAATGTAGTCAAATTATCATAAGGAATATCATTGGAATTCATCTTATGGAAATGCGTTTTCTTACGCCCAAATCAGTTTTTTGTCCAAAGTTGGGAACAGAAGCAAGGAACTTGAACAGATCCCGAATAATTTTTTATCATGCAACTTTGAAATAAGTTCAAAAGAGACAAATGGTGTCACTGTTTTGAAGAAAACTGTTATTTGAAAAATACTGTTCATATGTATGTATTTATTGCATGAAATGTAATTTGGGGTCCGAAAACCAACTCAAGAGCCCTATAGGTCGGTATTTAATCTAGGATATATCTATGAGTTCAGAAAAGGCTCTGAAATGATTCTGTGTTGGAGATTTTACGTGAACTTATATGTATGTGCATATATATCCATATGTATCCCTATAATAATAAAGAAATATAGATATATAGTTATATCTATATTTGTGTAGATATGATTATATAGACAGACAAAACTTTAATTAGATAGATAAATACAAATACATTCCATTACATATATAAGCATAATACACTTCAAAATTGGTTTCTTGATTTGCCTTATATTCATTTAGAAACACTACAATAGGAATAACTTCTTTATTTATGCTTTCTGTGAATGGATTCGTTGTTTCCAGCAATCTGTTGCTATTCCTAAATACATTATTCATATTTCATTGGATGACCATGTAGTTTTTTTGTATGACCTTGCTTATTGCTGGTAACTTGGAGACACCATCTTTGTTCTCATGGGCTTCAAAATATGTGCTATTGAAAAAAAAAACACATGACAAATCTGGAGATTTTTTGTAACAGTATTAAAGGCTAAATATACCTAAAGTTTCCCTTGATTAATTCATTATCGAATGCTACACGGATTTTTTGTTTAATAATATTTAGTGTGTCAGCAATGGATTTAAAAGTGCGAAATGTGTCGCTCAGAAATTTGTGAGGTGATCAAAAACATTCTTGAAAATCATAAACTCTCAGTGTTTTCTGAAGTCACAAATGAGACTGCATGGGTGATATTGCGGTCACGATGAGCAAAATTCGCATAACTAAAGCAGGGATCTAAGCTGGAAATCTAATCTACCAGACAACATCAAATGGTGATTATTTTGCAGTATTGTAAATGTGGTTGTGATGTATTTTGCAACTACCTGAACATTAACTAAAACCCTAAAGTCTAAGCTTGATGGAACGTACCCTCGAATGATGAAAGTTATACTTAACCTCATTTGGTGACAGCATCCAGCTAAATTACAATACCCATATTTGACATGTCTATAATTTTAGGGGAACACGGACTAAAGTTTATAGGACACTGCTGCCGAGCAAAACGAGAATCCGCGATTGAACTACTGCGCTGAACACAAATCCCTAAAGCAAGACGAGTTGGTCGCCCAGCCTTCAACTACGCTGGGCATATCTATGTCATGACACATAATGACATTATCCTTGACGCGGGACACGATGTTTGACGCGATAGTCTCATTAAAGTCTGACCTAGCTCGAGGGAATAAATAAAAAATACATCTATTTTCATTTCAAATGTAATTATTTAAAAGCGTTTCTGTTCATTTGTGACTTTCACATCAGAATTAAACGAAGGAATTATCTTTCACAAGAGGATGGATGTTGTAACAATAATTAATAAGGTTAGTATAGGAAGGTTCTTTACGTTCGTATGTTTATTCTGAGCCGAAGCTCCGGTTGGTGATAGATTAAATGAACATAATTTTTATTAAATAACAACAATACATATTTCTGTCGGACCCAGGAAGTTTCATTTTGATACATGTATTCCAAACCTTATTCTAAAACTGCGACACTTATGTCTACAATTTATTGCCAGGAGTTTTCTTTTTCATAGAAAGCCAATGTTAGATAATTAAATGGAGATGTCCTTTAATATCTGTATCTTTTCGTGAGTAGTTTGTTCGCATTTACTCTATTGTAGGCGCCATGATTTCAGGTAGAGACATGTTTGCATGAGTGGGTGAGAGCATACATACAGGTGTAATAGAATGATCTGCTTCGGTGAGCCGCGTAAATCAGCGCAGGAAGCAAGCAGTATGGATAGACATTTTTCTCAAAGCAGAATTAACCCGCTCCCATTTTTTCGGTGACAATATGCATATTATCCATTCTCCTATCATTGGAAAAAAAAGCAAAAATGAAAACGACGCAATTATCCTACAAACAAGGCACGATGCATAGAAAATGCATTGGTCCATAATTAAACTTTCAGCGACTCTCGCCTGTGAATATTTATAAATATATAACGTAATATATGAAGTATGTGTTAACAATGTTTCTAACGCTGTGATAAACTTACCCATTGAACCTAAGTTCAAATCATGCTCTAGGTATCCTAGGATTTTTCCACTCCTGAATAAAATAATGACATGAATGCATTTCTTCATTGAGATTTACTGACAAGAGATTCAAGTGCATATTTATATTTTCTGAAAAATAATCACGCTACTCCTAAAAATAGCGTTGTAACCATGATCTGTTAAAAACTAAATTGCAGTTTTATAAAAACCATAAATTCTAACGACCTAATTTGCTTTCATTTCTGGCAATGTTTGCAAGTATAGTATATCCTATCATATATATATATATATATATATATATATATATATATATATATATATATATATATATATATGTGTATGTATGTATAACTAGACTCGTTTCGAAAAACCCTCGAGTTTTTGATTGCCAAAAATCAAATCAATCTCAAGGGAAAAAAAGGTTTTTAAAAAAAGAAAGAGTTACAAACATGAACTTCTGCCGAAAAAAATCGCACAGATGCAGGTCTGAAGCCCAAAGAAAAAAAAACCGATACGAGTAAACAACTAACAAAAGATCCCAATACAACCGGCGAGCAGACCTAGATACACCTAGTGAGACAGACAAACCTACCTAGGTAGATGTATC
Source organism: Acanthosepion lycidas (assembly GCA_963932145.1). Lineage (NCBI taxonomy): Eukaryota > Metazoa > Mollusca > Cephalopoda > Sepiida > Sepiidae > Acanthosepion > Acanthosepion lycidas. Next base: position 7,152,713 of record OZ010582.1, read on the forward strand.
TATATATATATATATATATATATATATATATATATATATATATATACATCAAAAACAAATCGAACAGTATATTGTATACTTGTTATGGATCTTACAGAGCGTGCTACTATGTTGGCATCTCTTTCACTGTCGAAACGGTTAAATGTGGGTGTCGCTTCTACTCCACCAGCTACTTATCTCGCTCTAACCAATAGTGGAACTCTCTTCTACTTACTTGCTTCCCTGATTGCTATAATATTCGAATATTCAAATATAATGTTAGTTGATATTTTTTTATTTGTCCTTCTCTTTATCTTTTCCTCAATCCCCACTCTTTACTCTTGCTCTCATTCTTTATAATCCCTTGGGTTTTAGTGGCATAGTTGCATGCTTAAAAAATATGACTTCATCGTTAGTGACTTATGTTTCTCATCCATTGGAAACCATCATTCAATTCATATTTCAATGATTACATTCATCAGATAGAGGAAACACTTCATTTTACAAAGTCGTATATTTCCGTGAAGATATCAACACCGAATCATCAGGTTTAAGACTAAGAGAAAAGGTGACTTACAATCTATTTAATAACAACCTAGAGATAATTCTCTGTGTATATACAAAGAAAACTATTCAAAAATTCACCTTTATAATTAAACATACTATATCACATACCAGATAAATCTTTTAATGAAAAAAACATTCCTTGTGTTTGTATCAAAGATCAGTGTACCTATGATTGTTAATGCTGAGTTCATTGCAAAGCTATACATATTTCGAATAGAAAATTATCCTGAATTAAATATCAACATTCTTTATTTAGTACTTGTTTGGTTTGTTTTATTTTACGGCATATCGACCTCAAAGTGTTATTTAATGCGGACAATATATTTATTGCAGTTAATATGTTTTGCTTCAAAAGTCTATTTCTGGAAATATTTTTCCTAGAAAAAATCTATAGCTGGTCCTATTTTTTTTCAAAGTATCTATAACTGTTTGTATTGCTGGTATATTTTTTTAAAAGTATTTCTGGCATTAAAACGTATTTTTACAAAAGTTTGGGTGTTAACAATTTAGTTGGGACCATAACAGGTGCTACTACCCCGGGTCAGTGTGGACCTGGGAACACCAGCAATTAAGAGGCGGTTACACCCTCCTCAAACCATCCTGATCAGAGGACGTCCTCTTGGACGTAGTTTATCCTTTTACCCTGCACGCGTATATAGTTTATCGTCATACCGAGGACGGTTTATTTCGTTTTCTCAAAATAAGGACTCAAAATAAAGCTTGTCAAAATATAATCTATAATCCAGAGTTGGAATTTACTTAGTAACTCGTATCCTGAATCCATACTAAAAAGCAGAATGGGGGATATATAAATGCTAAATACTTTAAATGATTTGGTGTAAGAATCTTTTAGAACAAATTTTGATATAGAAGCTATGGAAATGATACATAGCAATAATGGCAGTTTTGTCTTCAAGATATTAACCGAAATGTTTTTACTCAACTCCTCATATATAGACTATCACACGAATTCTATGCATTGTGTTTAATCGTTCAGAAATATCTAAATTATCAGCTATATAATATCGTTTTCTCAAATCATTCATTAAAAAGACTCAAGCAAAGGACACTGAATATCTTCATTGATCTGAGAACGCGAATTTACATAATTTATTGTTTAGATATTTCTAAACAAGTCAAACGACATGCATGACAACCGTATGAGATACAAGTTCTGAATGTGTTAGTCATAAAAATGAGACGTGCTTATGTTAATGTTTTGGTTTTCTAGTATCTTTCACTGTTGAACTAAGCAGCTCTAAAATCTGCCTATTCCATGTTCAATTTCCTTATCTCCGATACTAATTTTTACAACTGTTCCATACGCCGAAGTGTGTTTGTAGCGTTCAAAGTTGATAATATCACATTCCCAATTTTTATGAAGTACCCATAGTCATTGCCATCCTCATTTTATTCCAATTAGAATCATCGTTTCTATTTTTGAGCGGCTTATCCAATATTTTGGAATAAAAAAGCTAACAGCAACAATTATTGGTATAGACATGACGCTTTTTCTCAGCAACTGCGAATCTGACATGTAGTTTCTGTCATAAAATATATTCCGAATATGGCTAATTCTGGGTACTTCGTAGGAACTAGCTTTCCTACCCGGCAACCTCTCCACTAGTCCATGACTACAGACGAGAATATGTAGAGATTTTCAGAATTAGCGCTCAAGTAAGTGAATTCGATTGTCTCAGCTAATCACATTGTCCAAAAGGAGCAGTTTCCAGTGCTACTAAAAACATGTGACGAAAGGAGATTATATCATTGAAACTTCATATGTCCACAGTGGAAATATTCCAGGATTTTGATACATTTTTTCTTATAAATTTACTTGTCAATCAGAGTTCACTAAAATTCAAAAAGAGCACCTGATTTCATTTTCAGTAATATCTACATATGCTAACGCAAATTTGATTAATTTTCCTATGTTAATTAGACATATCTTCGGAGGAATAATTAATTTTATCTGATTTACAAATAATTTTTCTCAACTTTGTCTTCATTTTAGTACATAATTGAATCTTATCCGCTTCTAAAATCTACGATCTTATGAGGTTTCTTTATTAATACACTGTCTAATCTCCATGGGTAATAAAAGATATTTGTACTCCTGCAAGTATATTATCGATAAAACGGCGAATATCATCGTAACACACATCATTCCACGATTTCTTGAACAGCTTAAGATAATATATAGAGAGGTGAATGTAAGTAAACTGGACGACAAAATCTCTTCCCCTGACACTATGATTGCGACAGTCATTTAACAGTGGGTGTATGAGGTTTTATCCTGGCCCTATTTTTTTTGTTGTTTCATGACATGCTATAAATCTGTTAGATATGGTTTGCTAAATCAGGTAACCATTTGAGCGATAATAAAAGAATTGAAAGTTCGGGAGTCAAGTAACAGTAAACGGGACATTAATGAGTTCCGGTTGTGATTTTATATTAAGAGACACGATTGGGATTGAGGCCGTTCTGGACCACGCGTTCACGGAGTCAGACGCGGTTTGTTCCAATGCTGTCAGTTTCCTTTCTTTACTAGACGCGTATCATGATGTTTTGGATTTCATAGGTCGGGACACTGCAATATGTTTCCCAAGTGCCACATGAATGCCCACCCAGAGCGTGCAAGTGAAGTTATTTTTCATTGTTGTGCGTATAAATTGACACGAACGAGAAGGGAAACGCAATAGTGAATGGCTGACGGAGTGAATTTTGACATTTAAATTATCTTCAATTAATTTTAAACGGAAGATAGATCATGCGATTGTGAATTTCCTCAATGTTATAGCAATAATAATAGGATCAGGAAGAGTTATATGAGAATAAAGCTGGAAAGATCATGAAACAAGTTAGAAGTTAGAAGATCTTGTTGAATGCTTTTCTGAACGTTCATAAGCATCTGTCTCGTTCCAACTTAAACATAAAAGAGGAACAATGTTGCAACTTGTACACTCTTCAAAATGCTACAATTTTTATTTTCCGGCATTTTATTTCTAGATAGCCTCTGCCATTTTATCTCAAAATTTCCTTGGTAAATTCAATCTGAGAAGGCGATTCTCATCTAGCATATTAACTACAAGCCTGATTAATTTTCGCGATGTTTTGAGAGTCACTCTTTCAATAATGAAATCTATTATATATATTCAACTTTCTGTTATTAATAATCGAATTTATTACCCGAGAATGAAATAATATTACAAATATGCAAAGTTACATTTTGCCTTATAAATTATACATGCAAATTATGATAATATAGTGTAAAATGATCAGCATATGGTAAAATATTATCAAACATTAATTTTGCAAAATGCCCAATATTTGCTGACAATTCTATTATTTTTCAATATAGGATTGTATAAGTAACCTTTTCAAAATCAACATATTTGCAAATTATAAAAAAAAGATATTATCAGGAACACATTTAATGTGATATAACTACTTTGGTTAAAGGAGTTAGATTTTTCCGCAAAATTAAAAATGTATAGTTGCTGTCATTACGCACTCACTTTATGGTAAAATCCAGCTGATCGTCAATAGGATTGCTAACTTGCTTAATTCCACGTGCTATCTCGCGTCGAATTATAATATGTCATTGAATTATTTCTTGTAAATATTTGCAGCGAGAATAAAAGCTTTCTCCGTGAGAAATCTATCGTATTTCCTAGAGGTTGTAAACAGACATCTTGCTTTTCGTTTTTCGACGATTGTTCTTGGTAAATAAAAAAAAAAAACTTTATTTTTGCTCACTTTCTATTTTCTATCGTGAACTTAGTAAAATAGATTTTACTCGGGACAGGCACAAACAGTCCTTGAACACCCAGATGATGAGGACAAGTATATAGGGGGACAATGAACATGCATCACTTTGACTCTATATTATATATATATATATATATATATATATATATATATATAAATGAACGAAGAATAAAATGACAACATTCAACACATTAATTTAAAACAGGGCTCAATACAAGAGTAGAGCAATACATATTTATTATACAATGTTACATTAGAGCATGCATGTAATTACTACCAAATTGTACACTGCGTTTCGACGTTTAAATAAAACGTCTCTTCAGGTAATTATCAATGACAATAAAACGTATTTTCAGGTACCTAACAATAACAATTTACAATCATTGGTAATTACAAATATAAACATTTTACTTTCAAATTTCTGTTATGTATTCCTTGCATTGAATGACAGTCAACCAGGAGTATGTCGCTTTGATCAACGTAGACGTGCTGTAATAGGTAGTAAGCAGACACACTGAATATCTTACTCTCTATTTGTTAACTTCTTTCTATTTACCGAGCTTCTCACAAGAGAAATGCTACACAAGTTCAGTTTTTAACGTGGGGTGTTCTGAGCACGTAGGCTCAGACAAAAAATTACCTGTAGACTCCATATACACGAAGGCCCGTTTTGTCTACCTTCCAAATGATTTTTCTGCCCTTCGGCATAGCCTCGTCTCGCTTCCACTCCGTCCGCAGGCAGAGAGTTCTACAAGAGGAAACCCACTCCTCTTTGTTTACTCCTTTTGTTGACGATGTTCGGCGTTCGTATTTATGCATTTGGACGGGTCCATGTTGTCTTCTGGAGAGGTGTGTTCATCTCCACAAAACCCCTTTTACATAGATGCACTTTCCTTAGCCGATATGTTTCTGGCCTATATATTTAATCTTGTTATATTACTGTTCACTGATTTTGAAACCGTATCATATAGTCTCTGAAATACGTCCTGAATAAGGTTTATATGGTGTATTTTTCTAGCACTCTTAATAATTATACCATCTATGTAAGCGAAAACACCGTCTAGTCCAGCCAACTTCATATCCATGTTTTCCTGGAAAATAAATGGGGCTAATTTTTCTCAAAAGAATAAATTTTAAAGCTTGTAGAGACCTTATTTTATAATAGTAAAAAAAAAAAAAATGAACTAGCATTTCTCCTCCTGCATTTCGATTTCAAGATAAGCCTCAGGCAGGGCAATCTTTTGAAAAAAACATTTACCACCATTTATTTCAATATAACCTCTGGAGTTGGTAGGGGATAAGCAGGTGGTACGAGGTAGTCATTCAATCCAGTTGAAATGTCTCTACATATGAATCTAAGATTTTTTTTCTTTTTAATATAAACCGCTGACGTGTTCCATTCTAAGTTATATATTTTCTTTTAATAACTCCGCGATTTTCTTACCTGTCAAGTTTGGTGTTAATAGACTCCAACACAGCAAGCGATATATTTCTTTTTGGTTTAAACACAGGTACCACCTTTTCTTTTATTTAAACAAAAAATGACTTTAACTCCTCTGCAAAAATTGTCGTGAATTTATTTTTAGATTACTCAGCATTGTTTTGTTTTGTTTTTTTTAGCTGTAATCTTTTTCTCTGACGAAAAATCAATTTTACTACAAAATGAATTAATCGGCCAAGTTCATAGTTCAAATAATTCAAGCCAACTGCCACCTAGTTAATTCGAGTTGGAATATTTTATTATGTGAATATCAGCTTTTTTTTATTTTCATCTGCAAGGTTGATGTTACACATGATTTTCCCGGGAAAAAATGAATTCTTGCCCGATATTCCTCTTGGAACTTTGTCACTTAAGTTACGCTTGCCATTTATTTTCCTCGTTTGTACATAAAAAAAATGTAATATCGCTACCAGTGTTGAATTGAAATATCACAGTAGAGTTATTCATGTTTACAGTTACAAATGTTCTATTATATGAACATTCTATTAATTAGATGGAAGCTCTACGTTCAACAATTTAATTTGTGTAAATCTTATGCTTTTGGACTTGCGCGAATTTCGTTTGTGACCTGTTTTTCTACACTTAAATTTATTTTAGTTTTAAATGTAAATTCCTTTCTGAGATGAAATATACAGCCATAACATGGGTTCTGTTTTGTAGTATTTTTATTTAGATTTTTTTATTATTTTGGTTATACTGTCTTAATCCTAATTTTTTATTTATTTCTGTCATTCATTTTTTTCATTTTCGCTGTATTGTGTCATATACTGATAATTCTTTGGCAATTTTCAGCAGCAGTTTGTATCGGTAACTTTGAATCCTGTTCAAGTTTTTAAATTGTTCGAGGTTGTATTTCCGCATCTTTGCTTAATTTGAAAATTTTAACAAAAATTAGACATATAAATGTCTGAGGATAATTCAACTAGTTTAAATTTGTCACGCTCACGTCTGGCTTTACTAGCAAATTTGACAAAATCTTCAACTTCGTCATTAATAAGGTTTATACGCCAACATGTATAGAACAGTGAATTCTTTTCACGTAAGGTATTTGATAATATCGACACTTTTTTGTTAATTGACACTTTTCTGAATTATTTGAAATAATTAAATACAGATATAATTTTTTTATCTTCAACGGGTCACAATTTTTGTAACTGAAGACGGAAGTTATTTTCATCCGACCATCTTTAACATTCGTCTCTGAAAATTGACTCGTACTCTCTGAAGTCCATCAGGGATGTAACGTTGTCATCATGGACATAATGGAATTCATTAATAGAATTAGCAACTGATTCAGACGAAAAAGAAATTGACACATTGTTTTTTCATTGTTTTTCCAGGTTTGCTTTTGTCTGTTCTTGAAATTCAATCCGTTTCTGTTTCATTTTCTGTAATAATTGCTGAATAAATAGCTTCAATTCTTCCATAGTGTATTTACTTCGGACCAGTAGTCCTCTACTAGGAAGGAAAAATTTTCGTTTTTCATAATAGCCGTATATCACAAAAACCTAGAAATTTATCGACTTCCGCTAACTTTATCGACTTACACGAACTCCACCAACATTCTCACCCTGAAATTTGAAGGGACACCACTCTGTAAATTTTAAATATCTTCTTCTATATAATAAATGCGAAAGTGACTGTGTGTGTCACATATTGTCACTTAATGGGTGGCAACTCTTTAACTTTTAAATATGAATTAAAATTATGCTATACTTTTGACTGGATGGCGTACAGCACATAACACTTTTAAGCTTCCATTGGATTTGAACTACAATGAAAACCCTATTTGCAACATTAAAAGAAGAAATAACTTGGCTAAGCTAATGGATGAGAAATGTTTCATTGTCTGGGATGATTGAACCATGGCACACAAGCGAACATTTGACGCCCTGGACTAAACATTGCAACGTTAATTTTCTAAGACTTGATTAATTATGTTTATCCAAACATTAAGAAGCATACCATGGATTCAAACTGGCTTTGTGAGAGTGCAATATTAGCACCCAACAATCAAACTGGAAACATCTTCGAGAAATTCTAAAAGAAAAGTAATTTTCCATTGATACTGGGATTGAACAAGAGAAGGCAGTGAATTATCCAATAGAGTTTCCGAACTCATGCAATACTGCTGGAATGCCATCACATAAGCTGACACTAAAAGAAAAGGTGCCAGTTATGCTAGTGAGAAATCTGTATCCCACAAAGCTAGGATAATTTTCAAAAATATGCTTCCTCATCTCTTTCAAACAGAGATCCATACAGGTACAGAAAAGGAAGAAATAGATTTCTCCAGATATTTCTTTAGGCTTCAAAAAACTTCAATTTCCAGTGAGAATGAGCTATGCAATGTCAATCAATGTCCCAAGTTGAAAGTAACTGAACTTCATCTTATGGAAACCACTTTTCTCAAGGCCAACTCTATATTGTGTTTTCAAGGGATGGAATGGAAACAAGGTATTTGTACAAATAGGAAAACAAAAAAAAAATCCTTGTTTATCATTCAGCATGAAAATAGACAAATTATATCCTTTTTTTGGTAAAAAATATTGATTGATAAATGTTGTTCAAGTTTAATAAAATTTAATATGTACTCAGTGCATGAAGTGTCATTGCTGGACCGAAGCCCTGATCAAGAGACCTACGCAGGCGCTAGATTAAATGCCGCCGGATAGGACAGCTTTTAAGCTAGATCTTGATATTTTCACCACTTTGTAACTGTGATTCATATTATTATAGAGATATTTCTTCTAATTCCCACAAAAAACAATCACCGTTCAAAAGTGGTATAGGTGAAAAACCTTAGTTATTTTCTTAATTTATTGAAAAAAAATTAAATGTTTAATTTCTGTTAAGCAAACTATCGTTGACTGAGTAAATTATTAGCTGAAAATTTTGCCGATAATTACAAGTCTATTCGGTCAAGATTAGAGGAAATGATTTAAAAGGCATCATTTGTATGATATAATGCATATAATTTGAATTTTATGTTGCTGGATAATGTACACTAATCCATCGCTCCTATCACATTTTCGCGGTAGTTAAGCAGTTATTTACATTATTTTCTGCATTAAAATTTCATTGCATGTTACTATTAGAGAATGTGCCTATTTCTGTGAAAGCAGAGTACGATGCAAAATGGAAATAGCAATTTATTTATCTAAAACCGTTGTGTTTTCAACTATAAACAATGAGAAATGTTAGAGCCAACCACAGAAATGTTTTCAAAATAGCCGACGACTCAACAGTAACAAAAACATCATCACGGCAAGAATGGATTTCTACTGGAAAATTCGTACTTAGCCTCATCATTTGTTACGGAATAAGTCAAATGTTGCAGTCTTTTGATGTTGCAATGAATATTATTAGAGACATCAATTTGCAGATTACTTCAAATCCATAGCAGAATATCTATGCCTCAGTTGTGTGGACAGCGCGTGAAATTGCAGAAGTAAATGGTATTGAGAAAACAAGTGAATCGCAAATTATCTTCTATTTTTTTTTACTATTTATGTGATAAATTTCAAACACTTGAAGCTCGTTTTTCTCAAATGTTTCTTAATTTCTTTTCTTGGGCAGGGGTTTTATTCAATTAATAATGTGTTTTCTGATCTCTCCCTGTGGAAATGTTTACAGAGGGAAGAGTGTGAATGTGAATGAATACTGTAAACAATTTAATGAAAAAGCCGTTGACGCTGAACTTGATGAATTAAAACTTGTGATTTGCATCAATTCTACAACGGAGATAGTGAACTGATTAAAATTGATAAAAAATTCTAATGATTTTTTTTAATTAAGTAGACAATTTCTCGATCATGTGCATGGCATTTTATATATTTCTTGCTATAATGGTGACTGTTGAGTTTAGTAAAAAGAATATCTACGATCTACAATAAACTATTACGTGTTATCTAGGTGACAATCGATTGATTTTGACGAAATATTCAATAAATATTATTTTGCTAAGCGTCGAACAAATCATGAAAACTAATTTTATATTTTCGGTATTGAACTCAATAAAAATATGTTCATTGAGTGACACTTGTCTCTACTTGAGGCATTCAGTTCTCATGCTGTATTCTCCTGCATCATGCATTTATATTAATGTTTTCTTTTCAAATTTGTCGACGGAGATATCAGTAGCGAGATATATGTAATTCTTATGTAAAAGTGGAATAACAGAATAACATTAGAGATGATCGGTGTCAATGAAACGGTCCTATTATATTTGAATAGAAGTTACTGGACTAATTAATACGAGATAAAGCTGGTTTGAATGATGTGAGTAAAACATTAGCTGTTTGAAACGAAACTAAAAGGTGAGTAATCATTTGTTCACTCTTATATTATTCCACTTTATCAAGATAAACAGCTCACATCATCGTTAAAATTAGTTCAAAACAGTTATTGAGATATTTAAGATGAAATGAACTATTATGAAATGTCAATAATCTGTATTAGATAATTTTATTCAATTTTTCATTTTCATTTTTTCTATATATTAGGTTGGTGCAAAATAATGTCGTTTTCTCAATTATGTTACTATGTCAGAAAACGACATCATTTTTGCACCAACCAATTTTATTATATATATATATATATATATATATGATGCTATAATCTATTATTCTCTGAATGGCTTGATAACAAGCAAAAAACAACACAAAATCAAAATAATTATAAAAAATATTAATTATGCTATAAATTAAGGTTCCTTTTGTTGAATATTATTGCCCCAAAAATATTTACAATTTTGGAAGTTCAATTCCGAATGTACAATATTTATTAAAAATAACATTCATCAAATAAATATACTTAATGCTTATGCATTTTATGAATTTTTAGATGAATTATTTCCCCTATAAATTTCATACTACCAAAGATTTGGAAGTCAGAAAATCATAGGTGAAATAATTTATTTATATTCATGATCACCAATTCCGTAACCCATTATGTTCGTAGGGGCACCTGACAGGTTTTATCGGCAACAGAAGCCAAACCCTTTCTTTGGATGCAAAGTTTGTCTTTTCCTAGACTAATCGATAATCAAGGATATAGGACTGAGTCTAACCTGACAATTACCCATAGCTGTTGGAGAAGAGATGCATTCATGCCAATTTGATTAACCCTAAACACGTAGAATTCAAACTTAATCTGATTCGATATCCATTAATCCTCTGTAAACCATTCTTCATTAAAGTTGCTAAAATATACACATGTACATGGTTGAAAATATAATTTTATAATTTGGAATATGATAATGGAGAAAACCGTAATTAGCAATGTTTTTCTACCCCATTGCTAATGTTAAAATTATTATCATGATAATTATTCTAAATAATAACGTTAACATTTCCTATGAATTCAGTAATATAGAAAAGTACGAGCAGGTTATCACAGGCGTTGGACATGAGCTTCTAATACTGGCTGTTTGTCTTCTACAAAGAGACTAATTGTTTTTACTAATATATTTATAAATAGCAAACTGCATAAATCACAATAAAGGACTGTAATTGTAATTAATTTGCGCAATACTATTTTATGAAAATTTCGTATTATACAGAAATATTTTTAAAATAATATATATTTTCTTTCTTAATTTGTGTAAAAGATTTAAAATGGGTTAGTCGAAATGTGCAACCTCTTGTATCCTCAAATATTCTCTTAGCTAATACTTTACTTAGAGATTCTAATGCTGAAAGATTCAATGATACCACGTAAAATAATGTCTATATTCGTGAAAGCTTCAATAAAATAAGCATTATCACCAATGAAAGAAATGGAATAAATAACAAAATACATATTCTTCTGTTGTTTGAGATAACTAAAATTATATGAATGATTTATGTCGCAAAAATATTTCTCTATATTTCCAAACATTGGAAGCATTAGTTAATCACCAGTTATTGAAATGGATCAGAAATCTAAAATTTATAAGTAAGCAACTATTTTTCTAAAATAAAAAGAAGCATATATATATATATATATATATATATATATATATATATATATATATATATATATATGATTTTAATGCTTCACTTGCTTCAAATTACGTGTTCAAAACGGATTTCATATTCATTTCAACTCAAAGATATAAAACGCGTGAAATCCTACCGATCGTATGCATATATATATCAGCGCTTGTATTCGTAATATAATTTTATAACTTTCGTGATGAAATATATTTTGAAAAAGATTTTTAGCGACAGATTTGTAATCTACATTACCATGCACATCCCATATTTAAAGCCAGTGATTGACAGAATAAGTAGAAAATATCTGTTTATAACGCATAAACAAAATGATTTTAGTCCGATATAAAGTTGCCGTCTCGATAAATAAAGTTAATGGCATATGCATACATTGTAGTATTCTTCCAGTGTCAATCTCGAAATATTGTATAATCCATTGCAATATATGTCTTCATAAAATTTCAAACATTTAATTAAAATTTTCTTTTGCACTCAATACCTCCAATTATTCCGTCAGAAATACTTATGCTAGTGTTCAAAATAATATTGAGAGACATCTGTTTTCTAAACAAGTCAGTCAGTTAGATATGTGCCATGCGTGATACACGCTTAGGAGATAATGTACATGACTGAGGAGTCAGATTTTTCTTGCAGTATGTTCCCAATTCTTTCTGCAGTAGAGAAGTTGCCATCCAAGTCTATAGAACTCGGTTTGTCCTGCTATTTACACATATCAGAGGGGGAGAAGAAGAGGATACCTTTCACGAATAAGTGAATGTAATGGATTCGACTGGAATTCGAACTCGCCTCTCCGATTACTCAATCCGATACGCTATTCATTACCACACCGTCCCTCCCCAAAGATATATTATTACTTAAGATCTAAATATATTTATATGTTCGGTGTATTGTGTGGATGTCATTTCATAACATCTAAACTTTTCTAGTACCGATAAATGTGTAAGTTTTTTTTTTTTTTTTCAATTTTCTGACAAAACTTATTTCTTAAATTAATAATGGAATAAGCTCATCGTGAGTTCTCCAAAAGTTACTGGAAATTGACAAACTGCATCGATAAATATTTGCATTTCACAAATTGAAGAAAATATCGTTATACCAATGTCAGTTATGAAAGCAAGTAATATATATTCCGGCTAAAAATAACCAGACAAATACGTTGGCCTCTTCAAAGGCAAAGCCTCGACTTAACTAAGTTTGGACGGCCACCTAATTGACTTGACTGATACGGTCGTGGATTTGTATATTTAGTCATTACACTATAATGTTAACTATCAACTTCAGCCTTTTATATGATGTAACTTAGCTGTTACATGGATTTCCAAGATTATAAGCCTTCCTGCAGCAGAGCCATAAACTTAAACATGGTCTGTTTACTATCAGCGGTGGGAGCTTTTCTGGTCTTGACTAGTATGGTTGCCATACAAAGAAAATCGAACGTGTGATTAATGTAAACAGTACGTGGCACCTTTATGTGAGGGAGACATAGTGAATGTGTGGCTTTATGAGAAAGACATTTTTATTTCTTAGAAATTTCTTCCTATATAAGGGTGCGTCTTGTGCGCCGGAAATATGGTAATCATTTCTGTAACAAAGAAAGACTCAAAAGGATATGGAATTGGCAGGTTTCAATGAAGATCACGGGAAATACATGAGAACGGTATGGTCTTCTCAATTTTTTTTTTACTTTCTTTCATTCATTTTTTTACAGAAATTAGTCCCCGTGTCTGATTGTTGTTTTTCATCCCTTCCTCATGATCAAAACAATATTAATACACGATTAAATATAATAATAATAATAATAATAATAATAATAATAATAATAATAATAATAATAATGAAAAAGACAACAATATTTTATTTATAATTAAATTCAAATAATATAAACACAAATATATTTATTTATCACAGTTAATCATATAGATAATTAAGATCATATTATACACTGACCACTTCAAATCTTCTAAACATTCTTTATTTGATTTTCTTAAGTCATATATATATATATATATATATATATATATATATATATCAGATGATACTAATTTGGGGAAAAGTTTACTAACATCGCGTCTGTAATGCCGTTTTTTTTTTCGTTCTAGTAAAATCAAGAACTTACACAATATCATTTGACAAAGTATATTAAATGACACGAAATTGCGAGCGGATTGATTACTGTTAAGTTCGATTCCATTGATTATACTTGTCTAGACATAGTAATGAGATTTCCAATTAATTTTATAAACTTAGAGTAACAGAGTTTAATTCTTGTGATCTTCTTGTCCAAATCCACAGGGGAAGTAAGCTTAATGACCTGGGCAATTGACACTAAAAGGTCATCAGTGAGTGAATACCGCTTTTCAACTTTGGGAACTAGAGATCATATAAGACATACACCTGCACATAAGCACATATATATATGGGTGTTCGTATATCTATCTATCTATATATATATCTATATATATAGATAGATCGACAGGGAGAGAAACTGAGCGAAATAAGGAGACTAAGAGAGCGATAGAGAGCGATCGAGAGAGATGAGGTTTTTATTCAAAATTCTAGGATCGAAGTACAACTGGTTCAAATAATATGAAATAGTTTTTCATTCGGAAGGCTTTCTTGCAATAATGATAAAGACCCCCCCACACATATATATATATATACATATATATATATATATATATATATATATATACATTATTATTTAGTATTAAGAGGCAGTAACATTTTACTGTTTTCTATTTTAAACAAAATATGTTTTATTTCGGCTCTTTATTTCATTACGAAATTTAATTATGTTATGAGGAATATTTAGTACATTGAATTTGCTACCGTATTAAAACATGGCAGTAAAGGACTGAATTGCTTTATGTTCAAGCGTAACATATTTTAGGGGCAGATAACATATTTCGAATTTGTAGAGGAATTGTTTTTTATGTCCTAAGGTTTATGTCTCATTTATTTCACTACATGCTTAGCATAGATTATTATTTCTCGTATATATATATATATATATATATATATATATATATATATATATATATATATATATATATATATATGTGTGTGTGTGTGTGTGTTAATGTGTGTGTGTGTGTGTGTGTTTGTGTGCAAGGTGAGATGGATAAATTACCGTCTATATTACGGAAAAAGTTATTATAACAATGACATCTCATGTGTACTTATGTATATTTAGATATGAATATATATATGTGACACTATTTAGCGGTTGCGTGAAAATTAAAAGCGAGAAATACTTAAAGACGAGTAGAAGCTATCACGAAAGACATACTGAGCGATGTTATTTTTTTTAACAAAGAAAAGTGGTAAAGATTTTATTTTCATTTGCGAAAAGAATATTTTTTCGTGAATGAGAGGAAATTCGTAAGATCTCGGATCTATCGGAATTAATTTATGCTATGACGTGGCGAATAAAAGCAATCTGCCCATGGCAATAATGAAAATTTCAAATTGGTCAAGTTGCCTACAAAACGAAATGCTGGAAGATATTCGTAAGCAGGTCAATGATGCGACTGAGAAAAAAACATCAGTTTAGACCATTCCCAAAGAAAATAAAGGGGAATGGAAAAGAGAAAAATGAAAGAATAAACCATTAACTATCTTTCGGAGACATCAGAGATACCTGTTTTATATCCAGAACTGGACTTGATAAAAATTTGTTGCCGGGACAGATCGCTGGCGACTGGGTGCGAAGACGTTCGGTTGACCATCCATTTGACGCTTGGCGAAAATCTCGTTGATAAATTCCTGATAACATTCGGTTAAGATATAGATTAAGGACCACACTACAATAATTTTGATCTATAATTTTAAACTGAGGACAGACTAGTCACACCCACGCTGTTCAGCGTTCACTGGCGTGAGCAATGGGCGAAGATAGACATATGAGAAGGAGGGGGGCCTGTTGACGCCTCTGAAAGGATTGGTGAGAGATACCACTATGAGAAGGAAGGGAAACATGTTGACGCCCTCTGAGGGGATTCGTGTGAGATACCAATATGAGAAAGGAAGAATTTGGGAGGAAGTTTCCCTTAAGATCCCCTCTAAAGCAGAAAGTAATAGACTTCCAAAGATGGAAAGTGATAAATTTTCCTGTCCGAAAACAAAGAAAATCCTTATTGTGGATTTGGAATTATCGAGGAACCCAAACGTCAACAGGCCCACACCCGGTTTTGGTCGGCGTCCATATAAACGGAGTAGGCAGTTGTAGAGACGCAGTTACGAGAAGACAGCAGACGCGGACAAACGCAGACAGAGTTGAGCTGTGAGTTCCCAGACCAGCCTCGCAGGAAGCTGACTGGAAGATATCCACGCATTCCAACTTAGACTTCTAACCAAAAGCAATTTATTTTTGAAGAACGACTTAGACTTACACCACCAAAACAAGTATTACAAATATCGCCTGAAGATGCCAAAAACCAGTTATTGAAAAACAACTTAAGATATTAAGATTCGCCTAACAAACGCAAAGTGTCACGTATCCATAGAAGCTCGTCGGGGGAAAGACACAGCCCTGTATTTAGCAACCAGATATAAAAAATATTTGTTATTCCTTTTTAACAAATTTGAATCTTTCGAGTTGTTACTTCCTATTGTTTTACATATACTTGTGCGATATCACCTTTGCTCGAATTTGGCTTGCATTACGGCCCGGCGACCGATTGATTTCGTCTACCTAAGATCAAATCACAACGTGGGTAGGTTAGACTAGAAATCAAAGCAGTTACTTCGATAACCAGACGTTGGAGGCGAGCTGGGAACGTCAAAGCTGATACCGAATCCAACCAGATTCCTATCAGAATCAGCCAAGGGTTAGAACGTCACATTTGGCAACGCGACCAATACCAAGTCACATTGGTCGTCACAGGATAGCACGGGGGCTGAGAGGCCGGGGTGACGTCTCATTTGGTGCCGTGACAACAGGATCACGTCACACACACACACCCACAAAAATACACCCCACCCCCCATATATATATATATATATATATACATATATAGATAGATAGATAGATAAACATACACACATAGTGTAGACTGTTCTAGTTCCACCTGCCATGCCTAATGGACGTCAGTTATCAGTTATCTTCATTTAATTCCCCTCTCCAAGTTCTCCACTGCCTTTACACTGAATCTAACTAAAACACCTTTATCCAACGTTGTAATAAATATGTCGACAAAGATGAGGACAATAATCCGGATAATATATATTGTGTACATAATTCATCATCTCAGAAATATAGACAGTCTGATCCAGTGTCCCTTTAAATGGCTCTGGTGAAATAAATTATTATAATGGAATCTTAAAGTGGTATGTTTTCCTTTAAATTATTAGCTCTAGATTTACATTGAGCACTCAGGATTTCATCCTTCTTGGGACTAACCATACAGATTACCAAGTTTTTCATAATTTACACACACACACACACACACACACATATATATATATATATATATATATATATATATATATATATATATATATATACGTTCGTATGTGTTTATGTCTGTGCATATGTATGTCTGTGTTTGAATATGTATGTGTATTCAGTTCTTTTTCAGTAGTGGTGTTTTATTTTCATTGTTATATGCTTTTGAGATTGGGTCTCGTACCGGAGCCATGAAAAGTTTGGAACAATTTTACTAAAAGTAACTACTCTGTATAATGTATACAAGGTGACAAATGGGTGCCATTGGTACGACGTAACATAGTACTACATGCCACAGACGGGATTTATCGGTGTTGGTCGGGGAGTTATAACTCTCAGCTAATTATTATAAACCCCCTTAACATTAATAAATTCAAAAATAGTAGTGAAAATGAGAAACAGCAAGACATGGAAACACTGAGTATTATTTATTTTTGGGTTGTTATGATGTGTTGGAGAAACAACAGACTGAAATACTGATTTAAATTGTGAGTTTGGGCTAAGATGTTGATAAAATATGGCGCGGAATTTACCTGAATGATAAAGTAAAGATTAATGAATAAAGTTAATGTATTTTTCTGGTATATTTTTATGGATGTGTGCAATGAGTGTCAAGTTAATTTATTAGAAAATAAAAGACGTGTCTGCAGTTTTCTTACCTCGAATTCCCTTTATTGCCTAAAAAAGGAGATGGAATATTGTTTGACGCACGTGTTAACGATATGTCCGTGTGAACCACTTGCCCGATAGTGAGAATGTCACGTGTTTGTGCGTGTAGAGTGGAAAAGTGAGGTTGATTCTCATTGGTTTAGAATGAGTGAAAAAATTAATTTTGATGATATAATTAATTATTTTAATTTATAGACACGACAACTTGACAGTATAATTAATTTCTTTACTTCTTTATGGACAAAATCACTTATATACCGCCCCCTTAAGAAGTTCTTGTTAGTTGGATAAGTCTACATCCAGCAAGATTATAACAAATGTTGGATGAATCAATTGTCTTTTACAAGCTGCAGAACTATCCTGATGTATGCAGGCAGAAAATAAACCGATTGTGAGTTTTGAGAATTTTCATGTAATAATTAATAGCAACCATTGACGATTCATTTTTTGTGTGTGGGATTATATATTATTTTACTGCACAGAAAGCTGAAAAAGAAAAATATAACAAATAAAAGCTGCAATTAATGTTGAGTTAAAAGGGATTTAAGTGTTGTAGAGAGTGAAAGTATCTGGTCGGATATGCGTTCTAAGACATCGCAATCAAGGTCAAGTCGTCATCCTGCGATGAGATCAATTAGTGCTTTCTATAAGAATGGGATACCTCTGATTGATACTGACTCACCTTAGTGACCAGAAGAGAGGACTCCTCTGGTAGTTAGATACATACATTAAAACATTCTTGATGTTTTTACACTATCAGAAATCAGGTTAATAGATTACCTGAAAAAAAAGGTTGGCAAGAAAAACATGAGAAGAACGAAAAGAAAGACAAGTTGTATTTATTAAAAACAAGAATTTGCTGGGATAATAAATACGAGAATTACCAACTTCTCCTGATGATAAAGGGAGAAAACATTTAAATTTATGCCAGTGATGCTCTCGTTATAATTTTTCTTCACTTTTTATTCACGGTGAGTATATTTACGTTAGTGTCCTCGACTGAATTGGAACGATTAGGACGTTATTGTTATTTCTAGTTTTGTTGTTATATTTATGATCGTTTTCTTACGACAAGAAAACGTTTTTAATACGGTTATTTCCTCCTTTTCTCTTTAAAATCATATGTATAATTAACATATCCGTTTTAATATGTCAATGATATTTGTACCACCGTGTAAGTATATATATATATATATATATATATATATATATATATATATATATATATATATATATATATAATGAAACATGCATCAATGAAAAATGTTGCCTAAATTCACACACAATATATATATATATATATATATATATATATATATATATATATATATCTATTGTGTGTGTGTGTGTGTGTATTTAGGCAGCTTTTTGATTGATGCACGTTTCATTAAATAATATGGACAAGGTTTGTCTATTTATTTTATGTAAATTATTTTCATATTGTTTGATCAAATTAATAAAATTATCATTAAAAGAAGAAAGAAAATCACAGTATTTGATACATAATTTTTTTTATCCTATCTATCTTTCGGCTTACATAACCATTTTCAAAGATGACAACTACATTACAATATCTTGAGCAATACACGGACAAAACAGTGATGATATTTGATGAAACATGTATCAATGAAAAAATGCTGCCTAAATACACACAATTTAAATTGCATGGTCGAGCAACCCACAAAACTATCAACACTTGGAATTATAAATGTAGCCTTGTGAAACGGCAAATTGAAATAACCTTGGAAAATTTGAACACCATTAACAGTAACTAACAGGACATCTACGATAAACTAAATAATATAACTACCCCGGACAAAATGGATGAAATTGCGCATAGACTCGGCCATGTGTGACGTCATAAGCTGCGGTGCGATTTTCTCTTCAAACGTCTTATATACACGAGTTTCTCGATGCCTGGGAATTTTCCATGTAAACAGAAATCGACTATCATCGCTGTCCTCATCTTTGACGCCATATTAATTACAACATTTCGACCGTTGTACGATCCGGCCTTCTTCTATTGATTGGAATGTCGGACTGAATTCTTTATTTCGCTCACTGGGGTAGACTGTTCTAGTTCCACCTGCCATGCCTAATGGACGTCAGTTATCAGTTATCTTCATTTAATTCCCCTCTCCAAGTTCTCCACTGCCTTTACACTGAATCTAACTAAAACACCTTTATCCAACGTTGTAATAAATATGTCGACAAAGATGAGGACAATAATCCGGATAATATATATTGTGTACATAATTCATCATCTCAGAAATATAGACAGTCTGATCCAGTGTCCCTTTAAATGGCTCTGGTGAAATAAATTATTATAATGGAATCTTAAAGTGGTATGTTTTCCTTTAAATTATTAGCTCTGGATTTACATTGAGCACTCAGGATTTCATCCTTCTTGGGACTAACCATACAGATTACCAAGTTTTTCATAATTTACACACACACACACACACACACACACACACACACACACACACACACATATATATATATATATATATATATATATATATATATATATATATATATATATATATATATATATATAACACATGTAATCAATCCGTTGGTACATAATCCGGATGGATCCTAATAATATAAATCATTAAATTAAAACTGATCCCAGAAATTCATACACAGATGTCCCTAAGAATACAGTGGATAAAGGCGTCGGTTAAATCCAGTGAGACGAGCCAAAGTGTGTGATTTCAGTACCTCGTTAGGCGAAAGAAAGGGATCAGTTTGATATTCCAAACACATGAAGAAGACCGGAGCGTCAACAACTGAAACGTTGTAATATATATAGCGACAAAGATGAGGACAATTGTCCGAATAATGTAAATAGTGTGGATTATTATTTTACGGATTTTTTTATTTACCTTAGATTTTATTTTTCGACTTTTAAGTATCTTTCTATTGTTTTTGTGTCTGAATTTTGAGATGATTTCTCATTGTTTATTTCATCATTTGTGTGGCTGCGATTTATATGTATTTTCTCCTCTGGACACAGTTTACTGTCTTGATTTATTTTTGTAGGCTTATTTTGTTTTCATATTTTCCATGATATTTTTGGTGTCATTTGTTTCTTTTTTTATTCTCATATATATTTAGAAAGCATTACAATGTTCACGTATTTACGATTTGTAAATGCTACATAGTATGCATAGTGTCTTTGTTTCCAGTGTCCTTTGTTAAATCTTTGTGTATTTTTTCGACGTTGTCTACTGATATTACAGTGGCTTGTTACATTACATTTTTCTGCAAGTAATTGTAATTTAAGGGGCTTTCGTTCTTTGCTCTGCGGTTATAGGTGATTCGATTTAACTTAGCCTAGTTAGCGGTGGTGTTCCGGGTGCTGTTCCGGATTATCAGCCCGCAAACAGATATTGAATGACGGAAGACAACAACAAAGCACATTGTTGAGTATAAAAAATATAGTGCTAAGTTTAATTTTGTTAAAGTAAAATACATAAATAAAAATAATAGTACAGATCGCTAGACAAGAAAAAACCCTGGAAGCTCATATGGAAGGTGAAAATAGCGTTGTTTCTCTGAAGGACAATTTTGTGGTTGCTGGAAAGCGTTGTTCTAAACAGGACATTTTATTGCATATCGTGGATAACGATGGCTTCAACGGGAAGCCTGTTGGAGCTATTTGGATCTGGAACTGGAGCTGGAGGCCCACAAGAGTTGCGTTTAGCTGGTGGATTACTGGAGACGGCTGGAGTGGTGGCTGATGGCATCATACAGATGAGGATGACTAGCTTTAACTACTGCATATGACTGGAGGCGTGCGCTGGCTGTTGGCTGCGGGAACAGATAGTCTACTATGATCCTAGTCATCTGGGCCGGGGAACGGATAGGTATTTACCTATGCCTCCCCACTAAGACGGGTAGGGACACAAGGGATATTTAACATGAGGATTTCCAACGCGTACACTCAGGCCAAGTACAAAAATTAGCCAAGCCCCCTGCAGCCACTGGTTGCGCTGCTGATCATCGATCCCACTCTCTAATGCAATGAGAGGTTGCAATCTCGCTCAGCTGTTCACCAAGGCCGGGAACTTGAAAGCATTTTTCCTTAGGTGCATATCTGCCTTCAGACATAGCCACAACTGAGTAAATAGAAGTGAACCTGGTAATTTCCCACATCTTCCAAGTATTTTATCGAGATGTGGATACTTGAATTCTAGGTCTGAATTCGATTTTACATTTTTCAAATTCCTTTCTCCACAAAGTTAGGTCTTAAGTTCATACAAGTATCAAAGGTTTATTCCATGATATACTTACATGTAGGTAATAAGATAAAGAAGAAATAGGAAACGTTTATCAATCTAACATGCTTCACTTTTATTAAAGTTTCATTACGTAATGAGATATGGAGAAAAAGATGAAATAAATTTAATATTTTTATTTTGTGTTTTCTGATTGTCATTGGTTAATAATTTTGCACGCGCATTTGACTTTTTAAACAAACGTTAGTATAATTAGTGGCGTTCAGAATTCAATGAGACGATGCTACCGCCTATAGTTTCAAGAAATTCGAAACCTAACTGTAAAAGCCGGAAATACTGCTGTTTGCATGTAAGTGTATAATAATTCTATTTTGTCTATGTGGGATTCAGATGATAATTTATATTCTTAACTATGTGAACTATGTGACGAGTATACATAGTTTCTTGGTTATTTTCATATTCATTTGGTAATGTTTTTACTTACAAAAGTTCCAGATAAGCATACGTTACATCGTTTAAGAATATATTCAATAATGGTCGGTGATATAATATAATGATTTGAGCATGAGTTTGTAGTTACTAATATTATTGTTAGTAGGCTCTCGAAATAATTTCTTCGTACAGAATTCGGTCTTTTTTACTTAGAGTGGTATTAGTAAATGCGTATACAATTTTATTTTGTTTGTTTGTTTGTTTGGGTTTTATGGCATATCAACCACTTGCAACATTATTGTTTCAAAAACGGATAGCTAGCAACATTATTTTCCCAAAAACACCACCTGAGAACTTGCTGTTGGATGTAGTTTATCGCCATACCCAGGACGTTCAAAAACGTATAGCTGGCAACACTATGGTTTCAAAAACGCACAACTGGCAACATTATTGTTTCAAAAAAGTATAGCTGGCAACATTATTGTTTCAAAAACGTATAGCTGGCAACATTATTGTTTCAAAAAAGTATAGCTGGCAATATTATCTTTCCGAAAACATTATCTGAGGCCTTGCTGTTGGATGTAGTTATTCGCCATACCCAGGACGCGGATGTAGTTTACCGTCATACCCAGGACGTCTATACAATTTTAAACATTACATGATTGATATATTGATGAAAAACAAACAGATATATAAATGACCTCGATTTAACAATGTATTTCAGAATATATTTCCACTAATGGCCTTGTGGTATACTTTAAGAAAATATATGACTTTTCTTGTCTGTTCAAGAAATGCTGGGCGGAAATCTAGTTCTAAATTAGCACCCATTTACAGCAATTTGTAATTACTTAGCGCTCTGCGGTTGTGGCATATAAAAGTCAGCTAGCTATACCCATTAAAGGTAAATTTAATCGGATTCCCAAGTGTTAAAATCTGAACAACTATTTGTAAATGGTGTGGAATAAATTAGGTGCAAAGCTGCTTGAATAATTGTCAAGGGTAAGGTTTAGAGCGGAACGACATCGATTAAATGGATGTGCTGATTAAAAATGTATTCATATGTAAGACATTATCTATAAGCCAGATACAAGGACCAAATTTATATAAATAGCTGAACATACTTTAGTCATGTTTGTAATGGAGGTACAAGAAATTAAATAAGTTTAAGGTACTTAAGCTCGCGCCACGGGTTCAAATCCGGCCATAGGAGGTTTATGTTCAATTTTTAATAACATCTTTAAGAAAAATATGGATTTATTTTAAACGCTTAAGAAATTACTGATATTATAAGAAGATTGCTGTGTTGTGGGAGTTGACTTATTGTGGATGCATCGAAATTGACGAATAACATCGAGAATGGCATGAATCTATGTTTCCAGTACATAGATATGTGCTATATACTGTGGTAAAATATTTTCAGTGTCCTTAGGTAACAAACAGACTTCCTCTCTTAGGTAACGTACAAGTGGGAGATTACAGCAATTAAGTTCGGTTAAGTCGATAGATAAATCCAACTGGCTGTAGATTTTCGTTACTTTCTCCGTGGCACTGGTTACCAAATAAGTCTATATTAGCCCAATCATTCCCGTAATCAAAGTATAATATATAACTTCGACAACATTGTGACAATCAGATAAATTAAAATTGCGTAAATTGAGATTATTTTCTTTAACGTGTTCTTTCCTATTTTTCTGCATATCTGCACAGCCACACACACACACACAGACACAGACACAGACACACGGACACACATATATATATATATATATATATATATATATATATATATATATATATATATATGGTGGACTCTCTCGTCTTATTCTACGTATGACGCTCAAGCACCTCAATTCCTAGGAACCCACAGCCAGACGCCAGCACATATAATTTGATTATGTACATTTTTTGGGGGGCCAAACACAGGGACCTGGTGTACTACGTGTTACAAGCTCCCCAAACTCCCCTCCGCAAATTTTGAAATCAGAACTATCCTTCTCCTAGACCAGTTGTCATATTATTTGTTTATATTTTTCTCATGTATTGACTCGTTTCTATTATTGTCAATAACGTAATAACATATCAAAGAGGTACATTTGATAAAGATCTCTTCACTCCGTTTACTGTTTATTAGAGTAAAAACCGAGCACAACAGCAACATAGTTTTATGTATTTTGTGTGCTGTTTTAATACTAGTACGAGTGTTTCGTTCTAGGCTTTGCCTGTTTATAGCTGCTGACATTTGAGTGCGCGTCTTTCTATTAAAAAACTTTCGAATATCCCAAGAGCTTTCGTTTACGTTTATAGCCATCGTCAATGTGTTTTGTTTTGTTGTTCTTAGTTTCTCTATATGTCCGGACAGTTTGAGATATACTATTTGTCTCTCCCACTATCAACCTCACCTAGTTTTATAATGAGAGTGATTGAACTGCTCTAGATTACACCAACACAAACATAAATAACTATCATATTTTGACATTTTAGTCATGCTGTAGGTGCAAAAATATTCCACCTTCGATAGGAGATTGCTAGCTGCCTACTTCATATTTGTGTATTTTAAACAACATATATAGGTCAGTAATATGTTATTATTGTACAAAAGACATTTTGTATTGGTTTCAAAAAGACAAAATTCATTGAAATCCAACAGAAAAAAAGATCAATTGATCATCTGTCTGCATTGTTTGAAATGAGGTTTCTAACTATTTACACTATTTATATTGTAAATCATTTTTATTGTCACATGCACGACATTTCGGCCGTTTTCGCCAGGGAAATATTGCCCATTGAATAAATCGTTGGTTGAAAGTGACTTGACCCAAAGTGTTGTGAACTCAATAACTAATTGAGTTCAATAACAGTAGAAGTGGAAAAAACTTGGAGAGTTGAGTTATTAAAAAATTAATTGAAACTGAAATATCTAGAAAATGCATAGTATGTGGAACGGGAACAATCTACCCCCCGTGGATTAAATGGAGTTTCCTGTTCGAAATTCCAAATATATCGTCGGAAGAATGCAGCCCGAATAATGAAAATATTGTAAATAACGTATATTTTCTTTTGGAAGTTAATATGCTATTAATCTTTTAAATGTACACTGTAGTTCGAATAGAGTAGCCGATTGCTTATCTCGACAAAATAATGCAGGTAGAATAAATGTATTTGATATTTCTAGAAATGTTGAAGAATCAATCAACTGATGAAGAAATTATATATTTTCTTGATCAGCTGTAGCCATATCCTATAAAAAAATCAAATGATTCTATGCGATGCTGTCGTTACCCTTTCCACGACCTTTGTCACGCAAGTATTTACACACACAGTATTTGGCATTTTACATAATCTATCAAAGTAGTGATTAACAGCTGCTATAAAGATTATTAGATCGCGGTATTAGTGACCGAAAATGAGCAATATTAATAAAAACATGGTGAACGTAATGTCTGCATTGCCGGAAAGCAAGCATATTATAAGAGCCAAACATACAATTAATTGAATTCAGCTATTTGATGTAACTTTTAACCGTTTCCAAATAGTACACCTCGATATAGTGGGTCCCGTAACGTCAGTGAAAACTCTTATTAAGCCATATTTCTCATCTTATCAATAGATTTACACGATGGATAGAATTGCTCCAGTTAACGGAAAACTTGACACAATCAGTTTATTCGGCTTTCGTGACACGTTAATATCCAGATTTGGAATTCCGATCCATGTCGTCACAGCGAAGGATAGTCCGTTTGAATATGAATTGTTTCCAGAGCCGTCGAAGATAAGAGGGGTTCAACAGACTACAAATAAGTGGATTAATTGAGAGGGCTCAGCGAATTCATCGCCAGGACAGATCTGTAATTGTTAGCTTTATAAATTGTCTTACTCGGAATCAGCGTAATTCCTAATGAGTCAAATTACCTTCCATTTACTTCTATTATAGGAGGCAACGTACAAATACGCCGAATATTAATGACAATAAACAAAGACGAGGGCGTTGTAATGACAAAAAATCACGAATAAAGAATTTTCCTAAAGAAATGACGAAATTAAAAAATCGACGAACTGTCCAATATAGGTTTGGACACTTTACCCAATTCATAAGTAGCAAATTACCTGGAAATACATTTGGTAACGAAAAATCACAAAGCCCTGGAAGTACCAGACACAAGGCCATTTAAAGTGTTGCACCGTAATCAGAAATACTTTGCTGTAAATATTTCTGACCAAGTGAATTATACCGTCTCAAGTAAGAGACTAAAATTTGCAGCAATTTCAGAAACTGTTGTAGATTCCGAGATGAAATTCGGTCTCCAATGAATGACAAACTCAAGAACTAAATATAAGAAATTAAATGCATTTACACAATAATACAATGGGTAATACTGTTAGTAAATCCAGGAACGCGGTTAGTAGCAATAATATATATATATATATATACGCTGACGTGCCTTAACGGTTCCGTATAGGATGCAGGTTCGAATCCTCTCAATGGACGAATATTTTCTATGAAAATTTCTCGGACATTCAGGCCGGTAAATGTTATTTAATACCGTTTATTATAAACAGTGCATTTACTTAAATAATTGTATCTATAAAAAGAACGTTAAACATAAAAATGTATTTAATAAATAAATTGTCAGACTTTGTCCATTTCTTAATATATATATATATATATATATATATATATATATATATATATATATATATATATGGAGAGAGAGATAGATAGTCTCGAAGTAGGACGTCCTTAGAGTCTACGTGCTTGTAACTCTGACTTCTACAAACGGTTACCTCACACTATTACACTACCTCCAACTCAATCACAATATCTGCTCACTCCCTCTATATTCTGACTGACTCAGGGTATTTAACGGCAGCAGTCCAAGTAACACTCTGGTCGGGTCCACTTGTATCAAAAAGGGGTGGACCCCTTAACAAAAACAAAACCTGATCAGAACGAGAATTAAAAATTCCGAAAGATTTAATACACACAAAAATACAGCAGCCAATTCTAACTATGGAAGAAGGATAAAATAGAAAAATGAAAATACGTATTTTTCTTGTTAAAAATTATGCATAGTCACATACACAAACAGACAAAATTAAAAAATAATTTTCTAAGACCCATTTCTCTAGTGTATAAAATATGTGGTGATAGAGAAATAAATAAAATCAAATAAATAGAAGTCCAAAATTTCATCATCATAAAATAGACTAAAATTAAAAATCGCCATTCAAACAAGTCATAGTTCGACCAACCAATTAGAAATCTTTCTCAACCAGAATATAAGAAATGAAATGAACAAATAACAAGTAGACTAAATTCAAACATTTCAAAAACAGATAGCTGAACTAAGTAGTCAGAAATATTTCACAAACAGTTAAGGAGAATCATGACGCACTTTTCGAACCGAATCTTTTGATGTCTATATACAAAAACGGAAAAACATTCAAAACCAGGGTCGACAAATTATCAGTTTTATCAAAACTCAGCTTGTCGGTGTCTCTGCTTGCAGGTGGAGAAGAACTCCCAGGAGGCTTCACCATAGGGGAAAGTCCCGTCTGGGGAAAAGTACACAACAACTCGATACCATGTATCCGGGGTCTACGGAGAAATTTTGCACGGAAAGCCCCACGTTAAAAAGCGGCCATGTGCCACATCACAGCTGTAAATAACGTGTAGACAAATTATTTTTGTCAATATTCCGATGCTGCGGTTATCATAACGTACATACTTTTATGCAAAAACATACGAGTAGTATAATAAAAAAAATAAAGGCGCTATAAGAACAGTTCTCGATGCATTTTTTTTTAATATATAGACAGAGACAATGTAAATAATATATAAAAAATATATACAAGATTTGCTGACTACATATATATATATATATATATATATATATATATATATATATATATATATATATGTATATATATATATATTAAAGACATTTTTTATGTTTAAATGTCTTTAATAAATAAATTGTCGGACTCTGTCCATTTCGTAATATATATATATATATATATATATATATATATATATATATATATATATATATATATATAACTATATTTGTATTTGCGAGAGAAATAATCTGTAAAAAATGTTATAATGTACCTAGTTTGAAGCATAGTTATTGAATAATTCTTTACCACGAAATTTCCAACAATTTTTAGTTAAGTAAAAATATATTTTCTTTTTTCCAGAATCAATTTGATCCATGGCTTCAACTGAGGAAAAAGTAAACTGTGTTCTTTTGTTGGCTGAACTGAAATCTACTATTGCTGTACAAAGTAAGTTTAGAATTGAATACAATTAAGAACCACCTCATAGTAAAACTATTGCTAAATGGATGAAAAAAAAAATTAACGAGACAGGTTCCGTGGAGGACATGGAAAACTTAAATAAAATTTCAATAAAACCTTAAAAAATATAAATTTACATTTTCTAATCCTTTTTACAAATAATTTCTATCGCAAATACAATTTTAAAGACGACACAAACTTTATGCACACCCTATATATATATATATATATATATATATATATATATATATATATATATATATATATATATATATATTATAATTATTTTTCTAACAATATGATTCCTTCGCTACATAAGTGTTCTCATGTTTCAAAAAGGAGAACCGAAAATCTCAATATAATTATTAAAATTAAATTTAGTTAAAATATCAAGGTCTGTTTCATTCTCAAGCAAAAATTTAGGAATAGCCAATCTTGAAATTTACGCATCTTTATAAGCATATTCATTCGCAAAATTAACGAATGAATTATATTTTTTGAAAAATAATTATAACTTAACCTCTACTTCTGTATGGCGCATTGTATTTTTGTTTTGTCTTTTTTTAAATGAAAATAAAAACACTAAAGAACTCTGGATTATTTACCTAACGTGTTCTTTGCTATTTTTCTAGATATATATATATATATATATATATATATATATATATATATATATATATATATATATATATATATACAAAAAAATATATGTGCATTCAGGAAATACATGTCCACAGATTTGGCGCCAAAATTGTTACGTAAAATTTTGCTCTGAACAATAGTGCACCTCTCGGAATTTGAGTAGGAAATTTACTATATAACTTGTATAAATTAGGACATTATATTGTGTCTGTGTGATTGAAAATTATTAGTTTTGTTTATACGATTCTACGCTTTGTGCACATACAGAAATCAGTTACACTATATAAAAAATAAATATTATTTAATAATCCGATAAACAAATATTAATAGCAAAATAAATGCTAAGTGAATAAAATTTAACACTAAATTTGATGAAAAGAATTTTTAAACATAGTCGTAAATACAAATAGATTTATTAATTTCAATTTAAAAAAAAAATGCTAATAAGATAGCATAAAGGAGTTGAACATGGAACCGGTTGAAGAAACTGCCGGGAAAAGGAGGAATATGAAATCTGCATTATCTGTGACCATTATAGGTAAAGATAAAATATTTATATTGAAAATGGAAAGAGGAAAATAGCAAATGCAGTGATAATGTGTTAAATCTAGTGACACAGTTACCGCTATGCTTCGAAAATGAACAATTCTACCAACACTCACTCTAAAAGGAAATATCTCTGAGGAAATAGAGAAAGGAATTAACATTTGGCATGCATAATCTGAAAAATTGAAACTTTTCGGTGATTGTGGTATTGTGACTGATATTTTGCAAAACTCAGGAGAATTCACAACGGAAAATTCGAATATCATTACGAATAAGTCAATAACAATGAAATGTGAAAATCTGGAAGAAGCCAAAAAATGAATAAACTTAGCATGATACATATTTTAAAACTTCAGAATTCGAACATAATGAAAAATAAAGTGAAATAAAAATATTTTCACTTATATATGAATAGTTCTCAAAAGTACTTACATACTATCAAATATTGTAGATTAAAATCCGACACGCAATTAGGTTCGTTTTGGTAAAGAAACTCAACAATATATCTACAAACAAATTCAGATCTACTGATCAAAAAATATTTAAAAAAAAATAAATCTTCCTCTAGCTTTACTTGCCGGTAAGTATTTGACAGGATGGAATATGCAAGCTTTTAAATCATTTCAAAATTATGCTATTAAATAAAACTATATAAACCATTTATACTATTTACATTGTTCGTAGAGTACTCATCTTTGTTGTCATATTCACAGCATCTCGGTTGTTGTACGCCCCGACATTTATCAGGTGATATCCGGTTGAATTTCGAAGAGAAACCTTTCTTTCGTCCACGAGGGTAGATTGTTCGAGTCACACGGGCTATGCCCTTTTCCGGATATCTCAATTTCAGTTATTTTCTTTTAGTAAAACTAATCTCGTAAGATTTGTTCTCCGCTGCTCTGTTCAGGTATTGAACTTATAAGTCATTGGGTTAATTTATTGGATTAATTCAACCGAAACTATTATACTCTGGCCCATGTCTCGTGTATATCCCAATATAAATGAGAACGTGTGTAATATTGTGTAAATAATTTCAATACTACATCTCAGAAAGATAGAAACCATTTAAACGTTACTGAAAATATCTACGCTAATAATGCTGCAATCATTCGACTACACAAAAATACTGTCAAAATCAAACTTGGAATAGAGATGTGGTAAGGAGATAAGACAAAGTGTTGCCAGGATACCTCGAAATAGGAAAAGAATTATATTTCAGGAAACATAAACGGAGTATATTTCAAAAAAAAAAAAAAAGAAAAGAAGACATCTACCATTCGCTCCCGGCATTATATTCATTTCAGACACATCGGTTGGATTACGGGAAATACTGTATACTTCAAGTTTCTATATAGGTCTAGGATTTAATAGAAATAAAATTTATATTATATTTTATTTTAACGTTCATAAAAATAAATTAAATATGAAGGTAAAAACTGAAAGGAACACTTGACTAAATATATTTCGGATAAGTGAGAATATTAGAGAAATAAAAAATAAAACTATTAGGTTTTAGATTGA
The DNA here is from genome assembly GCA_963932145.1 of Acanthosepion lycidas. Classification (NCBI taxonomy): domain Eukaryota; kingdom Metazoa; phylum Mollusca; class Cephalopoda; order Sepiida; family Sepiidae; genus Acanthosepion; species Acanthosepion lycidas. Next base: position 7,184,330 of record OZ010582.1, read on the forward strand.
AAAGATTTATAAAAAATAAATATAATGAAAAAAATATGTCATTTTCCTAAGAGAGAAAGTTTATACTAAATTTATTAAGTTTATTATATACTTCTTACATTGCAAATTTGCAACATGGACATGACCAATGTGGCTTGTAAACAAGCTCTGAAATTCACAAAGAGCAATGGAAAGAAAAATCTTACATATAGCAGTTATAAAGAAAAAAAATTACAGAATTACTTATTGCTGTGTTGACGCTTATATTGGTCTATTCAGGCTAATGTAAGATTCAACACAGACAAGAGTTACGTGCATATTATTCAACAGGAAAAATATCAGAACAAAGTTAAATAAAATTAAGACGGTTATTTAAATTAATGTTTCTCGGCATACTTGCATATTTTCAATATACTTATTATATCAATTCTTATATGTGCATGGGGCTGAGTTGTTCATGAGGCTCGGGTTCGAATCTCAACATGATATATTTGTCAGGAAGGAGACTTCCTGATGTTATCCTAACGGATGGGTCGATCCCAGCGTGCAGCACATTTAGAAAGTACCTGGAAACCATACCACGATTAGACCAAAGCTTGTAAGTGAAATTGTGTAAATGGAACATTGCGCTAGCACGAAGTCACAAGTCATCGTGGCCGAGGATGTGGGCATGCTGGCTTTGTTCAAATTGTTGATAACGCTTGATAGTGGGAACTGTGGGTGTTGAATAAAAACAAATGGGACTGAGCAAGTAATAGGGATTAGATGGCCACCCTAGTAGACGGTTATCCACGTGTGACTAGCGATATGATTATATCAATTCCAATTTCTGTTTCATTTTCATGTAACACATTTTTTCGAAGGTGAACATGTCCACAAAACATCTATTACAGTTATGATGAACTTTTCCAACACTTGTGTTATGCTTTGCAATTTATTGCCGAAAGTACAGTGTTGCGCAATTATAACCGGATACTCGAGTTCGTTGTCGAGGTTGTCAAGTTCATGAGTTACTCGTGGAGGTTTTCAAATCCTTGAGTTCCTTGTAGAGGTTGTCAAATCCAAGAGTTCGTTGTTGTAGTTGCAAATGCTTGAGGGAAATTATGAAATAAATTAGAGAAAGCAGACTAGCAATCCGGTATATTGTCATAGAGGACGTGATTTGTAAATCTTATGTGCTCATGAGGCGACTCTTACTCATCGTACCAATGTTCGCCTTGCTTACGTTCCCGACCCTCATCATCAGTTTACAATACTCTCGACTATTTTTTGCGGTGCGTATTAGTGAGGAACGAGATCAGCAGGACAAAAAAGAGGAGGCTCTTAAAGCAGTCATCAGTGACGTCATGGTCAACATTGAGAGGAACGCCGTCAGCAAGGCTGGCTCCAGATAAACATCGAGTGATTTTTGTAACTTATATTGGCGCATAACTGTGTGTAAGCAATCATTGAAATATATTAATTTATTATCTACAAAACGCAGACTTTTATCAAACATTGAATTTTCCGAATGGATCTGCGCCAAACTTTATTTTATATTTCTAACATCGAAGCTACATCTTTCAACATCGCCTTTACTGGGCGGTTAAGGTATCCAGAACACGCTAAAGTCTACTCCCACTTATCATCCTGTTTGTAGAACTTGCCAAAGACAGGATTTTACGCCCAGGATCAAAATGACGTTTCAAGGGTCATTTGACGACGTCCCTGACATATGCCAACATTGTCCCTGATAATTGGGAAACTGTTGGTGCGTAATTGGCTCTCCATGCGTAGGACCGTCTCAGACGTTAGAGTTTAACGTTCAATAAGTAGATGATCGACGATTTGTTGCCAAGAGGGCCTGACACGCACAGCCGCGTTCAACGTCCACTCTTTTCTGTGACTCCGGCTCACGAATCGTCAAGAGTAGTCTGATCCTTCACAGCCAACTCCTCCACCGCTACCAGAGTGGAGAATGGGAATATGGATAGGATATGAGGATCCCGATGTTCGGATTCGAGCTGTTGCTCTCGACGTCTAGTTAACAATGTTTACGTAGAAATTCGTTTAGCACTGTATAACATCTTCAAATATAGGAAATACTCGAACATTTCTGATTTTATTGGAAAATACTTATCTTTTCAACAGTAATAATAACACGAAATGTACCTACAACTAACTATAATAGTATAACGCTAGTATCACAACTTCTAATAATTATTATTACAATACATCTTGATTAATTATAGAAAGTAGTATTATATATATATATTTTTAATCATTATTGACGTTGCATTGAATATCCCAATACTCCCATCTGTAAAACATCCTAATCTGGTTTACAGGCCTATAAAGGAAAATAATTTTATTTGCAACTGAATGTCATCAAACTGAAAATAGATATTTACTGAAGATTAACGTAACTAGGGGCCACCAGTTGGCGTATACTTTGAATAAGTTTGTGTCTCAATAACTACATCTTTTCAGCGCCAAACCAATATCTTTCTTTGTTGTTATAAAGACAGCTGCACAAATTGAAGATTTATCATTGTCACTGGCGCTTTAGAAATACTGAGTGGCAATTCATCATTGTAAAGAAACAAATATTTGTATTCTATTACTTCGTTTATGTAATTGTAGGAAGCGTATTGCATATTCAATATTGTAATTTACAACTGAAGTAATAGGATATGGCCGATTGTATTTTATTCATTTACCACTAATTACACAACCGCTGAGACCAGTTTTCGTAAATGCAAACATAATTTTTAATTAGATTATTCAAAGTGTTCAAGATTCCAAACTTTTTAATTAGAGATGCTGGTCGATGGGGGAAATTAAGCAGCTCATATTTCCTCTGGTAATATTTAGCTTTTAAGAAAAACATTATTTTTAATTTTATTAGGTTTATGGAAAAAAAAAATGTCGTTTTCACACATAGTAACATATGTAAGAAAACGACATTATTTTTGCACCAACCTAATATTTCGTTGACTTCTTGTTAGTATATACAATTTAAATATACATCTTCATAAATACGTATATATACTTCGTTTCACACTTTTACTTACCCAAGTAAATTTTAAGGTCAAACAATAAAAACATTTAAATATTCATAATTTATCTTTATCTCATGTAAACTTTTTTGCCTTCCATTAGTATGTCTGATGCTAAGCTACATGGAATCAATACATTACTTGGTATTTTTGCAATTCGATGAAGTAGGTGTGTACCAATTGCTAGGTCTGCTGCTAGGAAAAGTGGTTGACAGTTTTATGCCAGACAATTTCTATCATCACTATCCGTCGTGCACAGTTATAAATGTACCATTCGCCAGCGCATTGAATATTGATATTGAATAAATATTCTGGGAACTTCTCATTTCTCTGTCTATATTTCTGAGATGAGGTGTTATGAACATTATCTACATTATTCAGACTATTGTTCTCATTTTTGTCTCCATATTTATTACTTCTGTTTATTTTTCTGACATTTTTTATTATATCAATATGGCGACAAAGATGAGGGGCGGGGCCTTATGAGCTGTGGCACTGATTACTGTATGGAAACGTCAAATGTGTCAAAGACGAATTTCATAGTGTCATCTTCTATGGGATGCCTGTCGACTACTCTTTCATACCGTCTTCTGATTTGGTTTACATGACCTTTGTGCATAAACTTCGGTCTCTGAACTATGTAAATTATGTTACCAACTTGTTAGCCTATTGATCCTATCACCCTGTGAAATTTATTATTCCCAAATACACGAAAATAAACCTTTTCACCGATTTTAAAGCGTTCTTTAAACACCTTATTCCTATTTCCTGCTTTCGTTTCAGTCGGAGGGCATTTACCTAATACCGATTTTATTTTCTTGTCAAACATGTCCTCCGCTGACGTCTTGGTAGATGGGGCAATGCTATTAGGAGTTACCCGATAGACCTGCTGTGGGATGTTTTGTGTCGTAATTTATCGGAATTAAAATATTAATTTTTTTATGTTTAAAAGGACAATCTCTATACGAATGTAAGTGACCACGTCCGAAACATTGTCTTGAAGGCAAAGTAACTTTATTCTTTGGTTGGAGTATTTTGTAAAGTTTTTTTGGGCGTATTTCTTTAATGTAAGCCAAGCCACTCAGTTCGATCTTTTTCGAATCCTCACAGACGCTCAGGAAACGTTGACAATCTTCGACAATTTGCTGTAAACTAACGTGGGGCTCGTTTTCAAGCTTGTTGAGTACCCAACGGCGTATTTCTGCGTCTTTCGCTGAAATCAAACCCAGGACGAAAATCAGGCATTTAAATTTATTAACTCTGCCAAATTAAAGTCATTGCCGTGTTTATTGACTACACTCGCGAAAGTTGTATAATCTTCATCTTCTTTGCGGGTGAGATTCATGCATTTCCAACGCTTGTGAAACAGTTTTGTTTTTGGAATAAAGAATTCTGTTAATGATTGAATCGTCTCTTTAAATTTCAAGTCCCTGGTTTTCGTAAGCAAAATATAGTTAACAAAATCAATATATTCCTTTGTCCCTAATTTCCTGATGAGTAGGTGAGGCTTTTTATTGACAGCCTAATTTGCACAATCCATATTGTATAAGTCCTCGTAAAGTTTAAAGTAAGAAGCGAATGTAATTTCCTCAGGTGCAAACGTAAAGTTTTCAATAGCACTCTATATAGCGTTTTGAGAAAACGCGTTATCGCTGTCATCATTTCTTTTTGTTTTTTATGGACATATACGAGTGCCTATTAAAAGCGGGAGAGGGGATACATATTTTACTTTAACCTATCAGCGAAAACAAGTTTTTTCCCTGACTTGTGGAATGAAAAAAAAAAAACA
>OZ010582.1:7194135-7241635 GCA_963932145.1 Acanthosepion lycidas
AAAAGTGAAATGGTATAAGAGAACAGCAGCGTCCGTGACAAATAACCAGAGTGAAACTAACGTCGTGAACGGATGAACATTTGAACATATCTGAAAAAGGGTATTGCAAAAAAATAATTTGAAGAAACAAGTATGAAATCTACTCGAATTTGAATGCATGCATTCCCAATAAGATGTCCATATTTCACGTCTGTTGAGTCCAAATACGTTCCAGACTTCATGTGGAACTCATAAACTATTCATCTTTAAAGGTTTTAGAAAATGATCGGATGATTCTATCACTTCAAGGAGTACCTAACTTCTGCCATGCCTTTTTTCAAACCAAGAATGGATTATTACTGACAAATCTGGGATGCAGCTGTTCATTCAATTCTTTTGAAACTTGAAAAAAAAAACGAACTTGATTTCAAATCGCTTACGGAAGAAAACGTAATTTCATCCCTGCGACATCATTCCCCTATCTGCATTACAAGTCTATCGCTACATTAACCTTCATTATTTAATTACAAACAATTAGCAAGGGCACGTATCGGTACTTCTACGTAGGTGAACCATCTGCATATCATTCATATTTCAATTATAAGAATAATGTTGTCTTTTATTTTCAAAGAAGTGCGATTCTCTGGAACGTATACTTGTAATCTTCGCTGAACACTAGAATCCTAACCCTTTTGAAACATAGATTTTGTTATTTCCCCGCCGCCTATCTTTATATTCGGCGATACTTACCGCCTCGAATTTCATTCATGTCAAACATGATTCATAACCATTTTAACAGTAAACGCAATATAAAAAGTAACATTTTAATACTAATACTCTTTATATAAAAAGAACATTAATAATCTATACATAAATTTTCAAGTGTTCCGTTAGTCCGTCGTTCGGTCACACCCTCTAAAATGCTCATATATTGACGGATCGTAACCAAATTTGTGGAAAATGTGTAAACAGGTTAATGGGCACAATGCGCAGTTGATTTTACGAGGGTGGGTAACTTAATATTCATTAATTATTTTTGGAAAAATATTTTTCAATATTTAATATAGAAAATATTTCTATTATTTAAAATAAATATTTAATGATTAAAACAACAAACGCTTATTTAATAAAAATGAGTATTGTTTTTTTATGCATAACTTTTTTTTTATATCTGTGTATACAAGAATCCAGTTCGTCTTGCGTTTGCAAAAATCTATGAAAAAATCACACTTTCAAATTTTGAATTCGTTCCAGAAAAAAACATTACGTATGCTCAATTGCAAGAAATCATAAGAATTTGCTGTTAAAGAAGAAAAATATTCTTAAAAACATTTTTTTACCATGAAGGCTTAAAAAATTAAATTAAATTGCTGAAATTATTAAAGAGTGAAGTAGGGTTTTGCTCAAATTATTTTCCAAACAAATCTGCTCATCCAAATATTATCGACTGATTTACAAAATCCCTCAAAATGTTGGGTGATTGCTTCGACAGTACTAAATATTTGAGGATTTAAAAACGAGTAAATATTTTTTGCAAAATATTCTAGTTTTCTTTAAAACAGCTCAATAATAAAATGAACTATAAATTTGTGTGCGTATTTAAATATAAAGTGAACTACTACATACTTTATCTAATAATAATAGCAATTTACTTATACATTTGTCAACATTTAATGTAAAATATACTTTCAGAATTTCAGAGATTGATATTTAAAATCTTGCCGAAATGATAAACTGGAAATAAAAAAAGAAATTTTATTTAAAACGAAAAGAATGGAAAATAAAAATATGAAACAAAAAATCTCAATTATCGCCTGACTTCAAAATAGTCAATGATTGATGAAGCTCTGCGGATGCAAAGAGAATAAATAATAATATTGAATTTCAGATCTATGATGTTGTATGTAACTTCTCTACTACCGAGGATTTAATCGAAGACTTTCCTTGTCTCTAATGAGCTGAACATTTCACGAATTTGGATAGTAGAATCTTACCAAACCACGATAAAGAAATTTGACACCCGGTATTTTCATTCATTTCAAGTCGGGACTTTCTGTTCTCACATAATACCACTTACAATAGTAGGTCACCAAAGAAATGTTGATTTTAAAATAATATCGACAAAATTTCGGAAAAGCGCAAGCATTATTTTCTGCAACAGATCTTATATCTTTCAGTTTATTACCACCAAGAGATAAACCTCTGATTCTCAGATTAAATCATTCTGACAAGTATAATATGAACAGGGAATAAATAAATCCATCAAAAGACGAGATATTTCATTGGCTGCAAAATACTCCGTTGCTATAGATACATAAGGGCCATTTCAGAGGCGAGGAAACAGAACCAATTTTCTTTTAATCCAAGATTTCGTTCTTCAGTATCTGTGTATATTTCTGAGATGATGCATTATGGACACTATTTACATCATTCGGACTATTGCATAGTGGATGAAGGCGTTGGTTAGATCCGGTAACAGGACATAAAGAGTGTGAATTCAATACCACAGGAGATAACTGATAACTAACATCCATATAAACGTTGCACGTGGAACTAGAACAGCCTCCCCCACCGAAAGAAATAAAGTGTTTAGTTCGACATTCCAACCACCTGTAGAAGGCCGGAGCGTACAATGTCCGAAACTTTGTAATAATTAAGTCGACAAAGATGAGGACATTAGTTCGAATAATGTAAATAGTAAAATATTTTCTTATTCTCGCAGGTAAAATCTAATGATATTACATTGATTAACAAACATTTTTTCTGTATCTGTCTATATACCTGAGATGAGGTGTGAGATACCTCATCTCAGGTATATAGACAGATACTGAAGGATCGGTACGGACCCGATATACTAAAAATATGGAGACAAATTGAAAAATCCTACCAGAAACTGGTACGAATATAGAAACATTTTTCTGTCATTGAGCTAGAAATAATAAAATGTGCAGAGAAAACATTCTTCTTAGACGTGAGTTTCGTTTATTTACTGAGTAAACAAAACGACGTGATATGATTTTTGAATTCCTAAATTGTGGAGAATGAAAGAATATAATATGTAGCTAAAATATGGTCGTAGCTTATGAAAGGCGCTTCAAAAATCAAATACATTGAAACCAAGCAATTGATATCTTCCGACCATCTATCTGTTCAATGGAGAGATAAGGCTTTTGACGTTCAATACCTAATAAACGAAGCTAGTAGTGTTTCACTGACAGCTATGAAAATCGAACATTTCTTGAGCCATGTAAAAATAGGGAACTGTCAACACTATATTATATTGAATATCAAAATAATTATTACTGCCCAGTGTTCTCCGAGCGTAATCAATTAATTCTTTTATTTATGAAAATTTTCGTCTGCCACAGGGATCTAAAGATTAGATATTGCTGAAAATTAAATACATGAATAACGAACATTCTGCGAAATATTCGGGAAAAATGACGGGCTAATAAAAATATAAGAAAAGATTAAAATAGAAACAAGAAGTTTCTGTAAAACAGTAAATGGGACAGTCGCAAATCTGTTAGCCGTAATCCATATATATATATATATATATATATATATATATATATATATATATATATATATATATATATATATATATATATATATATATATATATAACTCAGCATAATATACTATAGCTACAATAAAGCTATGAACGAAAAGAAAAAAAAGAAGTATATAATAATATTTAAGATTAAATTTCAACGCCAAAGATTTGCCATGTAATGGAGATAATTACCGCTCATATCGGGATTACATGACAGTTTCTGCTAGGAGTTCAAAGCTATTTTAGCTCGTTAAATCTCGTAATATTTCCGTCAAAAAGTACTTGAATTATTCTCAAATTTATATTCATGTTTCCTTGTACAACCAATACAAACCTCGAGAGACAACAAGGCAGTTAATTATGGTTAAAAAATTTTTATGATGAATGAGTTGTGATATTATATACCCCGTTCATTAAACATAAATCATATATATGAGTTCCGGCTGAGGAGTGGAGTAAGTGAAAAACCCAATGAATGAAAAGTGTGAGACATTATTGGAAGAACAACCGTTAGTCTCGATTAGAGAAGTCGTAGAATCTGATAATGGAAGTTACTAGGTTCGTATTTGAAAGAAACTAGGCACTTTTTACACTATTGCGTTTCTAGAGTTAGATCAGAAGTAAGATCAGTTGCGTGGTTCCGACAGTTTTTTAATTTGGGATTTTTGTTCAAGTGTGGAATTTGACAAAATGCTATACACTTTCATTCTCTATAATTTACCAGTTAAAAATCGCTTCTGATTTATGCACTTCATAGTTATATTGTGCACACAGCAGATAAACTTGATTACCTGCATATTATATTCTTGTTGTCTCAACGATAGAAAAATGCTTCTGAATTTCTTTAATCTTTAATATCAGAGTATTTTTTACGGGATTTCGAAAATTTTTAAGCAATGCAACGACCATACTGAAAAAGTTCTGATAAATATTTTGATTTTTGATTTTCTTTCCTCGCGTTCTTACTCTACGTTAGTCATAGAGGTTCGCACAAAAGAGGCAGGCTTCTACGGTGAAGAGATTCGTTTGGCGATGGAATCGTTTCTTATTCTGCAGTTTGCATCGGAACTCTAAATTAATTCGGTAGATATTCTTTCACCAAATCTCCTTAACGGCAAAATAATTATGTCCATTGACAGTAGTTCATTCCATAACACTTTTGTCATACTTTTTTTTTATTAGGCCTTGTATCTGTTCTCGTCAATTTCCCCTTTTCAGAACCTGATAATCTTTCAAATACTATCGATTAAAATTCTTGTTATATTATTGCCTGGCGTTTGTGGACTTTGATAGCCGAGTACAAATGATTTTGATCATTAATAACAAGTCTTTCGGTCTTTCTATCAAGCCAAAATTGTGCACAGCGAAACTAAATAAAAACTAGATTAAATATAAATGGTGCTTGTATATGATCGATCGTTCAATCCTTTTAATGAAATTTCACAGTATTAGATCTTTAAGACTATCTTTTGTTCCTTTCCTAAGATTCTTTGCTCATAAACCGAAATATTTCCTTGGTACACCAAATATTCTTTCTCTAGCACGTAAGTGACTTTATTCTTCAATTCAAAAGATTAAACACGTCGGAAAAAGACAGCAGAATATGAACGCCGTTGATAATATCAACGGAAACACTAGAATAAAGAAAGAATAAGGAATAAAAATATTGACGTAGACGGTGATATCAGTTTATATTGTTGAGAAAATATTGGATATATTTATATACGAGAATTTCAAACAACCAGATGCCAATAATGTTAGAACATAAATTCACAAATGTATTTTGTACTAAAAACTTTCGCAGAAAAATTGCCGCATTTTAAAAATATAATCTACGATGGCGTATACATAACTTGTATTAAAATCTTAAATATTTGCTTTAATTGAAATACGTAGTTTTAGACCAGAGCAGCAAAATGAAAATAACATATATGATTTAAACAGTAACGACTATCTGTTAGTCCATGGATCTATTTTGACTTGCGTTTTACGCATTGTTTTTCACACAACCTTTCTCTTTTGTATGTTTCTCAATAATTATTAAAAATTATTTTGTCCTGAACAATGTTCCTCTTTATGAATAACTCCAGCTGACACGTTCACAACCTGAATATCAATTCTTTTTTTACTGGGAAGAATTTCAATGCAACAAGGAAATTACTATTTTCTCTAATTAAATTCATGCCACATTGTCTCTATGATTTATTTTATGGTGGTCATGGAATCCATTGTCGAATTTACATGCCAACAAAGAAACCTTCAAGATGCTTTGACTAAGCAAGTCCTAGTACTCTGAATTTTGATACATTAGAGTAATACAATAAAAGAATTTACATTCGTCGGTTCCATGCAAGATATATATATATATATATATATATATATATATATATATATATATATATATATATATATATATATATATATATATATGTATATATATAATTATTTATTTAAAAATATGATTCCAACACGCTACATAAGAGTTCTCATCATCTTTATGCTCTACTTTTGTATCGAGGACTATTTTTTAAAAATAATAACAAAAATACTAAAGATCTTTGGATTATTTACCTAACCAGTTCTTTCCTATTTTCTATATATTTTCACACACACACCCACACATACCCCCCCACACACACACACATATATATATATATATATATATATATATATATATATATATATATATATATATATATATATATATATATATTCTTGAGGCCATATTTTAACTCAACCAAGATGTTTTAAAATAATAACGCTAATCAGAGACATGTAGGAATTAGAAAACTTAGTTTCACAGGATGAGAAGATATTTAAGAAATATATATAATAAATATATAAGGTCAAGTAAAATTATAATATTTATTATTGTTTCATACGCACAATAATCAAGATTTTTTAAGTTCTTATCGATCTTTATTTTGTCTTGCTTATTACACATTTGAAATAGTTGACGACGTTCTCTTTTATTTAGGGAGTATGTTGAATTGGCGTCATATTCTACAATACTTAGTCGATTAGATTTAGATGATCACTTCAGATTGAAATCTGGAGAATGGTTTATTTAATATCCGGGTTTCTGGTTTATTCACTTTCAAATTTCAGTGCATGAACTGTAGACCAGATTTCCATTCACAAACTTAGTACAATTATTTTCTGCGCGAAAGACGTCAGTTGCCACGGCGAGTGTTTGTTGATGTCGGTGGCCGGGGTGGCAGACATCTTGTCAAAGCTCAAAACTTACACTGAGAATTTTGTTCATTGAATAAATAAGAAACTGGAGCTCTATTGAAGATGTCGGAATTAGAAAGAAAGGGAAATGATGTACGAAATTTCATGAAAAATGTGTAAGAGATGACGTTTCAGACAAAAGATACGCATCGCAATTGTTCGCTTGCTTAAAATTTAATGCTGCATTTTCGAGACTAATTACAAGTCAGTTCAAATGTAGATAGAATGGAACTTATTTCTCAAGAAAATGATTATCATGATTAATAAAAAGCAGACAATGAAACTTATTTTCATAAGATTTTTGTTCAATCCCCGTTGATTGACGACAACAGTGTTTATATTAACCTAATCACACAATCGCGTGTAAGAAAAATAGATAAGTCATATATTTAATGGAGACCAAATTTGAGGTGTAGTATTGTTATGAAATAATTTAAAATTCCAATGTTACGTGTAAAAAGTATAAATGAATGTTACTTGCTTTATTTTTATTTATATTATTTATTTATATCATTTTTTTAATATATTATTTATTATAATTTATATTACTCTAATATTATATTTTCTAAAAATCGACCTAAAGTATATACAAATATTACTATTTATCACCCAATCACGCATATAAAAAATTCAGTTCCATTTCATATAGAGACAAGTTATTTTTAATTCATTAACTAAAGCGGAATTATGGTATTTCCTTGTGTATGGACATCGACATAACCATATCACATGACCATAAAAATAATTGTGACCAGTTAAATTACATCAAAATTATTAATTGCCAACATTTTTAATATTCAACATTTTTAATGATCACAGCTTAGCTGAAACCATCAAGTCTCATAGAATCGACATATGATCTGATGAATTCAATAGAAAAACTTCTGTTCGCTCATATTCATTTTGGCTCCGGTGAATGCCTGTGATAAATTTCCTATTATCTCCCACAATTAGAAGCAGATTGTTTCTCTATTCATATTGTTACTTCTATTAATCTTTCACGCATAGTTACACATACAAATCTTCGCATCTGCGCAGTCGTGCACACATTAATTGATTCTCTTCTAACGAGATAAGTAACAATTTCTCATAGATGAACCAAATATCAAAATATTTAGCGATGACATATTATTTCAGTTATTTATTTATTTAGTTTTCAATTCAACCCAAACTAGTCGAGAGAGACTTTAGTACGCAACGGTCTACAGAGGGTTAAATAAGCGAAAAGACTGTTTATATGGGGATGAGGAAAAATTATCGATTTAGTTCAAAATTTCTGTTCTCAAATTTACTATTCTTAAAAGGGATTTCACGGCAATATCCAAACTTATCTCAGATATACGCTTACAATCTCTGGCTTCATGTTCCAATTTTCAGAATTCATGTCAAATGGTATTAGAACACATGCTGTTAATTTCATATCCTAAATTACTTTAAATCGTGCACGGGAATCAGCTTGATATTTTTCTAAGTGATTATTGAATATATCGATATCATCTTCTGAAATATTTTGGCTTGGTTTCAAAGGATGGTGCATTAAGTTAGAGAAATACTTAAAATCTATTCTCTCAAATGAACTTATAAACAATACAATCTTCCCCTAGAAACTCAATAATGACTCTGTTCGTTTGGATTTTGTTGATCGTTGCGCTCAATGCCATTCTTTGTCAAGAATACGGTATACATGTATATTGATTAAGATTTAACTCAGTGTCATTGGCATTCTGATACGCATTCGACTCCTTGAATATCAATGACCCTATGGAACACCTCAGTCGCCCTTAGCTCGTCACTCTGACCCCGTCTGACGACCACTATTTCATAATTTGAAGGTTTATTGTAATTTCTTTTTTTTATCCAGATAAAGAATTACTTAACGTCTGATGGGGTAGGGTAACCACATTTACTGCAGCCATAACAGGATTGAAGATACCTAGGCAAGAGCCTGCTGGAGCCAAACCTCTCCAGGTCGCTTTGAATTAATGGTTTCTCTTTTCCTTTAGTTGTTGCCAATCAATCCTAGAGAGCCCAATACGTCTTTTTTTCCCAAGGCTGTATAGAAAGAAGAGATATATTCATATATGTTCCAAGGATATTAGCAAGTGGATATCGAAATCAACTCTACGACATCTCAATCCGAACCGCTATACATTGCTCCATATACTTTTATAATATATGTATACCATTTCTTTTAATCGATATTGCCAGTAACGACTGTAAGTATCAGATAATCAAATAGTTAGATTTATATGCCCGCTTCAACAGCTTATTATCAATTCCAGATTTCGATCTGGGTTTAAGATAAAGACTTATCGACGATGCCAAGCAATCGATCCGCACATCCGAGCTCAATAAACATCTTAATTTCCCAACGGACACTCTTCCCAGGATACTGAAATGTTGGACGTTTATAACAATCGGAAAAGATGCCCGAGCTGACAAAGAGTTTTCCTTGTCCATCCCCAGTTTCGACGATTTAAAAGCAGATTTGTCCACCTGTCCAAACAGAGGAACTTTATTATGACTGATGACCCCACTGGGAGAAACCGCGCACGTAGATGAAAGAACACAGAGCAGCGATAATTTGTCTTTGTTTGATTTTCAACTCGAATTTCACTGTAGGATGATTTCATTAGATCTATCATTGTAATACAATCTATTGCTGTTCCCATGAACAAATTATAATAGCAGTATTTTCATTCAGAGATCCAGAGTTTAATATACACTGATACGCAAACAACAGAAATCCTTAAAAATATAACAAACATATTCATTTCCTCATTGAACTCAAGAAAGTAGCAATTTTGATGATACTGAAACATAAGAATAATTGTCTGTATATCCCTCATTAAAAATAATTCTTCCTCTACTTCTTCTCATCCGATATGTTGTTGTTGTTGTTGTTGTTGTTGTTCTTCTTCTTCTTCTTCTTCTTCTTCTTCTTCTTCTTCTTCTTCTTCTTCTTCTTATTATTATTATTATTATTATTATTATTATTATTATTATTATTATTATTGTTATTATTATTTTATTTCCTTTGATTTCTGATGTAGGCATATTTCTTTACGGGTCCCGCCCAGAAACTTAAGGTTAGAAATGGAATCATGGTATTTTCCAATGACTAAATAAGAAAATACGCGAACACATTTTACATAGATAAATTCCTTCATCAGGTGTGAACTGTATTTGTAAGAACTTTTGTTTCTATTTCTTTAACGCATGGGCTTTCAGGAATTCCTTCAGGGAATGTACTGGAATCTTTTCCAACTACTACATGTTTTATTGACGTTCCCATGTTCTACTTTTTTTAGATTTCGATTTCCAGCTCCTTATAATTTGAAAGCTTTTTCATGATCTACAAAGATAAATTCTTTTTTGTTTGCTGCCTCTTTTGATTTGCTTTTTATAATCATTTCAAGATTTTGTAGGTTGTGGTTAGTTATGCGCTAGGCCTGTACATTTGGGGAATCTCTGCAGTTTTGGTAAGCAGGTAAGTTATGGTTTCACTTAAGAAAAAGTGTGATGTATCAAGATTGTTCATAATCTCTGGGTAGATATCGGACAGTGAATTATGGATATTTAATAGAGAATGAAGCCAAAAATTTGAAACTTTGTATATCCCAGGATATTTCCACTCCTGGGGTCCTTGCAAGAGCTAATCTTCATTCCTCTGCAGTAATATCTGACCAATCATTTATTTCAAAATTATGGGTCATAAATACTTGGTTACCTACCCGGTGTGCATCCGTGTTAAATCTTCCAGGCTCAACCAATTTATTTTAGAAAAAAACAACCCAAAAAAAACGTTTCAATTGAATCGTATGTTGATAGGTTGTCAACGTAGATTTACTCTTACAAAGATCCCTGTAAAAATTCTTAAATCTTCTTTAAAATGTATTACGTCTATAGAATGCAGTTTGCTTCTTATATCTTGTCTGACGTTTGACTTTTAGTTGAAGTTTTTGTTTCATGATTTCAATTAGATTGCCAAAGTTATCTCTGGGCAAGTTAAATTTCGTGATGATTCTCTTAAGTTTATTTCCTTTTAACGTTTTCTTCGATATGAGTTCCGTTAAAAAGGAAATGCCAGCTCTTAGTTGGTTCATTTGCCCGTTGTGTCTTTTAACAGACATTGATTTTTATGAACATTTTGTTTCTGCTTTCTTGATTTTCAGTCTGTATTCTTGAGTTGCTATGAAGGAAGCAGAATATGTTAAATTCTTTAAGGGCAGTAAGCTTACCTTCTTTTTTTGCGAGTGTAGTTCCGATGAGTTTTTCAACCCTATATTTACCATTAATATTGCGACTTTAATTTAGTTGTCTTTTATCTTCGGTAGGGATGAACTGTCATTTCATGATTAGCAAAAGATGATTAGGTACCTGTACAGAATTTCGTTCATTAAAGAATATTATGATCACTTTAACATGGGATCCCCTCAGTGGCCTTTTCGTACGTTTCTGCCTGAATCTCAAATTCATCATGAAAGTGTTTGACGGTGATAACCTATCAAGATTGGAACCAACACCACCTGAATTCGAATGGATGAATGCATTCATTTTCCCACCCGTAACTCCTCAATTTTTATGGGGCTCATTAAATGAAAACAAGATACATTTACAATTGATCTGCATAGATATATAGCGATTTTCTAAGTGCTGCTTAGATGTGGCATAAGGCCGAAAGCAAGCGGCATCAAGTGAAGATCGAACTCACTTTTCAGTAGTAACTGACATAGCAAGACAAGCTTTCTAACCATTACACCACGCCGAGGTGCCCTATTGATTTTCCAAGCGTAGCTTAGCTGTGGCACAAGGCCGAAAGTATGAGGCGCCCAGTGAGGACTGAACTGACTACTCAGTCGTAATTCTTCTAGCGAGACAAGCTTGAAAACAATTACACCGCCTTGAGGTGCCCTCTGCATAGATATATATTCCTATTCATTTTCATCTATTAATATTTCAACATTTTTTTTATAATTAAATTATTGTCAATTTTATTAAATCATCTTTCCTTTTTTTTAATATTTAAAAATATTTTATTTTCCTTTCCATAATATACTGAAGAATAATAATGTGTTTAGCAAAACAGAAGTATGTGTATCTCGTTCCTTTAGAGCAGAAAAGAAATTATTCAATTTCGTTCTACAGATATTGTTTATTAAAAAAACTGGCAACATTTTCATCCTATGGAATATAGTCCTACCAGCTCATTCGTCATTGAACATTTAATTTTAGCAATTATATTGTTGCTGAACCATTCCTTGTTTATGATGCCAGGTTGAACTTTTGCAAGTTTATTGCTACACAGAGAGAGAGAGAGAGAGAGAGAGAGAGAGAGTCTGGTGCCTAGATTTCTTGTTCTCTATATCTTAAAAATTACTTTTGTATGTTTTTTATATTTTTGTGTAACGTTGCAAGAAAATGTGCATATATTAGGTTGGTGCAAAAATAATTTCGTTTTCTAACATATGTTACTATGTGAGAAAACGAAATTATTTTTGCACCAACCTAATATAACTTTTCCCCCATATTCTTCCTTTGTTCATTTTCGTTGAGTGTTTACTCTCTTGCAGGTTGTTTATGATGGTTTAACACGTGCATCATATTTGGGAATGTCAATTATCTATATCCATGACAATCATCTATATCCATAGCCCCATTCTCTCAGCCACCATACTAAGTTTACCAATAAGAACTAGTAAGACGGTTAACTGTTACCGCCTTCTAAAACATTCCAAATTCAGGTTACAATTGGACAGGTCTGACATTTTATTATGTGTCCGTTCAAATATCGTAGGATACTACATCAACAATTCTTAAGTAATCAGTCATTTTATTCATATGGATTATTCTGTTGCTTTTAATTTCGCACCAATTTAACTAAGAAAAATATAAAATGAGTAAATAAATTTTCTTTTTGTTTACAAATTATGATGCCATGAGATAAAACCATATTACAAGTAAAGATTTTTTTTTTAAATGCTGTGTAAATCTATTTACCGGTTTTCATGTGCTTGCTTGTATTATGTAACTTCACAGGGCTCCAGCCGATCTGAGGTTGGATATCGATCTGGATCGGAAATAAACACTTCCTATTCTCGAATAAAATTAATTGAATTTTAACTCAAATATTTTCTACATTGACAGGCAATGACTAATTTTTATATATTCACTATACACGTGGAACTTATACATTTTTTATCTCTTTTACTGTTTGGAACAAAATTAAAATTTCCTTTTTATAAAGAAAAATTATTGGACTCTGTTTAATTGTGAATGTTTGATTATATTTATATATATTCGTTATTCAGCCAACTGACGTCGACATGAATATTATTGAGATTCAATTTTAGAATGCTCTTCTCCCTGAATTGATAATTTTATTTTACATCATCTCCATTAACAGCTTTTTTTTTTACATCTTGCCCTCAGACATCTTTTATTCTGTAAGCTTAGGTTATCTAAACCTCATCATATATGAATATATTTGGAAAAAAGATTTATTCTGTAAGATATTTAAAAGAAGGAAAAATTGTTAATCGACAAAAATGTTTTTCTAACAATTAGTTAACTTTCATTAGCCATAGATAATTAGACAATTAACGTTAATTTGCTATATGTAATGGCATAACAGCTACTATAAATGTTAAAGAACTTTAATATATTTATCTGGAACAAATACTATTTGAAAGTATTGAAGTTTGTAAACTACTTTCAAGATGTTCAATTGATTTTTAGCTGAAATAGCTTCATACATAATTACTGAATATTTCCTATAAATACTAGACTATATAAAATGTGCTAATACTTTTTTTATATCAATAGGCAATCAGAAGAGTTCATTTTCATGTTTGAATTCAGTTCATCAAAATGATTATTCATGATAAATGCACGGTTCGTACCAGAAAACAATGGAAACCACAATACTTACCAGAGGTTGCGTCATTGTGAATTGGAAGCTGAAACCGAAGGTTTATTCTTGTTTCACAAGACCAATGCTGGTTAATTATGAATTAAGCAAAGATACTGAAAATTCTGTTAACACCAAATGTAGATTTCGGGATGAATCTACAGAGTCAATTACTATTTTGTATCAGGTTAAAAATATATATCAGTTTGGACCTATACTACACTGGAAAATCTCCAGGTTTTAAGGGAAGATATTGCTATGGGCACTACACAGACCAGTTTACAAACATATGGAGGCTGGTGTTGATAGTCTGTATATATCTAGATTCGAAAATGTTAAAGAATTATTTCAACTACAACTGTTTTACAAATAAACAATAATCGGCCTTCAAAGATACCTGGAAATTACAGTAGACTGAATGATTAGATGTGTCGAATAACATGAAATAAGTAAAAGAAAATTCTTCAGTGATAAATGAAGCCAAAAATTTAAAAAATGGAGTTTCCAATGGATTATAGAATACAAGACAAAATATACTGACTGCAGCTGAAAAATACTTATAAAAGAAGAAAAGGCTAATTCAACTGACCAGATACAGAAACGACTGCAAGATAATCCATTTCATGTCAATAATCTACTCGTATCAATCAAGCTGATGCGGACAAGCCGTGTACCCAACAGTGGCTACGTAGTGCAGACTTAAATTCTGAAACTATAGTGTTATTCTTGCTACAAGGGAAAATGCTTACTAACGAGAAATTGACAAGGACACATACTGAAAAATTGTGTTAGCCAAAAATGCAGATTCTGGGATAAGTATCTAGAAACAATTGACCATCTTGTCTTTTTTTACATGGTATTTACACGTACTAAAAAATACGGCATGTCAGAGTGGACCAATACCTCCATTGGAAATCTGCAACTTTAATGAAAAGAAAACTGCAAGTATGAACATCACCCGGTCACGGTTATGTGGATAACTGTAAAAATTTCATGCGATTTCACAATACAAACAGACGATCCACTCAAAGCTATACGCCCAGATACCGTGCTCAGAGAACGCAAAGACATAAACTTTTCTCCTTATAGATATGACAATCTCTGCAGACTGCAATGCATATTTGAAGATCTTCAAAAAAACATCAAATAAAAGGGCTTTAAAATCAAAATCTCAAAAATGGGGCACACGAGCATATTAACAATTTCAGTTGTAGTTGGAGCCCTCAGCTTGAATAAAAAGGATTTCAAGAAGCTCATTGAATAGGATTCCTGGTAGCCCATGACTTAAAGTAATACAAAAATTGATTTCACAAGTACATACCACTCCTTATGAAGGGCTTTATATATGTAAACTATGTGTGTTTTTCTTTTCTTCAAAAATGCTCAATAGAAAATGGCCTGATTCCCATTCTGTCCTTAAGTCTCTGGTCTGGACCACAGAGAGAAATGAGTACACACCAGAAATGAAAGGAATAATAATAATAAGAAGAAGAAGAAGAAGAATAAGAAGAAGAAGAAGAAGAAGAAGAAGAAGAAGAAGAAGAAGAAGAAGAAGAAGAAGAATACAGTAACAATTTGATATAAATTTAGACGAACCACCAAACAAAATAGAAGAGCGGATTTGATAGTCATGATAAAGATGATTCTCTGAAAACTTTTGAAAGTACTAGGAGAAAGCAGAGAAGCGAGACAACAATTGAACATGAATAATATATTCATGTCTATATTATTCCATGCACTTTGAGCACGTTGAAAGAAACATCATAGAGAATATGGAATTAGACTTTCTCGAAAGCCGTAATACATTCTAGATTATGCTGATCGTGGTGTCTGAGAAAATTCTGAAAATATTTTGTACATTTGATAAGCCTTGATATCACTTAAATCGTCTGATATGTAACCAGATCCAACATGTGTACTTTCGAATGCATAATTACATAATAATTACATCTCTGTCCATAATTATAAGATGAGTGTGACAAATCTAATCACAAGCCTAATCTAAAATAAAGAAAATAAATCTGATTAACAATGAAATTTGAAAACTTCTGAGGAGGCACCGTTCGGAAAATAATAAATACTCACAGACTGTGTTGACTTGACAATGAAATGCTTGTAAATCCTGGCGATTAACGAGATATTGTGAAAAACAGAAGCTGCAGAAAACTTAACATGGATACAAAGGCTGCATAAAAAATGCTCAGGAAAGTGATAAATGAAATTAAAAAAAAGTTAATTACATCGACATTTCAAGGGTCTAATGAAAATGCATGTTGACAATTTTGCATGGTCACGGGGACTCAGAAAGTAATTTTGTTATATAAAATCGATGTCTACAGTAACCCAAAAGTAGTTAGTAATAGTTCCTTTAAGCTGAAGATATAAAAGACAACAGAATAGTAAATATTATAAGTGTGGAAACTAAAAAAAAGATATGAATAATATAAAAAATTCCCACAAATTATCTGGCAAGAAATAGAAAATAGATTTGGTTTTGATTGAAATGCGACTCAATATGATTTATGCAAAAGTATGAGATTTGATCAGGTAGATCTGTGTTTCGCAACGTTTTTAAGAAAAGCCAAACCTGGGAGTAAATGAAAATATCACGGAACACATAGCACAATTTTAAAGCGTGTATATTTAAATGTTATGAAATAAGATGATATATTTTTAAATAATGCACGGACAAGTATGAAATGTTTAATGCTGTATAGCGGACACTTCAACATTATTAATTCATAATTCAATATAACTTTGTAAAAAAATTGAATTAAGCAAAAATGTTGAATAAAATATGAAAAGAATGTTAAAATTCGTTTATTCAAAATAAAGTGTAAAAAGTTAAAGTAAAAATAAAAATCCTTTTTAAAAATTAATATTAAAACAATGTATTTAAATTAACATAATAGAAGAATAGTGATGAGAATTATTTGAAGAAACGCCTAATACATATCAATTTATTCATATACTATAGCTGTAACTACTACTTCACGCATATACATAGGTGTGTCGTGACAATATTTTGAGGTTCACATAAGAGGATCAAGTTCCACACTAGTGTGGCGCGGAACGGCAGTTGGGGATCAATGAAGTAGATTAATGTTAAAATCTCAAAGCAGGAGATATTTTAGCAACAAATACTTTGAACATTTTATTCAGATATTCATAACCCCCAGGGTTCAAGAAAAAAATAGTTGTGTTAAAGAATATCTGTTCCTGCACGAACAAAGGAAGTATTTTATTCAAAGAAAGAAGAAAATACTGAAACATTTTCAGCTTAGCTAAAAAACATTAATATCTTGAAGAATTTTAAATTGAGAATAGTACCCATCATTATTGATGCATTCTTTAAAAAATTTGAAATCCAGGAAACATACGAAACAATCCTAAGTATAATGTTAATAATTATAATTATTTACAATGAGTTGATTTTTATTCATTTGACATCTTGTTATAAATAAATAGAAAATCTGGTGCATAAATACCATACGTACAAAGATATACATAATCCGATGCTCTGTTTGAAAGTAAAATTAAAACATTGTGCAACATTGAATTACATACAGTAACTATATGTCCACCTGACAAGACGTGGTCAAACTCAGATATTCGACGACTGCCTTCAAGAAGAGACTCAGTTGTCAGTTGACAATCCAAAAGCGTATGACGTTGTCTAATTATGAAGATTTTGCAACAGGATAACAGCTTTAAATACGAATATAATTGTTTCAATATTTAATATATACATCGGAATATTGGAAAGATTTGTTCGAATCTTCATATTGTTCAACTTCAAAATATCAGCTTCTGAACATAACGAACTAGGGACAACTAGTATTCTCAGCAATGGCGACATCTCAGCAAATGCTACAAATCTTTTTTGCTGTTTGCATAGTTTTTCTTTTAATTTCCATTCTGGAAATAAAAGAATATCAAATGATGAAAATTCATCTCATTTTCCTTAATATACACCCTTTTGCGTTAAAAGAATAATACATAATCGACACATGAATCGTATACAGAGACGCAGACGCGGGGAAATGTTACCTTTCCGAATATGCATTTATTTAATAAGTTTTAGTTACGTATTCAATCGCCACCTTTTGAAAGAACGCTGGGAAATCATGTTCCAATGTTGTTTTCAGATATAAAAAAGAACTCTTGAAAATATTATAAAAATGATATGCGTGGAATACAAAAAAAATAATAAGCAGTTTTTATAGAAGGCATAGCTATGGAAATATCAAATTATGTTAAAGATATATAAAAAAGAGTTTTTTTTTTTTTTCGTACTTGATCCAAGTGGGAATTTAATCCAGGGCTCCGTAAATTCGCTACGGTTAACGACTACAAAAAAATTCGCCGAATATATGTTAAATACAACCATCAAATTAAAGATAATAATTTAAGCCAGTCGGTATATTAGCGCCTATTCTTTATCTGTTATCTAACTTTTCTGAAAGAAAAGTCTCTTTCTTTACACATAATAAGCATGGCAGAGCTTGTAGAATGTGTCGGTCGATCCTACGTGGTTTTTATATGAGCAAGGCAAAAATATTTGCAATGCATAATTGACGAAGTTCTGGGGAAACATAAAGGGCATTTAGAATCAGAAAGAGCACGTGTCTCTTCTTAGAGGACATAATGAGAATATAGTGCTTGAAGAGTTTGTCAAACATAGGACATGTTGTGGCATAAGAAAACAGGGAATAACCTATCTAACGAAATTGTATAATTTTTTGTCAGAATAGGGATTGGGAGAGATATAAAAAAACAAACAGAACATAATTAGATATACAAAGTACAGAAATTTTGAAGAGCCATGATCGCCTACGTCTTTAAGGGACTTAGAATAATAGGAATTCCTATGTAAATAACATCTTCGAAATATATTCCCATATATTTTGAGAGATGTAAAAATATCCCAAGCTTTAAGACGTCACTCATCATTCATTAATGTTTATTGTAAAACTATCACATGGGTTTATTCATGTAGAAAGAACCAATGGCTGAATAATGCTTACTGATGTTTATTAGTGTCTTGGAAATGCATACATATATTCAAAATTGATTAATTAAGGGATATTTAAATAGTAATGCCATTAGTGAAATTGATGTGGCTACATTGTGTGAAACTTTTGAGGACAATCTAATTACTAACTAATTATGAGGACAAGCCCATTATCGGACATGCGGGGGAAAGATTTATAAAAAAAATAGCAATAATATTTGTGGTAACGAGTAGTTGAATAAACCTCGACGTTCTGATATATAATATTGTAGATGACATTAAAAATGAGTGAAAGTACGCAAATATAGTCAGTCATTTTGATTGGTAAAAAAATACATAACAAAACTAAAATAAATAGAAATTCTGCTACACCGGAAGCAATTCAGAGAATATCAATGTTTAATTCGTCAAGAAGAATGAAATAATTGTCGCTCCAAATTTGTTGTGAAAGAAAGAAGAAACACAAAGAAGACTAATACGGAAGTTAATCAGAAAGAAAATAATAACTTTAACCACGATAAATGAATATTTTTAAACATATAAAATGATATATTTGAATATTATCTAGAGGAAACATTTGTAAAAAAAATATTAAAAAATTTTTTTTCTTTTTAAAGTTAGACTTCTCTTTCTAAATATTTTTTGGAATTTAAAAGAATTTAACAAAACGCTTACGGTTAAAAGGAATATATTAAATAAACTACAAAATGTATATATTTAAATGGAGCGATGAAAAATTGAAAATAACCAAATTTGCTGACAAAATATCCCTGTTAAACTAAAGGAGTGAATTAACAGTAAATTGATGACACAGTTTATCTTTTACCTTTACATATAGTTAATTTTTAAAAAGAAATACCTTTTACCATTTCTTATAACCATACTTTATTAGTACACAATGGTCCACCCTCTGTGGGTGATTACCTTATTTTCTTTATTCAGCTTAAATATTGACATATATTGCCGGCCAGTTAATATGATTAATATTGTATATAGTTGTTTTGCATATTTAATTTTGTCTACAGACCCCTTTAAGGAGCTGGCTGAATATAAAAATAATTCTTGTTTTTAATTTCTTCAGTTAATTTTACGTGTGATAAGCCCACACTCTTAAAGAAAATTGAACATGACATTTTTGTCTACAATCACGATACATTTGTCGCTTGCATATTTTCCGCAATCGTGAATGACGTCATGTCTGTGTGCCGGTTTAGCGTGACATGAAAAAAACTAACTCACCCACCTCTACCCTCTGATTTTACTTTTCTATTTAGTGTGGATCGGATATTTAATTGGTTAATAAAGACATACCCACAAGTCTATTTTTAATTCTGATCTTATGTCCCCACGTTTTAACTTTGGGAAAAGAGGTAACACTTTATTTACATTATTCGGACTATTGTCCTGATCTTTGTCGCCATATGTATTACAAAGTTTCGGCAATTTTAAATTTCTTTAGAAGTCATTTAATCACCAGTTACTTACTATCGTCTGAAGAAATACAATCAAATTTTTGAAACATAAAATCTTTTATGTAGCGACTTCAAAACGTTTTTATTATAATCTCTCATGCGATAAATATAATAATATATTGGTCTACTTTGTATTGAGCAATTTTTAAATGTAAATGCTACGAACAGTGGATTTTTTCTCCATCTTTTCTTTCTCATATATATATATATATATATATATATATATATATATATATATATATATATATATATATGTGTGTGTGTGTGTGTGTGTGTGTGTGTGTGTACGTATGTATATGTATACGTGTGTGTGTATTTATAATTTTATAGTAATATTTTCAGATGGAAATTCAGCGGGTAATTGTTTCAAGCTATGAAATGTTTAATCAATATTAATAAATCAGATGTCCACACAAATGGCATTGAGCCAATTTGGATATCTCAAGAAATGTTTGAAGTCATGGTCGGAATAGATATCCAGAGGGGGACCTTACTCCGCGAAGGAGCAGTCAGTCACACGTGTCCTGTCTTAGCTGTTAGTGAGACGATACTAATTGATCTTGCCAACTTTGTGACTGTCACATCAAAAATGAACGTGGGATTCCTCGTTTTTCTGTTCTCCTGGTGATTTGATTTGAAACATTACCTCTCAAAGGTATATCAACCGCGAAATCCAATCCAGATATGTTTTGCTGCGAGTTTTGTTTCATCCGATTGAAAGCAAGACTGAATGTGATTAAGGAGCTCATGAGGAAGAGA
The DNA here is from genome assembly GCA_963932145.1 of Acanthosepion lycidas. Lineage (NCBI taxonomy): Eukaryota > Metazoa > Mollusca > Cephalopoda > Sepiida > Sepiidae > Acanthosepion > Acanthosepion lycidas. Next base: position 7,215,060 of record OZ010582.1, read on the forward strand.
TAGTGTTTCTAAGATGAGATTTAGAATTTGAATGAAAGCAGGATCACAGCAGTAACAAATGCTAAAGAAGAGTGCATTTTGAAGGTCTATAAAGCGAACTAGAGAGGCAGCCAGATTTTTTTTCTTTTGTTTTCTTTTCTTTTAAACACCCCACTGCGTTACGAAAAGTGCACTTATATCTATATCTCTCTGTATCTATCTATCTATCTATCTATCTATCTACAAAGATATTAAATAACTCTTCCTCTCTTTCACTATATATATATATATATATATATATATATATATATATATATATATATATATCTTTATTTTAAATCTATAATTCTCACGATGTGAGAAACAGATTATACAGAATATATATATATATATATATGTGTGTGTGTGTGTGTGTTTGATTTACATAATAGATCGATATCTTTATGTACTGAAGTATTCAATAAATAACGCATTCAATATATAAAACATTTTTACAAGAGACTGTTTAATATCACTTCATGCTTATGTACATATTGAAAATTAACTACTTTTAAAGATATTTTATGTTAAGGACCTTATTATTAACTTATTGTTTATAAAATGCATGTCTTGATGTAGGAGGTGTGCATTATGTTTTAAGCAAGAATAAGAAAAACTCAAAAAATTCTGATGATTAGAAATTTGATCAGTTTTGACAAGTTGGTCAGGTAGATATGTTTTAACAAACATTATTATCTAATGAATCATAATATTCGAATTCTAATGATAGAAACTAGTATGCAATTCCTATGTAAGGTCGACTTCAAATTCTAGATCCGTCGAATGAATTCACTTTCACATGGATCCAACTCGTCTGCCTACATCTATTATTTAAATAGTAATTTAGGGACACAGGTTCTAACGTCATGTTACTATTGAATTTACATTCATTGTTACTTTTGAAATTCTAGCATTCATCTGAAATATTATATTAAGACTTTTAACAATTCTCCACCCTCTCACTCGCTTCAGATTAGGTTTAATACTCATTGGAAGATGTACGTATAGTGAGATAGAAAAGAATATACTGAACTGTGTAAATATAAACTAAATGTAATATAGACATATAATTAATTTCTATTTATTTCTGTTGACTTTGATTTAACAGTTAATTCCATGTAATTCGGGTGCGCTGAGCAGGAATTTTCATTCGGTTTTGCTCTCAGGTCCTGGTTTTGCTCAACCGCTCTCAACATTCGTCATATTCATAAACTTTTTACTCAAAAACTGCTGAATCTTTTTGCAGTTACACATTATGGAATTTTTTTTATTATTATAGAGGTATTGTTACCTAATGTTATGGTATTGTTGTATTATGTATACATTTGTATGTAACACACCAAAACATATTTGCATTTTGTCATTTTTATCTCATTTTAATATTATTTAATTTAATATTAATTAATTAAGCTAAAAATATCATCAGTTTCTAGAATTTTCTCGTGCTGTTTTCTGTAGAATATTCTAGAGGGACAACTAAAATATATAAATGCAACTCGTTTCTGGAGTTAATGAGCCAGTTAAATCAATCAGTTAATTAAGTTTTTGGCATTAACATAATTTTGAAATGTCATATGATTTAGAGAGTAATTTTGCCATCGTGATTTAATAGCTGATTGAATTCATATTGTATTTAGTCATCCGTGTTTCTAGATTAATTTCATAGATTGTAAGCGCATATTTCATAACTTCCTGATTATCCAAGGCGCTTATTTTCAACTGTTCACAAGTAAGGACATTTATCAAAGAGAACAATTTATCTAATGCTATATATGAACGCAAACAAATGTCTGCATCGCATTTACGAACATGATACAAATAGATTTAGGCATTTTTAGAGCATATAACTACGAAGAAAGCATTAAAGATCTTGTAGGAGGCTGCAGTATAAGCAAATAAATGAAATTGGGGAATAATCATCTTGACCAATTTCCAAATTTAGGTGAGGTAAGTGGCAAATATGGGGAGAGATTCCACTAAGTTATGGAAATTATGCAGGAACAGTATCTAGGCTTCTATTATTCCCACATGATGGCTGACTGCTTCTTCTGCTTGAAAAGTGACGTTCTTTCAACAAGGACATACAAGTCTTGTAAAAGAAGATGTTTGCAACAGTAAAAGCTTCATTTTCTCTCAATATTTCTCAGATGACGTATTATGTACATTATTTACATTATTCGGACTATTGTCCTCATCTTTGTCGCCATTTCGGTCGTTGTACGCTCCGACCTACTTCAGGTGGCTGGAATGTCGACATGAACCCTTTATTTCGTTCACTGGGGTAGAATCTTCAGGTCACGTGGAACTAGTACAGTCTACCCCAGTGAGCAAAATAACATTCAACATTCCATCCAACTGACGAAGGCCGGTGAGTACAACGGCCGGAACGTTGTAATAAATATGGCGACAAAGATGCGCACAATAGTCCGAATAATGTAAATAATGTAAAAGCTTCATATCTGTTGTTTTTTTCTAATTTGGAATGAGTTTAATGTTACATTTGATTTAACCGAATCTTGAAAATAATTAACATTTGACTCAATTTTTAGTCCTAATTTGAAAAGTCTGGAAGATAGCAGATGGGATTTTGAAAAGAATCAGGACCATATGGAGACAAACCGAGATAAAATTCGTATTCAGCGCACTCAATTTACTTACAAGCAAGCATCAGATACCATTCAATTTATTGTTCCCAATTTTAATAGATAGAAATATTGATAATGCGTTTATCGAAATGGAAAAAAAGATATAAACAGAGTAAAATAGGCTGAAAATGAAATGGGCCACATATATTGCAATCATGGCTTCTTCTGGATATTTTGACAACGGAAGTCAATTAGGTTGTAAAGGCGCTGAGTTGCGTGCTGATGTTTACTTCCGGCTTCAATTCATATGACGTTATTCAACATTTTACCTCACTCTTTTAGGCTGTCAACTTTAAACCTGTGTTCTTTGGATTCAACTTCCTTTTACCCACAGATGAAAGGCAGGAAACCTGCTTGTCCGTCATTAGAGAACAATATCAGGATGGCAATTTACGGGTTTCAAGTAGTTCTTTGAAGATAGAATTATATTTCTAAGGATCAATCAGCTTCGTTCATAATGGCGGTAAAAGAGATTTAGATAAAAACAGTTGAGGAATATGAATGCGTTTATTAATCTGAAAACAATCGGATGAATAAAAATGGCTTCCCACAGATATTGTTTTTTTTTTCTTAATTTGGCACAATGCTGCGCACTTGATTTTATGTATGGAATGGCATATGTCCGTTGAAATAATGAAATCGATATCTTAAATATTCTTTTATCATGTCCCCCACTAATACAAATAGTTAAAATACAACGAACACATGTAATACGTCCCAATAATAACATAACTATAATGAGGACAACGTAGTTAATCTACATTATTTACATTATTCGGACTATTGTCCTCATCTTTGTCGCCATATTTATCCCAACGTTTCGGCTGTTGTTCGCCTTCTTCAGGTGGTTAGAATTTCGAACTGAACCTTTTATTTCGCTCACTGGTGTAGACTGTTCTAGTTCCACGTGCCATGTTTGATGGATGTCAGTTATCAGTTATCTCCTTCTAATTTCCCTCTGAAAGTTCTCCAATGCTTTAAACGGGTATTGAACTCACACTCCTTGAGTACACATGGCACAGTGGATAAAGGCGTTGGTTAGATCCAATGACAGGACATAAAGAGTGTGAGTTCAATACCCGGCTAAGACAGTGGAGAACTTTCAGAGGGAAATTCACAGGAGATAACTGATAACTGACATCCATTAAACATGGCACATGGAACTGGAACAGTCAACCCCAGTGAGCAAAATAAAGGGTTAGGTTCGAAATTCCAACCACCTGAAGAAGGCCGGAGCGTACAACGGCCGAAACGTTGTGAAAAATATGAGGACAATAGTCGGAATAATGTAAATAATGTACATAATACCTCATCTCAAAAATATAGACAGACTCTGTAGTTAATCTAATGTAATTAGACAGAGAGATAAATAAGAAGATAATGGCCTAAATAGATAGATACATGGGAAAGTGTAATAGAAATATATCTATACACAGACATATATATATATATATATATATATATATATATATATATATATATATATATATATATATATGTGTGTGTGTGCGTGTGTGTGTACGGTGGACTTTCGCGTCATATGAGGGTCAAGAAGCTCAGCTCCTAGGAACTGACAACCAAGACACCAGCACATATGATATGATTATAATGCTGAAGGCTTTGTGCAGAACTAACTGCACTTTATAAAACCCGAACGTGCCGCAAGATCACCACAGATTTTGAATCAGAGTTGTCCTTCTCCTAGGCCAGTTGCCATCCGAGGCTATAGAACGCAGTATGTCTTGCAATTTACCCACAGCTGAAGGGAGAAGAGGATCAATAGCTTTCCAAAAAAGTTTTAGCACGTAAGAGAATATAATGGATTCGAATGGAATTCGAACACGGCTCAATTCGTGCCACTATACATTACTCCACTATGCCTCGTTTTGCACACACACAGACACACACACACACACACACACACACATATATATATATATATATATATATATATATATATATATATATATATATATATATATAGGCAGCTAATAGCAGAACGATATATAAAGGGGTGTGTGCGTACGTCATAGTATAGAAATTCCCTCATTGATATCTAGACTTTAGGAATATAATGTCAGTACTGGATTGGCGGTAATGTCTCAAAGTTTTACACTTGAAATGTATAAATGCAGACCTATGTCCTATACTAGTAGATTCTTTTATCATGCTTTTCGCGTGTTGAACTCTCTTATCGCCTCTTACTTTTCAGTTAACTTTGATTTCATAACTTTAACTGTAGTCTCAATTATTATCTTCTCTATTCTTAATCCCTGCGTATTTATTGATGAATCCCTTTAGTAACGTTTTTTCTTATATTCTCTCACACTTAGTAACCGCTTACATTTCAGCATTTTTATTGACTTGCTTGTAGTGAAATGGTTAAAAATAACTCTTGAAGTTCAGGCATTCATAGCAGTAAAAAAAATAGGCATAGAAGAGGAATCAATTACTCGTGGTTAAAAAAGAACACGAGAAAAAAGAGGGAAAGGAACAGTTAATTAAAAATTATATAAGAAAGAGATAGTTATAAAATCATACTTATGTTTTCTCACTTTTCACTTAGTATAAATATTTTTCATTGGTTTCTCTCCATGTAAAAGAGAAACACCATGAAGACGCAAGGGTTTACTGGGTGTGGACGTTTTAGGAACCAAAACATGAATAATATTAGGTTGGTGCAAAAATTATGACGTAATAATGTCTTTTTTTGACGTATTTTTAACGTCAAAAACGACATTATTACGTCATTATTTTGCACCAACCTAATAATTAGGAAGAAAAAAGATTAATCAGGAGAACAGTAAATAGCGATTGATATTGCATTTAATTTTTTTGTAGATTAAAGCTGGTTGGAAAGCGTGGAGACGGAAGTGTGTTCCACAAGGCTGATTGTGAGAAAATAAACTGTTAGAATAGAATATAAGGCTACATCTAACCAGCTCAGATTTAAATTGGTGAAATCTCGATGCCTGTCTTAGTAATGCTCTCAAACTCAAAAAGTCTATGTAACATATCAGGATCGATAATATTGCTGATTTTTCTTTGGATTTTATCGAGAAGCTCAAGGTAATAACAGGGACACTGGAGCATATGTACCATCAATATCCTAAGTATGGGAGAATGGTAGATATGTAAGATAGATTCTAGAGAGAAAAATGCCTCTTACGACGCAGTGAACCATCTTTCTTAGCAGCTGACCTCGCAATAGGTTCGATAAATTGAAGATTAAGATGATAGAATTATATGATTTAGTAGGCTAAATTGTGGGCAGAATTTACATTGATACGCTCGAGATATCTTGTTGGTTTTAAATCTTAAAGTAACAGTAAGATTTGACTGGCTACATAACACAAACGAGGAAAAGAAAACATTAATTGTAAAAAGTTATACCTGTTAGTAAAAAGGATAGCCAATTGTGTGAGAATCGGGAATGTCAACAACAGTAAACTACGTGGGTCCTTTAGTAAAAATACGTATTAGGAAAGGAATAAAGGAGTGAAAATGTACAGTCTAAACAATTAGGGCTTGGCCACAATGGAATCACCACTGTCCTATATGAGAGTCATAATGAACACATTTGTCCCAAATGAAAAAACGATTTAGAAATAGAGAAATGTCATTGTTTCCATTTCTTCATATCTATAGTATTCATGTGTTCTGAGAAACTATTTATATTGTTACAGTGTTTATCTTTAAATCATAGATTAAATTAGCAATTATATCATAATGCTTTTATTTATTTCAAAAATATTTCCCTATACATTAATACTTTACTTAAATTTCTGGAAAACTTTATGTACGGTTTTTATGCGTCTATACATGACACATTTCCCGTCGGCTTACTAAACTATCCATATTCAGAAATTTATATATTTGCTTAATTCTTACGCCACAACCTGAGCTATCCTGACGAACATGTACGAGGTTGAGCTGAAACGTTCCTTGACTATGAAGGATTGATCTATAGCAGTGAAAACCTGCAATGATTAATTGCAACTTCTTATTAATAACTGCATTGTTTCTGTTTCAGTGCAATTAAGAAAAATCCAAAGTAACTAGTAGGGTCTTCTCTTGAAAATGGATGAAAAAAATGGTACGCCAAAACCAGAAGAAATATAAAATTTGAAATAAAATTTTTTGACAAAAACTTATTGTTGGGAAAAGAAAGGAATTCTAAAATACTTTGCTGAGTTAAAATAAATTTGAAACAAAAAGCAAATGAAGGATTTTTATTAATCCTTGAAGCTAATAAGCAATCTGGAAACGTCATTCTATAAACATAACGACGCAGAAGATTATTTAAAAGCCAAAATGTATAAAAATGGGATTGGAAAACGGTTGATTTTGGAGAATAAAATTTCATAGATATTTGTTAAATGTGAAAAGTCGGAAAAATTATTTTTTGACAAAAGTGATAAGAGTTAAATTTAAAAAGTATAACAATTAATTAAAAAAATGTGAAATGATCGTTTGTCAAAGGAATGATAAAACAAAGTCTATAATGTTTAAAATAGTTGGCCGATTTATGTAGTGTCATCTGTCGTCATTTCGAGGTTGAAGAAAACTAGTAATTAATTGATGAATATTAATGAATCTGGGGGTGTGGTCGGAATGGAGTGAAATACATACAATCCGTAGGATACTTGAAGCAGTCGCAGTTGATCGGGAAGCAACCAAAGGCATTCGAGGCGCCAGGAGACACCAGATGACGGAAGAACCCATGTGACCTGCTGTCGAAAAGTATTGCTGACCTCGCGCAGATGAGAAGCTTCCTGCTGGAGAGAATTGCAGACAAGGGAATTGTTGCTGGATAGAATTGACTGGAATTCCCGACCGACATAATATCTCGTTTCAATGACTAGCCCGGTACAAATTTATAAACGGAAGATTTATTTTCACTAGATTTGACAAGAAGGGTTTATTATTATATCGACAATTATATAAAACAACTGAAAATGAACCCAGCGGCATTATTCGTTATTATGTTTTTTTGTTTTTTTTTTTTGTTTTTTTTTTCACCAGCTGTAGCATCCTTGTCCTTTTAATAGCACGGTTTAGTCAGCTAGATTCCACTCTTATAAGGCTGGTGAAAATTCGATCTTAAATGCATTGTGATCAATTAGGCACAATGTGGGACAGAGCGGATAGAGAAAGGAAGCGGTAAACCGATGACTTCAGTTGACCGGATCCGGTGCTGACTAGTGTGGAAAAGATCCCGGATCGTGTCCAGCCAGCCGTGGTATATTTTGGTCAGATTATGAACTTTTCAACTAAACTCAGTATTCTGTTTTCTGCGAGATAATATTTTTTTTTTCTTTTTCGTCGTTTGTCTTTTCTTTACTATATTGTGTAATAAATATTTCACTTTCCGCCATATGCGTTGCTTAAATTACAATTACGTTTTCGTGTATGAATATTGATTTACTAATCTTCATGTTTGCTACGCCTTTGTTATAGTCATTTATAGAAGAAGTGTAATTTACTTACGTAAATAATACTCTTTATCTTTAATATTTCAAGCGGATTGCATACGTAAAGTATTATCATCTGGAGTCTCATAACAAAGCCAAACTTAGTTTAGCCTGATTAAAATTCCACAATTCGCATCTTGTTATATTTATGCCACCTCTCTTGATAGCCATTTCGTACAAGACTACCAATATCTACCAACATATGCAAAATATCAACATTTGTCAAGATCCCACAGCACATGTATATCTCCATAAACTATTGATCATAATTACTTAACTTATCACTTCACACTGTTACATGATCCGGCAGTGAATTGAGCGAAGATAAACGCCGGTATTTCCTAAGGGAAATAATTTCGATCTTTATGATTTTGGCGCCGTGATGCTGTAAGGAAACAGCTAAAACCTTTTATTTCTGTTTGTAAAACTATACAATTACACGTAATTTAGAGGAAGCCTTAAAATTCATCAGACTAAAGCTAGCAGTTTATGGGAATTATTTAATGCGAGTCATAAACAAAATATTTTCCTTAATTCACTTATTTAAAACATTTTAAAGCCACACACACACACACACATACATATATATATATATATATATATATATATATATATATATACATATATACATATATATATATATATATATATATATATATATTACCTTTACTTCGAGATGTTTGACTGCTCCATGAAATTCCATAAAACTCATGAGAAAATTTTATACCTGCAATTTTGACCTCACAGAAGCGTATGGCAGCAAGAATAGAGACTTTCTGTTGCCATCCAGTAGAAACCGTTTTCCCTTGTCTGACTTCAATGGAAGCATTAATATATTAGAAGAAACATATCATTCTATAGAATCAGATATGTCTGACGAGGAGTACGACAAGGACGAAATGAAAGTCCATGTTTATGTAATCTTTTCTTGTGCAATTATAAAACAGATGTAAGCAAAAGACACTGATCATTTACGCATTCCATATTACATCTCAAACGAATCTAGGAACAGAAGACAGTGGTCTTACATACGGTCTCCAGGCCAAAGCAATGACGGACATGAGGAGAGGAGGATATGCTGAACACATAGGTATTCATGGTTGGAATGGAAATGGAAATAGAATGAAATCAGTGATATCATTCTGAATCTATAATAATTCACGATATGGATTAAGTAAATAGCAAAGATTTTAAATACATCGGTGCACTGGTCAAATCTAACAAATAAGCATGAAATATAATATAAGTAACGTTGAAAAAAAGATGTGGTGAATGCAGTTTAATCCAAAATCACAAATTGCAAGAAAAATATTAACTTTTTATGTGGACTTCATGCATGGCACAAAACCAATTGAGAAATATCTATAATGTCAATTGTCTACAAAAACTTTTCCAGATCAATGGTTAAAATACCTTTGAATGAATGAATCATATAGATTTCACCTAGAGACAAACAATTTTAAAAATATTATTGACTGGTGCTACATAATCTCAAATAAAGAATAATACAAAATAATAGAACTGGTATCACTTAATGATATTCAACCAGTGCAGGAAAACAAAATAGTGCATGCATCTTGAAGAGAAATTAATAGCATAAAAAAGATTTTAGACTTCTACGCTGCCTCAAAGAAAAGTGTAGGATGGGAGACCTCATTAATACTGGAAAAAGAGATAATAGCTTCTGGTATCTTTCCTTGATAAACGGTATTAAGGGAAAAATGTAAATATGTCTATATTTCTGAGATGGGTTACTGTAACTATTTACACTGAATACAACGCTTTTATCCACTGGAAACTGGGGATAATATCGCTGGTTGAAGTAATTGAGGGATTTGATCCCAAGAGTTGTGAGTTTAATACCTGGCCACGGAACTTGTGAATAAAAACTAAGAGACTTGGGTTATTAAAGGGAAATAACTGAAACTGTGAAATCCAGAAAAGGCATGGCATGTAGAACTAGAACAATCTATCAAAATTCCAATGTGTACCACCTGAAGAAGGCCAGTACGTACAACGGCCGAAAACTCGTGGATATGACAATAAAGTTGAGTCAGAACAATAGAAAAAGTGTAAATAAAAATATAGATATCAAGTCACAGTGTAACTGACTGCTGTGACAATGAATGTTGAATGTTTTCTTATAATGAAACAGATAATATTAACTTACCCTAACCATACTCGACAGTAGATTCTGTGCTTGCTCAAAAGCACATGATACAAATTATATCCCCTGTCAAAGAACAAGAGACTCTAGTATATTATGCTACTTGTAATTTTTTTATTTTTTAATCAGAAATTAAAAGCTGTTTAATGCCATTCTTTCTCAACATTTACATTATCTTTTATAATCCTTTGATTGTATAGCCAATACTAGAGGTTTGAAAATCCTTTTTACACTAAGAAATTTATCAAACTGTAAATACTACTTTTTTCTGTTTCATTGATACATTTAAAATAAAACAAGCCAATGCTATAGAACAAAAGGCTTGTATGGCATATTATATACTAATTCCTTTATTTTTTCCTGTTTAAAAGCACAGATACCTCTGTTATTGGGGTGAGGTTTTTGCTGTTGGAAATCGAAGGAATATCTTACTGTAACAAACACGGTATTTTTTTCTATGAATATCTGAAAAATATTTAGATTTATTCTTATAAGGGAGTTGTTTTGAAGGAAATATATGAACTTTAGATTTTTGAGAAAAGGGACAAATGAAAGAGAATTTTCTGATTTGGAAACAAAACATTTGTAGATCAAAAAGAAGTAATTTTCAAGCGATTATTGTGCTCGATTTGTGTGACCTAAGAATTGATAAATTGTCTGTCGGATATTATGTCTTCGAAAAACATTTTAGCTTGTAATTTTCTAACTTTGAAAACCTACGAAAACAACGCGAAATAATCCATAGGTAGAGTTTTCATGTAATACAAAAGAAGGAATTCGGAATGAAAGACAATATCGGATTGGGAATACTAAAAATAAAGAAATTAATGCGAAATAAATTGCACAATTCGAATCAAACAAAGATAATTACATAATAATATTGAAATGTTTCCTTTCAGGAGCTCTGAAAAAAATACAAATATTTTTATTTTGTCTATGGAAGTTTAACTGAATGTATTCAATAGTTTTATTTAGTATATAAAATGAGTTTGCTTTATCCTTTCAGTAACAATATTGAGTATAGAATTTACTTGAAAAACAAGAAAAAAGATATTTCTTTGCTTTACAAATAACGTTAGATATTCATTCAAAGAAAGGGAAAATGGAGAAGTAACTTATTATTCCTTCGTCATTAGACAATGTAATTACGAATAAACAAAAATCAATAATATATGACTGAATTCACCTCCTATATCTTACCACACTAGAAAAAACAAATTTATTTCCGTAGTGATCCGGGGTTTACACCACAATAATAACACTCCAAATGTTAATTAACAATAGAGCAAATCATATGAAAAACGATGGTTAAACTGTCATGCTGATTTCTTTTTAGCAATGAGACTACATTCATGGAGAGTGCATCACAATTTTCTGAATGCCATGTTTCACTATGTTGCTTCTTGTCATAGTAACACAACGTGTTATGTTATTCGAGAGGAAATAAATTAGAGTAATTCCCTTAGAAAAAACGGCTGATCTATCTATAAATACAGAAGTAAAAATTCCGCAGACACACACACACACACACACACACACACACACACACATATATATATATATATATATATATATATATATAATTTTATTTATCGTAAGATATTAAAAAAAAAACGTTAAAAATCGCTGCACAATTACAATTAAGTATCGACACTACAAATGTGTCTCCTCGGGCAATGTTAAAATACTGGCGAGTGAACATTAATTTATTTTCAGAAACAGAATACTTACCGATTTAATATTTAGCTGTAGTCTATATTGAGCCCACTTTTAAATTGAATGTTACATACAGTGTATTATACTTCACTTGTTTTTATGTTACCTATATAAATGTATATTTGGGCCGCGACTTTTCTTTTAAATATTTTGTTAAATATGCCAGGCAAGGGAAATTTAATACCGTTTTGTGGGGTAAAGGACTACAAAAAAATTCTATCATGTCTATTATTCCAAGCGCTTCTGATCATATTTTTCACACATTTTCAAGGAGGTTTTATTTTAGTTAGCTGCTTTTAGTCTCACGCCAGTGTTTATTTTACTGATTACTTTGAATATTAGTAGAAGCGCTTACATATATATATATATATATATATATATATATATATATATATATATATATATATATATATATATATATATATATATATATATATACACGCACACATACACACGCAGGCGCAAACACACACACACACACACACACACACACACACACATATATATATATATATATATATATATAATGTGTAGTGACATCAGGTCATCATTCAAACAAATATTGTTAAATGTAACAGACGTTTATTATGTTTTATCCTGAGCCGTTCCAAACGCCGTTTTGGTCAGTTTTTGTTCATCTGCCGTTGAAACTAAAGCCATTAAATGATAAAATATAATAGCCAATCGTTGTCTGTTATATTTAAGAATATATATATATTCGTTTAGTCATGAAAATATTCTATTATATTCTTATATTCTTTACATAGACGTTCTTTATTGTTTGTTTGTTGTTTTTTTTTTCTTTTTTTAACAATCTAGTCTCTCTCAACATGTGTTTTAATTGAATCTACAGAACTAATAATCTGTCAACTTTAAATCTCATTTTTTTTTATTTTGGTTCATTTATCTTCCAACATGCAGTACAAATGATTTTCTTGAGAAATAGCATTGAAAAAATATCTTAAGAAAATCGATAGTTGGGAATATTATGACTGAATCCAATAAATGGTTCAGTATTTTAAGTTAAAATCTGGAAAGATTTCTTTTCTTTCGATGTTGGGAAAGAAAATGAAATTCTTATTTAGAATTACAGAAACCGGTGCAAATCGTTTCAGAGTAAAGCTACAACCGCAATTAGTTGGTTTGAATGATCCATAAAATACAAATTCACGTGTGATGTTCTCGCGCTATTATGTACATTGTTGCAAATTCCTCGAAAAGGTGTCGTTGTTTCGTATAGGGTCCGAGTCATTTACGCCACAACGATAGTTTCTACGCCTCCTTGAGCCCAATATTGACTTGCTGAAGCTTAGGGTCGTATCGGATTGTGACACCTGTTAGCTTACGATCACCTAAATTAAGCAACGTCGTGTCTGATTAGTACCCCGAGTTCTAATCCCTTGGAAATACCAGTTGCTGTCAGCTTGGATGTGCAGGTAGTGTAATCGATAATGACACCGAATGTGAATTCGAAGAGCCGAGGTCAAATTCTATTTGGGTTCGTTGTACTAACGTACGTGCAAATTGTTTTGGGAAAGGTATGAACCCACTTGTCTCTTCAGCTATGGATTAATTAGTATGATTTGTATCAGAAATCCTTGTTATCTCAAAAGAATTCTTACAATCTAAAAATATTCACTTGCTTTATAAGACATGCAGAAGTTTGATAAGTCGTAAAAAAAAAAACAATGACAAATTCTTCATGCTGAAAATCAAGTTAGCCATTATTTTTCACTTCGTTTTAATGTATTAACTGTCTCTATTGCTCTTCATAGAGGAATTTTACTGGCTACGTGTCAGCGTAGAAGAGGAAGAATTGTGTGTGAGTGAAGAAAAATGTCTTACAAAAAATTCGCTAGTTACAATATAGCAATTCCGACACAGGTGTTATCGGAAAGATGAAAAATTTTCTTTGAAAAGGAGAAATTACTTTTCACGGAACATCTATCTCGTTATCTGATAAAGGCGAAAAGAAAAGGCACATTTTAAGGAAAAGAGCATATTTATTTTAACTTTTACCTGGACATAAAATCATCAAGTCATTCTATGATTCTATTATTTGTTTCCAATAAATTATGACGCTACTTATTTAGGAGTTCTTGTATTTTCATCTTCCTAATCCTTATCGTTAAATTACTCTCCTGTAATACACACACACACAGAATGTTGAACCAGGCAAGAAATTGACCAGTGAATTTTATTCAAAGGAAGCAGTTCAAGACACAGAAAATTTATTGCAGAATATGAAGGTAGAAAGGTATATTTTTTTGCAACTACAGATTACCCCATATACTATGCTGTACATAAATAAATGTTCAATCAAATTGACCACTATACGAACCAGGCCAAAAATGTCCTCTTCCAGTATTTTGACTCTACTGATACCATCTTAGACACGATGAAATAAAATCACCAGACAATACTTACTTTTTATTTACAACTGATATTTTAGCTGCCTATTTTATTAAACATATCAGTTACTTTGTATATTTTTCTTAAAAATTCATGTGTCTATTAGGTTGGTGCAAAAAATAATGACGTAATAATGTCGTTTTTTTACCTTAAAAATACGTCAAAAAACGACATTATTACGTCATTATTTTGAACCAACCTAATATTTATCGTCATTCCTCTGCAGAATCCCAAGTCTATCGCTTCAAATCTATTCTCTATCAAATTCTATAAGCCAGTAGTTCCTGCCATACAACATATTAAATAATACAGCATTTCATCAAGATTCTCTCTGTTTTGTTGAGGGCATTTTCTTCTCTTAATAATTTGATTGGTTTCTGGTAGTTTTCTTTTGCAATTACGATGAAAAGCTCAAACTTGTTTCAAACATCTCTCGGCTGTTGATACATTATGAAAATAAATAAATTTCTGATTCAACTATTAGTTTAAAAAATCTTCTAGACACTTAGTCTAGAAGATTTTTTAAACTATTTTCAAACCGAATCAACAAATATCTCATACGTATGTATGTTAAATCCCTGGCGCCATCTCTCAAAATTACACACTTAATAAACAGCAAAAAACAGATATATTAAAAAAAAAATGAACACTGATGAATATTGCTCATACTTCAGTTGTAAGAGAAAGCTCTGTTTGCGTCATATAACCCATTCTGGATTGGAGACGGCTTTTAATCTCATTTTTAGCTAATTCTTCATATTCACTTCTCGGGAAATAATTTAATATTCAAAAATTGATCTATTAGGTTGGTGCAAAAATAATGCCGTAATAATGTCGTTTTTTGACGTATTTTTAACGTCAAAAAGCGACATTATTACGTCATTATTTTTGCACCAACTTAATACTATAAGAAATGACTTTTCAATAAAAATAAATATAAAAATCGAATTAGGAAAAATAATAAACTCTATGTAAAGAGTAAAAGTTGTGTCCCTATTCCAACCTTTCTGTTTCTCATACACTCTACATTTCCTATATTCATTTATAAATTGTTGAAAAAATTACAATTTTAATGATTCGTTGAATTCAGTGAGTCACGTTGTGAGTCGTCAATTTAACTAATGGTCGACTTCATTTTGTTTACTTTAAGCTAAAAAAATCTTGTCTGGCAGGTGTCAATAACACTTTCGCAAATGTCATGGGACCTCATCAACGAACGAGTATTTACATTAAAAAAACATTTCAAATATATCTGAGAGAGAGGTTTGGCGTTATCTTCTGGTATAAATTAACACTATAAATAACTTGAGTCTTAACCTCTTTTGGATATAAAAGTCGACTAAAGCATTAACAAATTACTAACAATCTCGTTACTTGAAGCAATTCTCTAATGCTGCAATTTCGATCATCACTACAGCAGCAAATTTTCCAGATTAAACTCAGAAAATAAGCAATGAAGGATTTAAGAATTTTAATTTTAAGTAGCTAACTAATAATGAATAATTATAACTTGGCCCGTCTCAATAGGGTCGATTGTGTGCAATACACACTTGTCATGTTCTACAAATGTAGAAAGGTCTATAAAACTGCACAAGCAGTTCGAATGTTGCTCATAAGTGATAATGGTTTGAAAAATTAAGAAAATGTGACATCTGCTTAAATATATCAGAAACTCTTTAAAACAACTTGTCATTTTGGTGTATTTAGGTACTGCTGATAAACGTGGATAGTTGTAAAAATATAAAATACAATGAATGAAGGGAAGTAGAAAAGGTGAAGGAAAACTGAACATGATTATTTATTTAGTTGCGTGTTATTTGGTCGTATTGCTTTTCTGGGGAAAATTTTGAAATTGAAACCAAAATATTTGCTACCAAGAAAGACAACAATGGTTAAGCACTACGTACAGTGAATTATATACAATCGGAAACATGCGGTGATCTGTCCTGATAACATACAGCCGGAAATAACAAGAATAGCCAAGAAGTAATGATCACGTGATAGAAAATATTTCACGCTAATTTACTTACATTATTTGCATCTTCAGACTGTTGTCTTCATCTTTATGGCCAGATTCAGGACTTTTCGGTCGTTGTACGCTTGGTCCTTCTTCAGGTGATTGGAATTTCTAACTGAAACCTTTATTTCGTCCACCAGGGTTGATTGTTCGAGTTCCAATCGTGAATATGGTAATAAAGGTGAGTACAACAGTCCGAACAATGTATTAGGTTGGTGCAAAAATAATGTCGTTTTCTCACATATTAACATATGTGAGAAAACGAAATTATTTTTGCACCAACCTAATAACAATGTAAATAATGTAATGTAAATAATTATAATCCCACATCTCAGAAATAGAGACAAATATATCGCATCAGTATGTTCGGCCGTCATAGCAAACACCAATTAGTATTTCTGGATATACCAGCGAGACAGATGTCATTATAACAGGAATCTATTTGCTGTTCCTCGTAAGAAATGTAAGTGAGTCCTCGAAGGATCTAAGTTCCTGTTTGTCGAAAGAATGAGGCACCACATAACCTCTAAAAAATTAGGCTCCCTGTTCCTTCCTTCATTTTGTTTAATTAGCTAATGATATGCTGTATTGGTTCCCCTCTCCCGTTTTCACTTAATATAGGTTCACTTAACTTATCATAAGTAAAAACTTATTTATGCACTGCCATTTACTTTATAACTTTAAGTAGAATTATGCACTGGAAGGACAGAAACGTCGACAATGTTAAATTTCTCAATATAAAATCCCTCCTGTTTAATCACCTTGAGGTCATTAATTCCCGCTTCCATTAGACACGAGTATAATTTTATTCGTTTGATCATGTTTAGGAAAAAGTTTCCAGGATTAAATCACTTCGCCGAAAAAAATCATCTAATGCTCTCAGTCGTTCTTTGGTAGACATTACTTTTATTCGTACCAATTTCTGTCGTTTAGAATATTTTCCCTAGAAACGTTTCTGGATCCCTTCGCTTTCTGTGAAATTAAATTGAACTCTTCTTCCATTTCTGCAACTGAATTATATATTGCAGGTCATCTTTCGCTTTATCGAAAAGATTCAAGGTTTTGGGGTTTATAATCTGGAAAATTTTCCAAAGTAAAGGGATTTTTCTTTTGAGTTTCCGGGTGATTCTACCTGTACTTTCGACACACATTATTATATGTTGTTAGCTGACTGTTTTTGCTGTATGGATATACCCAGAACTGTAGCATGATATGTACAATTTTCCACATTCCCTCTCGCTCTTTATCTTTCCTACACACTCTCTCTTTTATTTTTCCCATATTCTCTGCCTCCCTCTCTCTCTCTCTCTCTATATATATATATATATATATATATATATATATATACGGTCGAGTGGTCTCTCTATCTTTATATCTATCTATACACCCATACATACACACACACACACACACACACACATATATATATATATATATATATATATATATATATATATATATATATATATATATATATATAGATAGATAGATAGATAGATAGATAGATAGATATTTGTATTTGGCAATTTTAATGCCTATCCAGCCATGTGTCTTAATCATTTAATTCTACTGATATTGTTAGTATTCAAAAATTCAAAGGTTGCTAAAATGTTTCTCTCAAATGTTCGATTTGTCTGCTCGTGTTCCTAATAATTTTAACAAACATGCCTCATTACTTGATTTCGTCCTTCCCTCCTTGTAAATCTTGTGCATTAAAAATATGTCCTCTTTGGAATTCCGATCACGCTGTAATGTCTGTTAATATTTCCTTTGATTAGCCACGAAACCAACAATTCAAAAGATTTATTTTACCATCGTAGCGATGAGTATTCATGTCATGATTTTCCTACCGATGTCCCTTGAGTTGACATATTTAGTTTTCCTATTGAATGATGTACCTTTGAACTGTTTCTTGGGTGAAAGCATCGAGGTTTTAGTGCCAACACTTAAATACTAGATACAACCACAAACCTCTCCATGGATCACACGTTTAGCTTTCAGTCGCTGAAGCAATTACTTTCCCGGCTACACAAATGTGATAGCTCTGATCACACCATGTCTTTTAGTGTCCGCTCGTAATATTTGCCACCGTATCCTCAATGATGTCAAACCGTTGTTCCCTGATACATTGAGGCACTGTATAGATTCGCAAGAATTCTCTTCCTCTGACTGCTGACGGCTCTGTAAGTGTGTTAAATAAGAGCATGTTCTTCAATGCC
Source organism: Acanthosepion lycidas (assembly GCA_963932145.1). Lineage (NCBI taxonomy): Eukaryota > Metazoa > Mollusca > Cephalopoda > Sepiida > Sepiidae > Acanthosepion > Acanthosepion lycidas. The sequence goes on from OZ010582.1 coordinate 7,233,728, forward strand.
TCTTTTTTTCAATCAATTTGAAGAGCTATCATATTTATTCAGCCGGTAAAGCAGAATGATATGTTCAGAGATTCTCTTCAAAATATACTCCCGACTCATCCCAATTACTGCTGATGTATTATTACTTAGAATTCTGTTCGTTTATTGTTTCCGTTCTCATTTCTAAAATTCTTCAACACAAAGATTTAGGCACGATGATATATCTGCAATTGTTCTCAATAAATGTTGCCCTGAATTGGCTTTTGTTTGAAGTCATGATTTACAATAGATGTCTTGCTGACTACTAAATGCTATAATTAACTCCGAATCTTTTGTTTGGTGGGTTCGTGTCTAATATACAATTCAATGGAGATATTAACAATAAAATCTAATTTCAAAATTAAAAGACTACAAATGTGTAATAAACAAGAGTTATAAAGATGTAAAGACGAAAACAAACAACGGGGCATGTATGTTAAAATTATCAGGAACATGAAAATAAATGTATAATTTATGACAGATTGAGCAAATTTTGAAAGTTTGAATACCAACATCAGTAGTATTAGAATTATAAAGCCACTTTACATGAGGGGGATAAAACTGCTAAAGACAAATATATTCAGTGTTAGAGAGTGAAAGAAATATAGATATACATAGAGAAACAGAGAGAGGTGGGGGAAAAGAGAGAGAGATTTCTATACTTTGTTAATCGTCTCAACTTGGTGGATATTTTTTCATACAAAGAATATGACTTTCGATTTTCTAGAAGAACCGGTGATGAGTTTCCGGTTTATGCTGTAACAGTCTGTTGAAATTTAGATAATAATGGCGAAGCTAGGCCTGTTTCATAAGATTTCAAATGGCGAATTACATGTTTTGGATTGCCTTCCTTCTACAGTTTATGAGTTATGGTATGCTTCACCGTTACTTTGATTTAATTCAATCTCTCTTATCAAAATACATATGTTCTTTCGACCGGCCACTCCTCCACTGTTTTAGCATTAATATGGATGTCTCAAAGGACTCTATTTTCGTACCTATTTTCTTCCTTATTTTCAATAATGACCTTCTCGATCTTATCAGATACCAATAATAATATCAAATGTGCAAGTTATCACAACATTAACTGTAATCTGTTGTTAACCAGAGCAAGAAGTGATTTATTAATTAAGCGTCCAAAACGAAACTCCTCCCTATTACAGAACTTACATAATTTTGTGGATTTCCCCAAACGTGGCGGATGATAACCACAAGGAGAGTAGCTCATTGCGGCATTTTGGTATAACGTTAACTCTTGACTTGCATTCGAACGATTATATTAAATAATTTTTAAGTCTTTTTTTACGAAAGTCTGTGCACAAGGTCATAGAGACAATTTTCAAAACTTTTAAATTTAGAGAGTGTGTATCAAAATACTTTTACTAAATTTGGGAGCGGATTACCCACACCGAAACAAGGACAAACGTCCATATAAACATATGTTCGCAAATCCTTCGCTTTTCAGTTATTATGTTTAAAGAAATCTTACAGTAGATGGCAACTTGTTGACACTAGGACTAGATTACATTTGTTATTCGTGTACATATTTGACAAATTTTTCTACAGCGTTTGAATTCTGTAGTTTGTGAGTTATCTGAGAATTGAAACGTTTAACAATAGCAGGATATTAATATCGTGAGCAGGCACTTCTGATTTTATATATGTTTATGGTAATGATAATGGTAATGGCTGCAAGGCTCTATCAAATTACGTTTAAACTAAATAACTGAAAAATAAACATATCTTTATATGGGCTTTTGTCCTTTTTTGGGTGTGAGGAACCCGCCCCAAATATTGTAAGAGTATTTTGATATAGGCTGTGTATCAAACATTTCATTGTGAAACGACTATTGCTGCCATTGACTTTACTGTTCACTTCCCTCTCACTAACCACTTGCATATTGAATTTTATCCCCTTACTTGGGCGGAAATGATTAAAATAAATATGTTCAGTAGACAAACACACACAGATATACATATATATATATATATATATATATATATATATATATATATATATATATATATATATATATATATAGTATTAATTGATTCATCGAGTCTGATAGAAACCTCAGGAAGCACTGGACGGCCGTTTCGTCCTATATTTGGGACTCATCAGCAGTGCGCATCCACTACCGAGGGAATCAAAACCCCGACAGTTAGGTTGGCAAGCGAACACTATGCCAACTGCTCCGCCGGGCCTCGGTGACGAAGAGATTGCAAATACCCAAGTCTTTATTTAACCCTAGTTTATATGTATTTAAAATCCAGTATTTTTCTTTTTCTTATATATATATATATATATATATATATATATATATATATATATATATATATATATATAACCATTTTAGTCACTACAAAGTTGAAACTTGGTTTCAGTGCATTTCAACTGCACTTCGACGGGTGAGAATCGAAAATGGTTATGAACAATTCTGCTCGTAGGCAAGCCTTAAGTGAAACGTCACTTCAGTTTTCCATTTGTTTGAGAAGAAAAAAATACATAAAAAATAGGCGACGGAGTGAAACACTAGTGCTTGTTGATAGCAGTTTGGTGAAGAATGGATTGGCTGTTTAATGGTCTGTGGATGTTTTTTACCGATAAACACCGGTCAAGAGTTTAGGAACATCATCACACACGCGTCCTTAGAGTGAGAGGTAGGGGAGGAAAGATGGAGAGAGGGGATAGTATTATGTTTGAGTAGGTAAAAATTATAGCCATGATTCTAGTAGTAATTAAGAATGTTATAATTATCGCTCTGCTATCGGTATCGAGCCATGTTTTAGATTAATGCTGTCAACGATGGAATTTATATATTACTTTCATTCTCATCGTATATATATATATATATATATATATATATATATATATATATATATAGATATAGATATAGATAGATAGATAGACATGTGTGTATGTATTTTCTAAATGGAAAGTGTGAAAACACACGCGATATTCTGCCCTTGTCAGTCTTCAATCATGGAAAGTAATACAGTTTTCGCGGTTTAAGTTGTGGTAACACCAGCAGTTTTTGCTAAAGAACAAAGTTTTTCACTTTCTTGCCATTTCTTTTTACAACTGTAACGGGGATTTTAAAGTTGTGTTAAAAGATTGCTTTTACTCGTTAACCAATACACAACACGCTCGTAGCGACCATTATCAATGAAGTAGAATGGTATTTAAACAGATGATTTGTTGATTTGAGTTTGAACAGTTGGTATGGCGTTTGCCTCCAATCGTAACTGTTCGGGTTTAAATGCTCTGTAGTGGATGGGCACTGCTGATGAGTTCCAAATATAAGACGAAACGGCCGGCCAGTGCTTTCTGCATTCTGTTGAGGTTTCTTCTAGACTCGATGAATTACATTATTATGATTAATTCAAATCCTCCTAATTATTCCCCCCTCTCTCTCTCTCTTATATATATATATATATATATATATATATATATATATATATATATATATATATATATATATATTATTGCACATTAAGTATTCTAGCAAATGATATAGTACCCGATAATTTATAATTATATTAAATATATATTTATTTGTGACACAAATTTGTCAACACATGACGATAACGTTGTGCATGAAACACATAGTTGTTCTATACGATAACCGAAAATCATATATATATATATATATATATATATATATATATAATCACAAATTTAACAATAAATAGAGTTAATATATAAACCAACAAATAAGGACCTACCCATATTTCTCACCCACACAAGACATGCTTACCGAAGTTGTTGAGGCCTCACACTTATACACCCACCCACAAGAATATCACACTTACGCACATCATACTCAATAACTCCGTAATGAGCTAAATGATAATATACACCCATAGTAATATACGTGCTTACACACTTCACACTCACTCATTTCCAAATAAGTCAAATGATAACACACACCCATAGTACTTTACATGCTTGCAAACATCATACTCACTCACTCCCTAAACACCAAATAACAAACACTTCCAAAAACCCTTTTCAGGAACTAATAAAACTCTCCAAATGACCAAGGGAATTCACAGCAGCAGGAATCCGTACAGCTCTTATCTTAAATAACACCTTAAAAGAGACTGTTTGACCAACACAAGTCTGACCAAAATTCATGTTAAAAAAATAAAAAGATAAAAAGAAAAAGAAAAAGAAAAGAAAACTACAGACAAAAGTTCATTTTCTCGATCATGACATCAATTTCTGTAGTTCGCTGCTATCAGCAAGCGGAAAATCTTTTTCTCATGATGATGGCTATGTTGGACGAAACTTATCGATCAATCTAAATGAAATAATAATAAAAACGAAAGATTATTAATATATAACCCAGTTTGACTGAAGATTTTAACTTTTTAATTTTTTTAATATTTTTATTGTTCAATATATATATATATATATATATATATATATATATATATATATATATATATATATATAAAACAAGTAAAAAGTTTCAAATTAAAAAAAATAATAATGTTCTTATATGAAAGTATTTATTTATATTTTTTATATATATTCATATAGAAATGTAGTTTTGATATTTCAGATCGACCTCAATCTTTCTTCCGAAATAACTGTTTTTAGAGCTTTGTTTACAAGTAGGGTCTGTCGCGAGATGCGGGCGTCACGTGATATGCAATGCCACTGTGTTCGAATATTTTTAACGTAAATCTAACGGTAATAATATTTTAGATATTGTTTAAAAAAAATTAACTATATCTAAAAATAATGTTTAACTATTGAAATATTTATAAAGATTTGAAATACCCAAGTCTTTATTTAACCCTAGTTTATATGTATTTAATTTTAAATCCAGTATTTTACTTTTTTTCTGCGTGTGTATGTGGAACTGAAATCAGAATATATCAATAAGCATTTACAGTTGTCTGATGAGTGTCCGGATTGATTAAAGTGTTCGGCTATGGGGGAATAAGGATTGTTTTGACGTATGATATTTTTTTTATGATTGTTGAAGCGAAATCTAAAATTATTTCCAGATTAACCAATATGTCCACTATTGGGACATATCGTGCAGAATAAATAGTAGATTATGTTATGCCTATCACAGTTGAGGTGAGGTTGGTGTATCTTGATATTGGTATTAGATACAGAAAATACATTATCTATGATTAATTGTTTGCAAATTAAGCAACGAGGTTTGTTACATTTGTAATTTCCTGATTGTTTTTTATTGTTTACATATTTAGTAGAGTTGAGGATAGCTGATGGGTTAGATGATTGTTTCTTTGCATTTATGGGTGGTTTATCGAAAATGTCTTTGATCTTTATGTCTAACTGAAGGTTCTTGTAATCCTTTTTTAATTGTGAATAAGTGTGTGGGAATATTGATTGTAGTTATAAACCATGGGAATCCGATTGTTGGTTTTACTTTTCTTGTATGTGAGAAGTGTGTTACGATTTATGTGGATAATTTTATTTACTTCTTCTTTTATTATCTTTATTGGGTATTTACATTTTAGGAATTGTTTTGTTAAGTTATTAATGTTGTATAGAAAATCTAGATGGTCTGAGCATATGCGTTTGGTTCTTAGAAATAACCTGTATCCGATAGATTTTTTTATGTTAATGAGATGACAGCGGTTAAAGTGTAGGAATTTATGTTGGTTTGTGGGTTTGTTGTATAGACTGGTATAAAGTGTATGTTTGTTTAATTTTATCATAACGTCTAAGAAAGGGATGGATGTGTATGCGTGCTCCGTGGTAAATTTAATTGTATTGTGGAACTTGTTGCAGAAAGTAATTTTTTTTTAAATTTTTCTGATCCATGAGTCCATAATAAGAAAATATCAATATATCTGAAATAATGTGATGGTTTAAATTCTTAATTGTCTAGTATCTTCCTTTCTAGAATGTGCATAAAGATATTAGCATAACTAGGTGCCATTTTCGTGTCCATTGCTGTGACACTAATCTTTAAATAGTGTTTGTTGTTGAATTTAAAGTTATTATGTGTTAAAATGAAATTTATTAATTGGCATATATCTGTAATTTGGTAGTTAGGTCATTTTTTGTTACTAAGGAATTCATAGCAAGGTGATACTCCTTCAACATATGGAATGTTCGTGTAAAGTGACGAAACATCCATCGTTACTAAAATTGTATCATGGTGGACTACGTTAATGTTTTGTCGTTTGTTGAGAAAGTCAGTAGTGTCTCTAATCTAACTAGCCATGTCAGGCAATAAAGGTTTTAGGATATTGTCTATGTACCCAGATATAAGTTCTGTGAGGGTACCAATGCGTGATATTATGGGTCTACCAGGTGGTATGATTTTAAGGGATTTTAAAATTTCATAGATGTTCACTTCATTATTTGATTGTGTAATTTGATGTGGGTTGGTTGGAAACGTATTAGTGTGTTTTTCTGAAAAGGTTTTGGGGAGTTTATGTAGTTTTGGGATAGTGTAGAATGTTGCTGTTTTAGTGTTCTCAGGAATAAGAGATTTTATGGTATTTTTATGCTGTGGTTCAGATTCTGAGTGAGAAGTGATAATTTTGTTTTGAATGTGCTAGTTGGGTCTAGAGGTAAGCTACATAGAATCCGTTATTTAGAAGTTGTGATTCTGCTTCTTTAATGTAGTTGTTAGTGTCTAAGATGGTTATAGCTCCGCCCTTGTCAGCTGGTACGATAATTATGTCTTGGTTGTTTTTAAGAGTATCGATGACTTGGTGTTCTATTTTTGACAAGTTGTATTTTTTGATCTGGCGTCCTTTGCTTTTTAAGAAATTATCCATGTGTTGTCTAGCTTTGTTGGCATATTGATCCAAGTCTTGCTATTCTTCGTAGAAGGAAGTTTGGAGCATGATTGATTAGCGCTGTTGTCTGTATTAGAAGTAGATTTGTTGTCTGAGAAATATAATTTTAGTCTCTGTCTACGAAGGAATTTTTCCATATCGTAGCAAAGGTTTAGAGGCTTTAGTGGTTGTGAGGGGCAGAATGATAATCCTTTATTTAATAAAGAGGTTTCTCCTTGGGTGAGAGGATATGTAGATAGGTTACCTATGTGGTTGTCAGCAGAAGTATTATGCGTGTAGTGAACATAATGAGGTTTTCGTGGAATCTGTTGTATTAAATAGTTATTCAGGTAAGTTATGTGTTGTAAAATGGGGTCATCAGCAATTAGATTATTGAGTTTTTGGTTTCTCAAAAATATACACTGTGTCAGTTTTTTTGGTACAGGAAATTGAGTGATTTTATTTTTTACTTGAAAGTATTGACAAGCAGAAAGTGTTAGGTAGAGAGAATAAATGATTTTTTTTAGATAAGTTCATGTAAAAAGATTTTTTTAATGCACGCAGTGTTGTGCGCAAGATTTCTTAATTTTGTGGAGGTTCTGTTGTATATATGTTGGGCTTTTTGTTTATGCAATGTAATAAAACTCTGTTGGAAATTGTATTTAAATCGGAATCCTTTTGGTATTAAGTCCATTTTTTTTTTTGCAAAATCCGAGAAATATAATATCCTAGTGTATCTGTGCCAGTTTCTAGAAATTTTATTTCTAGTTTTCTTCTATTGTGGAGTGTTTTTTGACGTCACGTATACTTTCTTAATATATATATATATATATATATATATATATATATATATATATATATATATATATATATATATATATAACAACAAAAAAGTTTCAAATTAAAAAATAATAATGTTCTTTTATGAAAGTATTGATTTTTATATATATATATTTTATATTTATTTATATATATATGTAGTTTTGATATTTCAGATCGACCTCGATCTTTCTTTAGAAATAACTGTTTTTGGAGGGTTTTTTTACAAGCAGCGTCCGTCGCGAGATGCGGAAGTCACGTGATATGGAATGCCACTGTGTTCGAATATTTTTA
>OZ010582.1:7244135-7281635 GCA_963932145.1 Acanthosepion lycidas
TCGATCCTTACTGGCTGCCCCATCCTTTCGGCCTTATGCCACATCTAAGCCACGCTTGGAAAATCTCTATATATTTATTAATTTTGCAAGTGGCATTTCAATCAGACATCTTTCATTGAATAAGTTTGACAAGGAACATTGAATCTTATTAAGTTTTTATTGAATCCTATTATTAAGAAAAAAATATTTTTGTGTCTGCTTTATGATATGTTTTTTATAGGAAACTAATTTATTGTTATATTTATAGTGGGCATTAGCAGATTATCCGTGATGGACAGGTAAATGTCACAGATATCGAATTGCATGTATGTGAATTCGTGTTTCCTTTTTATATTAGTCAATTTTTCAATGGATTCAGCTGTTTTCTGCCACTAGTTAATCACGAGAGAATTTCTCGTTTATTTGCATGCACTTTCCAGTATTATTTGCTGACTTTACAGATATTATTTTAGTTCAGTTCAGAAATCTGTATTGATGGTTTTTTAGTAAGTTTAGCTTATGATCTTTAATTGTGATCAATTCTTGATGCTTGCGGAATTTGCGGGTCCTATAATATTTTTGTTAGTTCTGTGGCTATATTGTTGGCTTCACTTTAAAACAACAATTCCGAGATTTACAGATTTAAGTCACAAATCCACCTACAGTATCTGTCTATATTTCTGAGATGAGGTATCCTGTACACTCTTTACATTATTTGGACTATTGTCCTCATTTTTGTCGCCATATTGATTACAAATATTCGCTTGAGGATATCTGTGTATGAATTTCTGGATATTATAAACTTAATGTCTTCAGCATCATTTTTTACCCGTGTTCATATGTAATTTTCTGTTGTTATTATTCATACACAGATGCCCCGAAGGACACATGGCGCAGTGGATAAATCCATTGATTAGATCCAGTGACAGAACCCCAAAAGTGTTTGTTCAATCCCCGGTTAAGGAAGTGGAGAACTAACAGGAGAAAACTGATAAATCACATCCATTAAAAACATGGCACATGGAATTAGAACAGTCTAATCCAGTGAGCGAAATAAAGGGTTCAGTTCGACATTCCAAACACCTGAAAAGGCCGGAACGAACAACGGCCGAAACGTTGTAATAAATATGGCGAGAAAGATGAGGATAATAGCCCGAATAATGTTATTAAAAACATCTCCATGTGACGATATATTATTGAACATTGAAAAGATTTATTCTCTGTAATAGGCAAAATTAAATTCACTAATATTACCAACAATATACAACAAACATGCTAAAATAATCTTCAAAAAAGATAAGACCTCTAAATATTAAAAATCATTGTGAATATGTATGTTAAATCCATTAACAGGGAAATTAATAAAATTTATAAAGAAGAAATTTTTATAAAAGGCACTTGGAAAATAACATCAAGAGAGAAATTTTTAATTGTAAATGTAAAGTACGTTTTATTTTTAATATACATTACCATTTATTTTGAATATAAATTAATATTTTTTTAATTAAAAAAAAATTGCAAAAATCAAAAAAATGAATATTCCCCACACAGAAATATGTATATTTTTTTATTTATTTTTTATTTTATTTTCCTCACGTACATATATAAACCCCGCTTATTTTAATTGGTAAAAAAAAAAAAAAAAAAAAAAAAAACTTTAATCCCAACAAAATATGTGATATTCAGATGCATTAAAATTAAAATTCTCTAGCAGTCTGTCCATGCTCCTGGTGATTCTGTTGGGGATGAAACTCAAGATACAGAAAAAACTACAAAGTTTTCTGAAAACAATGGCATTTCTTTTTTTTATAAAATACTCAATTTATCTTGTAAGTTTTTTGAGTTAAAGAAAATTTTGTTGTTTAAAAACTGCTAAAATTTTACATATTTTTTAAAGAGCTGCTGTGAATTATATTTAAATTTAAATTATGTCAATGGCCATAGGAATGCATATAAGCCGCCCACATTTCTATATACCTATGTAGATAGGTGTGTGTGCGTGTGTGTGTGTGCGTGTGTGTGTGTGCGTGTGTGTGTGCGTGTGTGTGTGTGTGAATCGTGCTTTATAAGATATATGTATATATTTTCCTAGTAGATTAAATCTATTGATGGCCTGACTTTCAAAGGGTGTTTTTAATCTAAACATGATTTGGTAATAACATATTAAATGGGTGCTTTCATATTTCTTATTTTCAAGTCGAAGTTATATGTAATATATATTTTCTCCAGGTTTACACAGATGAACTTATAAACCATGAAACTATAAGATGCAAATACGAATTTAACTCATTCCGGCATTTGCCATGATATGAAATTTAGAAAATTAAAACTATCCATAAATATATTAGGAAATTTTCTTTGAAAAGCACAATTACATTAATCCCCAAACTGTAAAGTGAAAAGTTGAAACACATGAGTAATTTTCTCAAAGAAAAGCAGCATGTTCTCGGAAAGTATTTTATATATACAACTTTTCTGTTTATTTCTGTAAATTTCAAAACGTAAAGGGAAATTATATTGGAAAGGAAGTATTTTTGTTTACTTTGAGAAATACATAAAAAATATTACTGAAGTTGTTACAAGTAAAACCATTCTGCCCCGAATTTCTTAATTGAAAATCGTAAAAAAATATTTTCTTTACAAGTTACTTTCCTTTTTATTAACAGGTTGCATTAAAGTGACGTTCTATAGAAAACAGCGGGAAAATAAATAAATAAACAAAAAAAGAATGTAAGAAAGAAAGAAAAAAAAAGGACAAACAAATACACGTGGGCTGGTATGTTTTGGGAAACAGTAAAGGGAAATGAAAATTAGATAGATAGATAGATAGATAGATAGATAGATAGATAGATAGATAGATAGATAGATATGGGATCGCTAAAAAAGAATGAATATGCATAAACATATACCAAATAAATTTTGTGAAATAACGACAAAGTTAATTGAAGAACTTTGGAGACATTGTTATAAAAAGATATATTGAAAACATCTCTAACCAAAAGAAAAAAAACTGAAGAAATGACCAATAAAGAAAGTTAGTCTTATGGAAGGTCATCTTAGTTATCTAAGATATTTCATAACCGCCCGTAGTAGGACACACTGAGATAGATATATATATATATAGATAGATAGATAGATAGATAGATAGATAGATAGATAGATAGATAGATAGATAGATAGATAGATAGATGAAATATATGAAATAAACTAGTTATAGAATTTCAATATTTATTTACAATATATCAGGTAAAAATTAATGTAGAAAAATAAAAAAAATTATGAACAAATTATCAAGAACGAGAAATAATAAGAGAAGAATATTAAATAAAAATATATTTGTACATTATCAAAACAACGGGAATCTTCTAGAAAAATACGGAGGTGTTTTGGGAAATAAAAAAAAATATCATCTGCAATCTCCGGCAGAATATACGAATTATCCAAGGAAATAAATTGTCTTCATTGAGATAAGTGTTTCATCAAAAATATAGCAAGATAACAAAATATATAATAATAATAAAATGTATTTTACAACAAATCACACGGGTTTGTGTGGAGATAAAATGGCATGTTGGGAAACAGTGCGTGTGATACGAAAATAAATTGAGTTGATCTTTTTAAATAAAGAAAAGTAAATAAGAATACAAGATAACATTTTGTAATGTAATAACATTATGTAAAATCTTATGAAAAAATGCTAAAAGCTTTCAAATAATATACTTCGAGGTTATCAGTTAAATTAAACTTTTAACACTTAAAACAGAGTAATTTAATTTATATTTTATTATATTTGAGCACGTCATTTTTATTATTATATTATTACAACGGTCACACCAAATATTTTTAGTGGCGACTTCCTATCATTTTTAAAGGATACCAAGTAAATTTATATTGATCCAAAGTTAATTAAGCATAATTTATTGTCTCTGAGTAAATAAAAGACAGAAACATATTCTGCATTATGTCTTCAAGTAATTGTACTGTACAAACCATGAACAGCCTTTCTTTTGAGGGTCATGTGTAAGAAATACATAACTACCTCTGCCAGCCTATCTGGCTATGATGAGGTTCCATAATGGGTTATTTGGTATATTTCTAGGAAAACTGTATTTTATATGACATTGCCTGTAAATTTATGCAGTAAGTTTTGCATCGCGAAACGAATGAGGAAATAATTGTGTTGATTGTTACAGAGGGAATGAATATGGATAAAACAAAACTTATGAACAAACAACATCGAAGCACGAACAATATATTCGCAAATACTCTTGTGCTGAATGTCAAAATGACTACCTTCCAGCTGGTGTTGAATATCGCAGAATTTAAAGAAATCTCAACCCATGCTTCAACTGCAATGCGGCAAAATACAAACCGAACCTACTTCCAAAGAATCGTAGATAGTCACAGTCCATATTAAGACCAAATATAAAACTGAAATACATTAAGGGCTACACAACTGAAGACATCAAAAGAAATCAAACCTAGTAGAGAAAGACAAGGCATACTCTGTTGTGCAAATTAATTGAAACAAAACGAATAATCCCGTTATCATTTATTTTTTCGTATTTTTCCAATGACACATGAACCAGTGCACATATTCGTATTTCGTATGTCAACTTCGCGAAGTCGTTCCTTGCAGATTCACCACAGATTTTTGATTGAATTTAAATCAAGAGAGTTTTCGGTCAGTCCATCGTACTTTGATATACTCACTGTTAAGGCTTGCCAATGTGTTCGTGCAGCGTTACAATTTACTCACGCTTACATGTAGTAACGTCCATCGTAGGACAAGTAATCGACAGTCGTTGGTATGTCATTAATTGGTTACAGAAGCCATTGGTTTATACCAATAGCTTCACATACTTCATACTTCTCCAATTCACACTTGCGTGGTCATGTGTGATGTCATGAGATGCGGTACGATTTTCGCTTCTAGCGTCTTATATGCACGTGTTTATCGTTGCTTAGAAATCATCTATGCAAAAAATCACAGACTATCATCACTGTCTTGTCCGTATATTACTTAATATGTTGTAATTGACATCTTTGATAATGGCTTATTATGCCGAAAGCTTAGATTGTATAAAAAAATATGGATTAATATTGTGAATTTCTTTCTTCGTTCAATTATACTGTTATTATACTTATCAGACTGTATGAAAAGAATTTACATAAAATAAATAGACAAAACTTGTCTATATTATTTAATGAAACGTGTATGAATATATATATATATATATATATATATATATATATATATATATATATATATATATATATATACACAGATACGATAAATCATTGAAGGCAAAATATCAACTGAGATTCTTTCTGAATGGAGTTTGATATCTTTTTTGAATTAGGTTTGGTTGATCTTGTTAAAGTTAACATTCAAGGTAATATTAAGAATTGTACTATTTTTACATTTCTTTTAAAGACCTGCACATACCCTTACTGAATAGTATAATTCAGAACCTAGATTTAGGGATTAGCAATAATTTAAATCTTTTTCGATGATATTTGCAGAAAACCTTTATTTTTTTAGACTTAATTAATGCAAATAATTCTTCGAAGAATTGGGTCACTCTATGATTTCTTCTTGGGGAAAATGTAAATTATTCTAATCTGATAGGGTGAAATTAAAATTTCATTATGTCAGAAGTAAACGATTTACTATTTCAATCGCTTGGAGATAATTGGAAATGCATTATAAGAAGATTTCTGAAATTGAAAATTGAAAATTATTTGTGAAATATCCAACCGAAAAATTAGAATAATTTAAACCCACGTGAATACGATATTACACTGGTATACAAAGGTTTGGTTCAGAGATGGCAAATGATTATACACCTAACTTTTATTTATAATTTAAGCGTGTCTGTCATGCTTTCATCAGTAATGTCTGTGGAAAATAATTGGAAAATATGTTGCTGCGCGGTACCGTGCAATTTAAGATTAACCGTTTGAATTTGAAAACAGGCCATGCAAAATGTAATGGATCAATGCAAGGTCAAGATAAGTAAGTAATGATAATATGCCCTTTGCTAAGTAAGAAATTTTCCAGCTTATTTATATGAGTGTAAGGTGCGTTAGCAAGACTTATTTTTCTTTTTTTTTAACATGTGTTTGCATTTGCAAAGCCATATTTTCTTCTGAAAGATGAAGATTGTAATGTTGAAAGGGAGGATAACTTAATGACCTATAGGCAGGAGGCTGGAAAATTCTAGAAACTTTGTTCAAATCATCCAAAAATACGTTCGATACTAGAAGAACTGTTTTAAGTGTTAAGAAACGCGGAAAAAAAGTTAGCCAAGATAGCTGAATAGAGACTTTGAGAATCCCGGGAGACAATATAACTTTAAATTTCAGACAAGTGAGGATTCAATAAAGATGAGTATTCTGAAAGAAAATGTATTACGATGATTATTATGAAAAAAAAACTTGGAAATGTGTGTAGCAAAATGAAAAAAAAAACATTATTCTAAAAGAGAAGATTGAAATGATAAAAATGATATTTAACATGGGATGCTGAAAATTGCCAAAAAGCAAAGCTTTTTGATAAATGCAAAATACTGAGCATTCTAATTCAAGTGATTTTGTAAGAAAATCATCAGAAGGAAAATACACGAAGAATATGGAAGATTTTTTGATGGAGGAGTAATAGTTTGTCACCGACAAAAAATCGCTGGTAGAAGAAAATCTGTTGGTGAAAACTGAAAATTTCATTAATTTCCTACTGTCTAACGAAGAAGGAGAAATTTGTCATAGTAACAATGATCCTTGTGGTTTCTTGTGGATGGTGATATTCACACTTTTTAATGAATAGCCAGGACAAAGCCTTGTTTTCAATATAAGAATTGAAGAAACAGGTGATCCAACGAAAACCAGAATATCGGCATGAACTTTGCCTTTAATGCCGAGAATAATTTATAAAAATCCTGATGAGGATATAGGGAATTTATTTTATTTTATGCCAAAGTGAACTGAAGCATTTATTCAACCCAAAGTTAGAAAAACAAAACTTAATGCTAAATCCATATTTGACGTTTGTACTTTCTGTAATAAAAAAGATGGAGTTTTGCATGGAAAGATTCTTTTTCTATTGATGAAATGAACGGGAAGACATCTGTTGGTTGCTCTTAGCTTTGCACGACCATTTTATTCAGAACCACTGTGGGGTAGTTTCTTTATCATGCAACATTAAGGTCAATACAGTAGCATGTACCATCGCGTTCAAATATAATAAATGTATTGGGAAAAGTACACTTCTAATAACTCGTGATTTGGGGTAAACTTACAAAACGTATTTTATTTATTATGGTGGTTGAAAAGCTTTGCGCAGCAATGTTGAATTGGAACAAATATTAACATTTTCATTACAGTGACACTTTATACAGTGCAATGAATCTGATTCAACCCATCAATATGATATATGAAAGTGGTTCTTAAATTGTAGAAACATTGAATTTGAGTGGGTATTATGCACTAATCTAAGCTTAGGAAATAAATGCGCTTCTACGCATAATTCAATATATTAATTCTATTTTTACCACACTATTCATATAATGCAATGAACAATGATAAAAGAGCTGGGTGAAATCATTACAAGTTGTTTATCAAGGATTTATGCGAGTGCTGGGAAATCTTGCATGCATTAATTCCAACTTTTCTCAGTAATAACTGCCTTGTTCCTGTCCAGGTAAACTGATATCTGACTGACAATGGAGTCTTCAAATGTAACTGATAGTGATACATCTTAAATGGCGAGAAATTGGCATTGTGTTGTTATCAAGTACCTTCAGATAAATGGTTTAATACGCAAGGACATTTATGCTGACATGACATGGTTGCTATGAGAGGGGTGATGTGGGAGCTGAATTTAGGAGGGTAACGGATGGACTTGAAAGTGACCGAGGGACTGAACACGTCCTGCAACTGCTACCACAGATGAAAACAGTAATCGTACTTAATCTATTGTGATGGATGACAGGCGATTTTTTGTAAAACAATAACCAATACAATTAACATATCCCGTGAGTGATTTGAGAATATACTGCCCCACGAATTAGGAATGACAAATGTTTCTGCTCGAGTGGTGAAATGTCAGAGAAAAAGACAATATATACAGTAAAATCACCCAGCCTTACCGACTCCAAAGAAAGCCAAGATTGTTTCATATGCAGTGGAGGTGATGACCTCCGTTCGTTGCAATGAAAAATGGCATTGTGATTCTTGATTTCAGAAGAGTCACGCCATCAAATGAGTGTACTATACCAACTTTCTGAGACAGTCATGAAAGGCTGCCAAGACTAAATAGCAAATGAAAATGAGGGAAGTGTGTTTTTTTTTTGTCTTTTTTTTCATCAGTAAAATTTTAAATCATATCTTGGTTTAAATAGTTGCTATGCGTGACTGGCTTTAAACTTGTAGTTCACTCTCCGTGATATCCTGATTTGTCCCTATCAAACTATCATTTGTTTCTCAACATGAAAAAAAAGTATGACCGTGCATCATTATCAAATTGATGATGACGTCATATTTTTCTTTTTCTTTTTTTGCTGTTGACGAAGAGTTTTTGAATAGTCACATTCCAGTTTACCCGAAAAAAAAAATAATGGAGTTAATAATAAAAAGTTGAAATCAATGTATACAAAATTTCCCAACCCTAGTATCATAAGAAAAGAGTCTCTGGTACATTGTCAAATATATGTAGAAACTAATTGCTCAAATATTTGTAATATTTACATTCGAACTATTGTCTTAATCTTTGTTGTTCTTTATCACAACATTTCGGCCGTTGTGCCATCCAGAAAAGTTGAGGAAAATAGTGTGCCTATAATTAGCCTATAATTAGCCTATAATTAGGCTAAATAATGATAACTCTTCATCCCAAAAATTCATACAAAAATTAAATGTTTAATCGTTTAAAGGATCAGTCGGTTCCTCAGAGTTCCTAAAAACAAGAACTACAGAAGAGGGTACCCATAAAAGCAAGAAATTTAAGAAGCGAGTAAAAGACGCCAGTCAGGGAGCACATTCATTAAGACAGTTGCAGCAATTCACTCATGCCAACGTGCATTTAGCTATCATCGCCGGAATGACATGTTTATTCTTATATTTACTGATATTCATGGATTTTATGAGATTATAACGGAAAAGTAAATAGCTTTGAAACTGTAACCCATTTTGACAGTTGCAAATATTCTTCTTTTATGTTGTGTTTTTCTTAGATTCCCAGAAGCATATCCCCATTATGTAATTCCAGGAACTTCTCAATTATCGGACCACGAAGCTGAGTAACTTTTTCATCGAATCATTTCTTGCTTTAAATATCTGCTCAAATGTCATCAGTCAATGTCTTCATTCTTTTAAACATTTATTTTATCTCCGTTCTACAAGTTCATGTTTGTACATATATTTATTGAATGTTTTCAATTGCCTTGATTATACTTTATTATACTCACCCTTTTCTCACATTTAAATAATTAATTTTTACAGAATTTGTTTACTAGATAACAGGAATGCCCTTAACATTTCTTGACTCGTATAATCTCTCTTATGTTTTTTTTTAGTTTCATCATACAGTAAAAAGAAACTTGGAAAAACGTACAAAATTTCCGTAATCATAATTCCGTTGTCGAATATACTTTACTTAACAGAGTACCAACAGATTATCTTTTGTCGAATGTTCAGAAATTCAAATTATCTTAACATTTTATTTTATCTGTCATAATGTTGTCCATGCCGAAATAAGATCTTCTATGTTCGTGTCCTCACAAAATACTAAAAAAATATATAAATAAATATATTCATAAATATTTTCTACTGTACTTCAGTTGAAAATATGTTCTCAAGACAAGAAATATTTACTTTAATCTTCCCTAAATATCAGTTGACTACTTTTACATGCGAACAGAAAATCAACGTCGAGTAACATAGCACCATATGTACGACTTATAATAGCATTTCAATGGCATTATCATCGATGTCGTATAAAGTTTTTTTTCTTTTTCTTTTTCATTAAACGTGTACATCGTTAAACATTCAAAATGAGGGAAATAATGCAATGTTTTGCTGAACATTATTCGGTCTGCTCCACTTTCTAAAATGTTACCATATATCTTATTATCAAAAAAATATATTTTAAATATCTTCATAATTGACCGGAGAGTATTTCATGAACCATTTGAAGTAAACTTGATTTTTTTCCATCATGGTTATACTCGAAGCAGTTTTTAATTCATGAAAAGTTGAACTATTACTGGTGGATTAAATCATAATTCAGGATTTATTGTCTTCATTTTCAGACGGAAAATTGAATAAAACTATCAGAGACAGTTTAAAAATTCAAGTTAGCTTTTCTAGTCACCTTTGGTGGCAGTCGAGTTGACATGCCATCACCCGCCAGACAAACAAAACATATGTAATAATATCGAGATTTTCTAGGTGTATATTAAATGTAAAACGCTGAAAGTATGGAGTTCACTATTCAGTCGCAATTTATGTAGCGATACAATTTTGCTAGTCATTACACCATTTCGAGGGGCCTAAATCGGTTTGATAATATGAAGAGAATGAAAGAAACCATAATGATTTACATTAATTAAGTTACAGAATATTTGACAATGTCTTTAATTTTTACAATGTTTAGACTTTTACAAAGCACAAGAGCTACTCGAGATAGAGGTAGCAGTAAGAAGTGAAACAGTTTATGAGAATATGAAATATATAACTGTTAGATTTGAACAACTAAATACTCTAGTGAATGATTAAGTATCCTTTTGGGAGTCGGTTTCACAAATTAGCAGTTCGTGTGAAGAAACTGTTAGAGTAGACGTTGAATACAGAGCGGATTAGTGCCGTTCATTACAATGTATTCGGCAGGGTAAGAAAGCCACGTAGACTCTTTTGGATTTTATCTTGACTTCTAAATGCAGATAATAGAAAGAAGAGTCAGGTAATTACATAGCAGTACATTTTCCCACCGATTTGCACAGTAAATATATCGATTGATTTTATGAACAGAAGAGAGAAAAGAATAATGGTCATAGACACGGCATTAATATAGGTATATGTAGAATTATTTTGAAAATATTCTCACTCGTTTTTTTTTTAAATTCGGCTTATTTACTTTTCATGAGAATCAGTATTTATATTTGCAGTATATAGCCTGTGCCGAAAAAAATGATGACTGGCCCCAAGTAATTAGAGAAATCAGCGAGGAAAATATTATCTTAATCGATCTGCCATGTTATGTTTTCTGCACAGGGTTGTCTATATTCTAATACATATTTTAATGTAATGTTTATATCCAGAATATCAAAATAATGTACTTTTTTCCTCAATAGGTTGGTAACAAATTCGCTTCTCGCGACAAACTGCTTGTTCTGAATACATCGTTTCAATATAACTCTCTTATGTCACGTTAATGTGGTCAGTCATTTACCTTCATGTTCAGAATTAAAATAAAAAAAAACAACAATAATAAATAAGTAATAAAATGCAAAAGAAATAAAATAAAATTGTGTGACATTTACACAACGTAATCTAAGGTTACTACAAGTAAATGATAATGTAGGGAGCGGAACATCAGACGCCGCCAAAATGGCTGCCACCGGCTTTCATCTTCCAACAGTCAAGCACTGTAGAATTTCCGATTAACGTTCAAAACCAACTTGATTTCAGGGAGTGCTTGTGCTTAGGATGATTTCAAAATAACAAATGTTTGCACCAGATATTTCAGTTGGCCTTACATAAGGACACTACCTCAATGTAAATGCGGGAGACTACTTCTTTCTCGCTTATATAAACAAGGTTAACAAGAAAAATAATCTATAAACGATTTCCATATTATAAACCTCAAATAAATTTACATTCATAAAATTATTGTTATTTCTCTCCAGGACAAAACAGAACGAAGAATTCCGATGTTGATATTCAATTAGCATTCCTCTGCAGAATGAGGCAAAGGTGCTTGCCTCTCAAAGTGTCACTAATATGAGAATGCTATGGAATATACCATATGGCGTTCTATTACAGGGACTGTATGCCGTAGGTTGCTCAAAATATCACCGAAATTTGGGAATGATATTATACTGAACAGTACATGAAATGCCGCAGCATAAATTTTAAAAAGATAAAAAAATCGACTTGCTGTCTAGAAGACACCAGATTTCCCAATCTATAGTGGACAGATTCTATACAGGGTCAAATACACGAACGAGGAACGACAGCGAATAGGAACAAAAAAAAACACCAATACACAAATTAACAAGATTTAATTATAATTAGACAATACATGACAGCATTAATGCAAGAGAATGCTTGGAGAGATATCTGCTATACTTTTCTGTGCGGAAAAATGCGTACTATACTTTTCCGTGTGGAAAGGTGTAGACGATATATTTTGATATTAAAAGTGAAAACAA
The DNA here is from genome assembly GCA_963932145.1 of Acanthosepion lycidas. Taxonomy (NCBI): domain Eukaryota; kingdom Metazoa; phylum Mollusca; class Cephalopoda; order Sepiida; family Sepiidae; genus Acanthosepion; species Acanthosepion lycidas. Next base: position 7,256,543 of record OZ010582.1, read on the forward strand.
CGAATTAGCTGCAGTTTTTCAATGTGAAATAAAAGAAAAAATCGCTTTCCCTTTTTTTCTCTCTTTCTATTGTTTTTTTTTTAGTATTTCTCTTTGTTCTGTCTTCTTTCAGTTCAGTTCGTTCGCACTATCCTTTGTCCATTCTCCTTTCTTCACCGTTATGAGTTTTGAATCAAAAAGCCGGTCGTTTACTTACTTCTCATAACAACCAGTATATAATTTGTCATGCGAATACGAAGATTCGACGCTATCTAAGTTGTTTATTAAGCCATGTAGAATTTATTATTCGAATCCTTTATCAAATTTAGTGAGTTACACATGCCTGTCTTAGGAGATTGCCACGCTTCTCAATTCACATATGCATTATATTTAGGCAATATAGTGATTTGAGTTGAATTGGAATCTGTTTTCAACGTGTAATTTCATTTGCCTGGTGGTAAAAAGAGACGTTGTTCACAGAAGATTTGATTATCAATTTATTTTCTACTGGAACTTTGTGTAAGTTGGAGACGGGGAATCCCGTCGCACGTAGTTTTCAGGGTTGGTCCGATTTCAATTTTCTATCCCTTATCTTGTATTCTTTTAATCGTCTTGGGATCTTCGCAGTAAGAATTGCTGTTATTTTTCTTAAGAGTGTTTTTTGTTTTTCATTAAGGTTTTTATTAACTCATAGATATTATCAAAAATATGGTTGATGTTTGCATAATTTCTACCAAACACTGTAAGAAGATTTCCGTTCGGATAAGTTGATTTTAATTTCTGACAAATATTCTTTTCACATTACCATAGTCTGCGTAATACCTAGGGTTGTTGCACAGTAATTCTTTGAAAATTTCTTCAATAATGAAGGGGATATTTAAAAATTCCATTTTCAATAAATTGATGGATACGTCATAATTGTCATCTTCGTGTGAAAGATATAATATTAACTGCGTCGTGTAGCCAGTTAAAAAAATCCTTCAAAAGTGACAGTTTTGCTTATTAGAATTTAACAAGGCAAAAGAGTTCTCGAATTGAACCATAAAAGCAATAAATTCAAATTTACCAACTTCATCGCCTCTAAATTTGGCACTCTGTAGACCGGACCCAGGCGCCTGAAATTTATTTGGTCGGCCATATTAGAAATTGTTGTAATACCATAGTGGGAGTGGGAGTGGGGTAAGCTTTTTTCCTATTTCCGCCATTTTTCGATATGTGTTACAGACACACAGATTCTAAGACTTAGTCTTGTAAAGACCACTTTTTTCAAAATTAATATCTGCTTTTCACAGTGTCAACGATTTATTTACAAAGTTGGCTTATTTTACAAAGGGAAAGTTTTTTGAAGGAATTCTCCGCTAACATAATATCTATGACCGAAGTTATTTTACTTTTAAATGAGATACGGTTAAACACAAAGCATTTACATCTTTTACAGTTTTAAATTCGGTAATGTTTGAGTGAATAGTTTTTCACAATTAAATTACACAAGTATAAAAACAGGGAAAAGAATGTATTATATTTCTACAATGTCTTTCGTAGATACAGAAATGATACAGCTATGGAGCTTCTTCGTCAAGCGATTTACGTCTAAGCAAATGCTTTATTAACTGCTCCCTATTATTCATAGCATATACTGCTAGTTGGTTTGTTTGCAAGATGTTGGTACCTATTTATGTATATTCGAAACGATAAGTAATTACCGCTGGAGACAAAAAAAAAATCACGACGTGAGAAAAAGAACGAAACCAAAACTTTTAGATTGAAAGCTTTTATGAGATAAAAGAATAAGGAAAGACAAAAGGAGAAAGAAGACGGTTTACAATAATGATGTTTCAAAGAAAATGATATTTTGCGAAATCCACTTTTCACGGCAAAGAAACGAACTGTTAACGTTGTTTAACTGTTAATCTTTGAGTTCTTTTTTTTTTTTTTTTGAGTTTGATGTGACTTCTTTTTGTTGTGGTAGTGGCGCGAAAATGTCTCGTTGTTCGGAGGATTGAGAAGATATTTCTTCACGTGGAATCCCGGGTTCCACTGATCGGTAAGTGATTTTGGTTGTTTTTATTTTTTGTTTTGTTTTGTTTTTCCGAGAGCAATGTTTGTGTATGTGCTACTTGTTAAAAGCCAACGCGGGAAAGAGGAAGAAAGATTAAAACATGGCCCGCAGATCGGGACGAAACAGCTTCAGTAAGGGCCCTGCTGATTGATTCCTTTGCAGCCAACAACACGGACCGTTATAACAATGACAAGAGGCCCGATCGAGGTACACCGAAATACTCGTAATCATTTCAATAAAACATTCTCCGATATGAGGAGTATATTCATACACAACATTACTCATATAGAGTTGCTGGAATAATATATATAATATCGAAGTTGCTAGTGACTTTGTAATATATAAATTTCATGTGTTTATTTTTATCGACTGATTTCATATCCATGAATGATGTTTTATTTTTTATTGCCGTATGTTATTTTGTTTTAGACGGTTTGCATTTGATATTGATAATATATGTTAAAAGCGTTATTGCAAATATTATGTTTATGGCAATATTTTTTTATTTTTAATGTTAACTTTGTTCAAGTGAAATTTGATTGACTAGTAGACAATATAACTGAGGTATATATTACTGATAAGTGTTGGTCTTATTTAATCATTTAAAGAACATTAATTTATTTGGCGAATTTTTTTATCGCTGCAAATTATGATATTAAATATAGCAGTTACACTGCGTTCACTATTGTTGTTTAGAAGGTTAAGAATTAAAAGTTGTAGAAGTATTGTACAGAATGTTAAATTTATCACTACTATATTCAATGGGAATAACTAGATACGTGATTGATTATTATAGTCAATGACAATAACTAGGAAAGGGATATTTTAAATGACACTTATTTAACTTTCAAACGGAGTTTCTTTTTCAAAAAAATTAGTTGTCTTTTCTAAAATATCCTTAACAGATTTGCTGTGGATGAAGATGTCATCAAAATATCTGTTATAAATAATGGCTTTTAAAAATTGTATTGAATATTTTCCTTCCTAAGTAACTAATAAAGGGCAATACATTGCTCTTTCCAATATTTCGTTGATATGATTATGTTTTTATTCATTTAGAACTTCAACATCTTGCGTATATTATAATTTTCTCTACACGTTATATGCACTATACTTTGTAGCTCCCGTAGCTTTTGGATTATATAAAACCATGTAACTTCTGTTAAATGGTAATTTTTTTACCACCAAGGTACGAGAAATAATATCATCTCTAAGACCTACATGTTTCATTCGCTCGAAGGCATTTTCAAACATCTAGCTGAGATAGCAGTGGTACAAACTGCGTCTAGAGATTATATGCAAAAGAGGTATTGTCAAATATTTTATGTAAAATTCATAGATATGTGTTATCCAATGAAATAATTTGTACTATTATGTATAGCGAGTAAGCATGAAAGCAATTAAGTCCGAATTTTCAATTTCAAATTTATATTTAGTATTTTTTCAGTAATTATAGCAATTTGCAGTGTCAAGAGATTATTTGCAAGAACTAGAATTTAGTATTATGGCTCGTAAAAAAGAACTAACAATGAATGAAAAGAACTATATAATCAAAGAAATTAGCAAAGGAAAGTCTTCCCTTCAAATTGCTAAGGATTTGAAAAGGGATCATCGAACAAGCAAGAAAATATGTCAAATGGGAATTCAACCAAGGAAAAAAAAATGTCTCAGGCTGAATTCAGGAATTTAACAAAGCGAGATCTATCACATATCCGAAAAGAATTAATAAGAAACCCAAATGCGTCAAGTGCGTTCATATTTGAGGCCGCGGGAGATCCTATGGTGTCAAGGGAAACAAGGTGTAAAGCATTAAGGAAGTTTGCGGATGTAAAAAATCAAATAAAGAAATCAATTTTAACAACAAAAAAAAGTACATGAGGAAAGATGATTGCAGTGGTCAGAAAAAATATGGATAAAAACTGATTTCAGTAAAGTGATTTTTACAGATGAATGAAGAATCAATCTCGATGGGCCTGATGGATGGGCTTGAGAATGGGTTTGCAAGCAACATGACTCAAGAAAATCTTTTAAACGCCAACAATGCGGCGGTGGGATCATGATATGGCCTGGGATTATTGGTAATGAGCTCGTGGGTCCATTTGAACTGAAATTCGGGGCTAAAATTAATTCCAAAAGTTACTGTGATTTTCTAGAGCAATATTTCTTTGAGTGGCTTGATAACCAGTCTTTAGCCAAGCGTAGATCTATGATCTTTATGCAAGACTACGCACCAAGTCATGAATCAAAGTTTACTAAGTCCTGGTTGAAAGAAAAGGGATTTGTTGAAAATTCTCTCATGGATTGGCCTTCAAATACCTGCTTATTCTAATGGAAGGCAATTCAACAGCAAGTGTGACCTCTGGGAAGCAGTTAAAGTTGCTGCAAACAATTTACCAGCCGCTAAAATTGCAACTCTAATATCAGATGTTGACAATAGGCTGCTAAGTCTTATTGAAAAGAAAGGAGCATTTGTGCTATAAATTTTAGGAGGTTCTTATTATTATGTTTTGTTAATATATCTTTTATTTTTAAAATAAAATGTTTTTTTTATGTTTTTCCTTTAAGAAATCGACGAATTTGTTATAAAATCTTTTAATATTGTTTTTTACAATAGTTTTACAAGGTATAATAATGTAAAGGTATCAAAATAAATAGTTGCAAATAAACTACTGACAGTCAAATTAGTCTGTTTTGTTAACTTAGTAAAAAATTTTCCAACCAAAAACAATAGTTTTCTCTATCATTATATATCTAAGTTAATAATATTGAGTAGAATCTAAACAACAACATAACAGGACTTTTAACATTAAAGACGCAACTCTTAATGCTAATTCATAACTTGCATATAATCTCTAGACGCAGCTTAGAGATAATAGTTTACATATTTATAAACGAACTGGTGCTGTGCATGACATTCAATCAGCAATAAAGTTTCTATGTAATGAAATAATTTAAGAACATGACTCACATTTTAAAGTTAATGATATGGCTTTGTAGAAACAATAAACAAACTTTTCTAGCAGCAGACTTGAAACCGATACAATATAATCACTCCACTTCATGTTAGGGAAAATGTCGGTTCAAGTAGGCGGAAGTTTTTTTCTCTTGGAAGGCAAATATTGTTCTCTATGATAAGTAAAAGGAGACGTTAAGATTTTAAGGACATTGTTTGCCCCATTTAACAACAGATGGAGATGATTTTTGAGGCCAATTGCCAGTTTTATTTTTTGCGAGTTATCGGCCGTATTATTAAGACTAGTAAATTTTTGTATCTTCACCATGAGAACTGATGACATTAGGAACGTCCTTAATGAAGATGTAAAACGTTTGTTTAAAAATAGAGCCCTGCAGGTCTCTGCATTTAAGGAAAATTGTCTAAAGGAGTGGGCCTTCAAGATGACCTTCCTTACAATATTTTGGTAATAATGACTGGAAAAGTAAAGCATTCAGCAAGAAACCCCAAGACATTAAGAATGTGAAGAAGGCCAATATGTCAAAACTTGCCAAACATCTTTGAGATATCTGCAGCCATAGTATGAACCTCGCCCTTCTTAGTTAAATACCGATTGATAAAGTCTTTAATAACTATTCGTACATACAGATAAACATTATAAACATTTTGTTTCTCTCAATGAAGGTGATGTGATGTGAAATGCTTAACCAATTTGGAGTAGATTAGAACCTCTTGTACGTTTCCAAATAGAGTTAATTGATTGCCACGAAGATAATTCGAGGAATCACAATATTCAAAGAGTTCTTAAACTACAGAAGATTTTAACAAACCATAAAGCAAGAATCAGAAAGGTGTTTCCTGTGGTGCTTCTCGACAACATGTGCCATTTCAGGAGCACATTTCCTTAAGACAGGTGCATGGATACCGACAAGTTCCCAAACCTTGTGGGGATCTTGTTTGGAGATACTAGAAATCATTGATGGCTCTGTGCGCATATCTCACAGTAGAAATTCTGTTCTAGGTTGATAATCAGGCAGGTATTCCCTTGAAGTTTCAAGAGTGGAGTTGGAAGAGAATTTCTGAGGAAAAAATCTGCTTTATCAACGTTAGATTAAAATACTTGAAACTTATTCAGACGAGGATTGAAGATTTACAGTTGTCCAACACATTCTTACAAAGCCGTCAGTAACCTCTAGAAACAAGTTTTTGAGTATGTGTACGGTGTATCGTTCGCTCAGCGAATGACATTGTTGTCTTGTTGAAGGGACGTTTACATTCATCACAAGCGGATACAAAGAGAAGTCTTATTCGAACTCTGAAATTTGCATAGCCGGAAGAAGTCTCTAGCGGCTGAACATTTTTCTGTTTTCAAAGGAAAATGTCAAGTGCAATTGTCCAATATATTTTGTGCACTTTCGGCTTCCATGAACAAATATCTATGTTGTGTGTGTGGGATAATACGCCTGTGTGTCTTTGCCGCATTTCCTATTTACAAACACATGTGGGAGAGTATGTGTGTAAATATGGACGCGTGGTCTTGTGGTTAGAACGTTCGCTTTCTGACCATGAGAGCCGGGTTCGAATTGTCAGGAAGTAGACTTCCTGAAGTTATCGATCTGGAGTGAGCTATCCCAGCCTACGGCACCTTTCGAAAGTTTCCTGAAAAACAAACAACGACTTGACCCATAACTTGTGAGTGAAATTCGGTAGACGGAACCCTTGTAGGCTGTCAATATCTATGCTATCACGAAATCAAAATTCATTGTGACTGACGGTTTAATTTGAGTGTGCTGCCCCTGTTCAGACTTGTTGATCACGCTAGATAACAATCATATTCCTAGAAATTGTAACTAAGTTCTGCTCAACATAGTTGCAGTATAAACAGCAGGTTGTCCATGTGAGTGTTGAATAATCACAAATGTGCCTGCTCGAGCGTCTGCATTAGGGATTGGCTTGACGCCCTAATAGACGGGAATACTCGAATACGATTTGCCAATAATCAAATTAAATATGGAATTAATAAACACAACCGGGATAATAAAAATATCTCTATTATAGTTTTAACACTTCGCTAATGTAAGTGGGAACAAGAAGAAGACACCAATGGAAACTTTAAAGATTAATGTATTTAATTTGACAACCCAGTGGCAAACGCTGTCGTGATTTTGAAATATAACCTTTAATGGTAAAAATATTAGAAATATATCCATGACGACGTCAAGGAATTTTACATATAGGAAATATATTTAACTAAACTCTAAATATTGAGATTTACTTTATAAAAATGAAAATTAACAGGAAATTTTGATGAAATTATAATGTTCGAATAAAGTGAAGAGTGAATATTCATATCAGAAATAACATTTATAAATGTATCTTATTTAAGTGGTAAATTCAGTAAGACATTTTAAATTTAAAATCTCCTTAAGAAGTTCAACATGTATCCAATTCATGTTCGTCGTTATATGGTGCAAAAGTTGACTTGTTACTTTTACGCCTCCAAAACTAAACATGTCTCCATTAATCATTTGAGCGACGCCTCTCCATACTCTTTCAGCCTGATTAATGCTATCCCCCAGGAAAATGATTTGTTGCGCCTTCTCGGACTGAAATTCCCGCCCGAAATGAAGTGAAATACTATATTGAATACATTGCTAGGTCAGTTGATAAGAAAGTAAGTTGGTCCATTGTGTTGGGCGAGACAATTTTTTCTACCCAGAATCTTCTTACATTTCTATAAATCTACCATTCGTCCGCGCTTAGAATATTGTTGCCGCATATGGTCCGGTGCTCCTGCTATTTGCCTTGAGCTCCTTGATAAAATCCTAAGAATAATCAGAAATATCCAGTCAATTTCTCACCGGCGCAAGGTTAGCAAGCTACGTTTTTTCTCTAAACACTTTCATGGTAATTGTTCGAATGAGCTCTTCTCAATAGTGTATAGACTTTTTGAATGTAAGCGCAGTACCAGAATGGCGTCAAGTTCTCATCAATTAACAGTTGAGGTGCCCAAATGTAGCCGTAATTTCTGTGCTAACTCTTACTTTTCACTCATTTCCCACTGATGGAACTCCATTCTTTGAAGCCCATTTTGATCATTAAAAATTAAAACGCAATGTCAGTCGCTATTTATAGTCCAGTTCTGTGGTTAATACTTCCACGCATTATAACTCCATCTGTCTTGATTTCTTTAGTACATTGCCTGTGGTAATACCGTTTAAAATATTAAAAATCAATATATATATATATATATATATATATATATATATATATATATATATATATATATATATATATATTGATTTTTAAGGACGGAGAAGTAGAAATCACAATGTAATTTTCAAATGATGACAATTCACGCAAGTTAAGTAAGAGTCTAGATAAATCTAATTCGGTGACAACATTTAGAAATTAATTCATTCTTTTAGTTTAAACGTATATTTCGATTTCCAAATTTTATAATTCCAATTTCCTCTTGTAGGCATAGAACACATCTACCTTTAAAATTACTAGGAGTGTGAGTAAAACCTATGATTTTCCAGTCAAACGCATTGTCAGTTCCTTCACCATAAATTGCCAATATTTTTTGGTAAGTGCAGTTTCTAATTTCAATATTGGGTTGCAAACCGAGTGCAGATGGTTATATAGTCGCTATTCCCATTCATCCGTGGAAATTCCAATATAAATGCTGTGACTGTTCTTGCTCTCTTTCGTGTAAATGTTTGACTGTTAAATCACATTAGGTGCACGCCTTTTCCGCCTACTGGACAGAGTTCACTATTTGTAGAATTACATGGGGTATTCATATCAGCTAAATCGTTGATACCATAGAATTTATTAAGAATAATTTATTTTAATAGGTTTTCTATTGAATACACTACGAAGGGGTGGTTATTTTTTAAAAATGTTTATTAATAAATTTAAAAAAAAAACTTGACCGATGTTAACTTTAGATAACCTACATAAAGTGTGGGATGAATATATTGTATTGTTTTTCTCTATTTCTACGCGTGTTAGTATTCTTACCTAGCTTAGTGTTACTTGTCGGGTTCAAGTAAGATAATTTATAACTAAAACTACTTTTTAAAGTGCTGTATTGTACAATCATTTGTTTTTTGTTTATATGTATTTATTAGAGGAACGTTTCCAAATTCTAGTTGCTACAGTGATAGATTTCTGCCTTAAAATAATATCATAGTGGTTCGAGTCTACATTATTGTAGCTATGAATTTCATGAACCATATGGTAAGAATATCGCTTAGTTGCATGTGAATCTATTTTAATCTAAAAAAGAAATATCTTTAATGGAAAACATCGATGACGTTTTCAGAAGTAAATCATTGTTCAACATTGTATGGATAGAACAATAATTTATCGTATAAATATAATTTTAAATTAATCTTTCTTACAAAAAGACAAAAATCTTACCTGAAGTTGCGTTTAAATATATGAAAATTTGAAATACGTAACGTTTTCTTTTCTTTCGAATGGCAGAGATATTGGCCGTATGAAAAGATAGATTGATTAAAACTAAAATCTTAGTATGGTTATAAGATTTTAGCGTTTTGAATATTTGTTTTTTGTTTAGAAACATTAGTTATGATTCCAAAATTTCGAACAAACCCAAACAATTCTCTACTGTCTATTTTTGCCGTCAGCATCAACAAAATGGCCGGTTGAACAGAGTTCAACTGAAGACAAGTAAAAAGAAAAACATTTTTTAAGTATTTAGATATTCAAATGTTTAACATGCGTTAAGCTTCTGCGTATGTATATAGTAACGGTATTCGCACTCACTTCAGGCACACACAAGCATAAACAATTAATTACACGCACGTAAGCACACACACACACACACACACACACACACACACACACATATATATATATATATATATATATATATATATATATATATATATATATATATAAAGACAGAGCGAGGGACAAAGAAAGGGAGAGAGTCAGAAGCTACTACGCAGCATGTTGGACACCAGAAAAAATTCTTTAATATTTAAATAGGAATACTCTTCATTTCATATTTTTCTACGAATGTAAATATTACCGACATCGTGAAAATTGCAAAAATTAACCATCGCCTGTTTAAATGAGATATAACACAAGATAATAAAATTTTGCATCCAGAAAAGTGTTTTTGTATGTAATAGCATCTTTAACTGTAACATTACATATACGAATTTGTTGCGTTTATGTCGTGCAGATTAATGTGATTTAGCCAGTCGATAATATTTTACTATCACTCGAATCAATTAATTACTGCCAAAATAATTATTTTACGTATCGCATCCCTTCAGTATTTGGGTGATGAGAACTTCCCCAAATAATTTTCCCTTTTCAGTGATATGTGTTCTCTTGATATGCTTCCCAGCCCCGGTAATATCAAACATCTACATAATATTTTAGCATTTGTAGTTCTAAGCAATGTGATATATTTTTAGAAATGTTACTCGAAACAATGTTCAATGAATTATGACTGTTGCTTGGAATTCGCACCTACTGTCTTTAGAACTATAGACTATATTTTTATTGTCACGGTGTCTCAATGAAAGACAAAAGTCACATTTCTATCAGGTGAAAGGTTTGTTTAAATAATAAATAGCTCAATACACTGGCGCCAACGCTATTCAGCAGGGAAATGTTGCCGACTACATTACAGTGACAGAGAGTGTACAGAGCTTGAGAAACCTTTCTTAGTCCCATCTGCTCACAACCAAGATGGAAATCTCCCGAGCAATCTTGAATGGAGCAATTGTCTTAAACTAGAAAACATGAATTCTCGTTATTTGCTGATGAGCCAAGTCACGAGAAAAGAAACGTCTCTAACAAAACTTGCTTATTATCATTTATATTTCTGCATTTATGGTCGTCAACTGGTAATATAATATATAAAATATCTAATACGATATATTGCCACCAACTTGTTTAGCTGTATATTAGTTAGTGTAGCGCTATCAGTCTTAGTCGATATCGTATATAAGGAAAACATCTGAAAAATTGTTGCAGAAATCTTGGCAAAGAAGGCCAGTTTAATGGAGGCCGCCTTTCAAAAGCCAGGTCAAACTATGCTGAAAAAGACGGTTACTGAGTGTATCCAGATCCTGTGTCCTTGATTCATGCGTTTTTAAAACAGAGCTGACAATACAAAGACCCTTCTATAAGACAGTGGCAACTAAAACCAAAAGAAAAACGCACAGAGAGATACAAAAGACGGCTCGCCACGACGCGCTCTCATCAGCATTCCCCACCTCAGCCTCCCTCGTCAATAGCAGGTTAGAAAGTGAATACAATTTTCGTACCGCCAGATTTTCGTTTCATGATTTTATTTCGTCGGGAAAGATCTGGCCAAAGAATTATATTTTTAGCGTCAACAATTTATTTGGAAAAGCTGCAACCTGAGCCTGGCACCTGGGAAATGAAGCTGCTGTCTGGTCTGAACTGATTATCTGATTCTGCAACGTTACATTAGATTTTTCCAATTTCTTTACGGTTAACCTTGAATTATTTTCTTTATTCTCACACACATTGTGAAATTTTCCCCATTTAATATATGTCTAAGTTCCCGATCTTTCATATATTAACACTCCTCCACTTTTGAACAGGAGTAGAGGTTTGTTTCTTTGTCTCCTTTTTCGGATTGAATTCCTGGTTCTTTCTAAAGTCTTGTTATTCTGTTTCACTTACAGTAGTCCCTGCATCTTAGTGTCAGTATCACTTTGCTCAGGATGAATTGATTAATCTTCAAGTCTTTTTTCCTTCTTATGTTTTTCAATCATTGTAAATGTTACTTTCTGATTCTACTGTTCAAAATTGTATTAGTTTAAATAAAAATCCTTGAAAACAATGTTAGTGTATCATTGCAATTTGTTATCAGTGCATTTTCTCAATGATACATTGTTTTAAACTGTATCATATCGTATTCTACAAAGCAGAAGTAAAACAATAGTCACACTCGAATTTGGACTAGCATCATTTCTTCTCAAGAAATGAATTAATCTAAAGTAGCTATGCAATCCAAGTGACTATGATATATTTAATCTGAAATGGCCATTCGAACATACCATTCCATATGTGACAGATCAATCTATGAGAGTGCGTGGTTCATGTCTGCATGATATTAGATTTTAATGTTGTTTTGTAATATTAGTGTTGGTGGCGCAAGGGATATGTAACAATTAATTATGTTTTAATTGATTTTTCATCTGGTTTATAAGGAGATTGCACTTGGTTGCTATAGAATAACTACAATTAGAATTAATGGGATTAAAAAAAAATGACCCCAGATCCCTCCCTAACGCAAATTTGAACACAACATTTACTTATTATAAACTGTGTGCAACCCGTTCACAAATCCGCCAGTACATCGTAAACTGGGTCTTTCTAAAGGATTCATATTCTATCTCCATGGAATCTTAGTGTCAGTATCACTTTGCTAGGGATGAATTGATTAATCTTCAAGTCTTTTTTTTTCTTATTCTGTTCTCCAATCATTTCGAATGTCACTTTCTCATTCTTTTGATTTAATCATCATTATTGCTTTTTGACAAAGATATGTTTCCTATTAGATTTACATAATGTAACTCACAACATACACTGTTTCTCAGTCTACATCAGTAAATAATGAATGGCGAACTGAAGCGAAGTAAAGCATAGTCCCGCGGCGATACATGAGGTCATCGCTGTTTTACCGATGTAAGCCACTATGAAAAGAACTTGCTTGTAGTAAGAGAGCTTCAGATTAACACCTAATAAAATCTAACATTTCAACTATATTTTTACTTTCCTAATTTCACATGGAGAATCACTGAGGAATTAATGTATGGTCATCTTTACTTATCTATATGCTTCGTAATTTTTCCCATCATCTCCTGAAAGATTCGTGAAAAGTGACAACAAATAAATATCAAGAAAATAATGCCCCCGAGAAAGGCAGTATTGTAGATAACCATGTTAAATCACAAGCCAAGCTTAAAAAATATTCCTTTTAACCCTAGAACACGAAACATGTTTATATAGGACCCAATGTAAGTTTTCCTATTTTTAATTGTAATTTTCACTACCTGATCTTCTTACCTAAATATTATGTTTTTTTCACTTCCTAATAATGTTACCTCAAAATAAAAGAATTTAAGTGCCTGCATTTAAAATATTTCAAATAAAGATTTATATTTAATTTTTTTTTTTTTATATTTAATATATTTTTTTTTATATTTTCAATATCGGGTATGATATACTCATGGTTAGTAGTGGTGTAACTTTAATTGATGGTTAGTGTTCTAGATTTCATTATTTGGTATGGCTGAGTTTCCCTCAATCAATGATGTGATTAAAACAGACAAATTATAAATAATTAAAAGACAAGAGATATGTATGTGTAGTATTTTTCACACCTTCGTATATAGCAAATAATTTCACCTGAAAGGATTGAAATCCCTTCAAGGGAAAAATCAATACTTGTTTTATGGTTCAAATCTTTCTCCCTCTATTTATAACCCATTCCAAAATAAATCAACAAATTTGATGAATTGAAATTTTCAAATATATAAACTCATGGGGAATCTTCTATATTCCCCCAAAATTGCATTATGAATCCTGTGCTTATATCAGAGTAGCTTATTCTTGTAAGATTAAAATTATGTTAAATATTATCATATAAAGAAATACCATTTTGATATGTGTAAAGAATAGATTCTGATAGTTATTTTCCTTATATTTTTGACGACAGTATCGAATTATCTTGCTGAAATATCCTCATAGTAACGTTTAAAACAAAAAACACAAAAGAATATTAAAAATCATATCTTGTAATTACTAATAAAATGGTGAGAATTGACTTAACGTTAAAGAAAGAAATATACAGAAATCATGCGATTACATAGTTTTGCTGTTGGCTTCTTCATTGTTTGCATTCCTTATTGTACATGTTCGCCAGTACTTATCTCATAGGTGTTAATTTATGTAAATGATAATTCGATTCTGCTTTGTTCATTCCCACTGTGTTCTACAATGAATTCACTCATTAGGTTTCAAGCTATTCCTAAGTGATTCATGATGGGGAAATGTATGCAATGACTGTCAAAATATGTTTCTTGTTGGAATAGCCTACTTCGGACGGAAGACTATGTATACAAGAATAAAAGCATCTATCTGTTGGTCCATGATATCAGAGACACATATGTGTAGTAGGGAAAATGAGGCTAATTTCTCGCTTCTGGGAGAAATAATTTATTTTTAATTTGATATTTATTATTACTGTTAAATATTTGTCAAAATCACATCTGCTATGACAGTGTGTAGGAAGTTTAGTAGAATTTTCATTAGGAAAATTGTTATTTATTGACGTATTTTGATCCTTTGAAAAACCAAAGATTAGATGTGAACAACTTTAATAATGGTTTTCGGCAATATCAGCAATAATCTTTGGATGAAATCAGTTTTGACAACCCTATTTACACAGGAGAACTGACGAAATAAAAAACCTAGAAAAGACATTGAAAATTTTGTGATAGGTTTTATTTCGTTAATATACCTTCAGCCAATAAACCGATTAGCCCGAGAGGTTATAAAAAATAGGTTTAAATTCATGTTCCTGATTATCAACTATGAAAGAGGTATATGTGATAGGAACTTAAATGATATATACATTTATTCCTCTTTCAATATTAACTTGTTAAAGGCAAGGTAAGAAGTTACTTCGCGATAAAGGACCACAAGAACAGTCCCAGTAGATTGTAATACAGCTTTGAAGATCTTCAAGAAACTATCAAAATACAAGGATCTTGAAAAAGATTTTTTTTAAATATGTGACATAGGACGACATCAATGTTTCCAGTTGTGGTTGGAACTCTAGAATAGATTGGAAATGGGTCCGATAGATTCATTGAAGAGAGTTATGGTAGCCGATACATTTAAAAAATTAAAGAGATGTACTCAAAAGTATATCTCAGACATTATGAAGACCTTTACCTATGTAAAATGTCTGTGATCTTAGGGTTTTTATGTCTCTTTTACAAACAATGATCAATGGAAGATGTCATGAAGCAATTTCTGACCTTAGGTCACTGGTTGGGACAAGGAAGGATATATGTATACAACAGAAACCCAAGTAAAGAGTAATGATTTATTTGAAGAAATTCTGATAATTTTTATCTTAGATATGCCCGCAACCACCGATTACTTTGAGGAATGTGTGCTGGGATACTGTCAACTATCTCATATGATTCTTAAAATTAGAATGAAAGGATATGTCTTCAAGAAATCTATCGTCGTTGTACATACACCAACAAAATAAATAGCAGAAGAAAAAGTTGTAAAATTTTACTAGTGGCTAGGCTAAGGTAAAGCTCAGGGTAAATCGCAAAAAATTATAATTTTCATGTCATACCTGAATGACAAATTACACAATGAGAAGGATGGGGCACTATTTGAGAAACTTCAACGAATGCGGAGAAAAAATGGGTCCAGTGATGTTCGGTGAATGACCAGTTAGTAGGGAAATACGTAGTTTCATGAACACACAAGATATATATTTACATTGACATGCCCAGGAGGAGAAGCGAAAAATCAAATTGACTACATAACTATCAACAAGAGATTCAGCAATGCAGGTGCACGCTGCAAAACCTATCCAAGTGACGACTGCAGAAGCGATAACTTCGCAGCTATGTAAACTTTGAAAGAATCTACGGAAAATGAAGAGGCGTAATGAAACACACAAATTTCAATAGGACCCGAAACTAAAGGAGGAAAATATAGTCAGTGTGAAATGAAATTAAGAGGGAAAATTGATATGGAAACTCGAAGTGGGACATATTAAGAATAAAAATTAATAACATCAGCAAACGAGATGATCACAAAGACAAAAAGAAATAATGAAAGGAAGATGTATCAGATTCTCGACATGATTAAAAAGGAGATAAAAAATAAAATTCCAAGACACAGAACAAAAGACTACACAAAGACATGAGGAAGAAACTAAAGTAAACTAAAGAGGAATGATCCAACGATAAATGTGAATAAATAGAAAGAATGAGTATCACAGATAAAGCAGATATGCATACAAAAATAAAAGAACTAACAGGACAACAGATATGTTCATCAACAGGATGCATAACATCCAATGACAGGACAATGTTATTAGAGAAAAAAAACACTACAATGACGGAACGAATATACAGAACTCTTCCACTGCAGAACAAAAACAAACAAACGGTAATACACACATATAAAGACTAACCGTAAATATATACAAATAGATGTGGAAGCTGCACTGGTCAAAATAAACAGAAACAATGTGAAAGGGCCGGCCGAAATTGTAATGGGCCTGCTGACAGCCTTAGAGGATTTCAGCATAGAGAAAATCACTGAAATAATAAATTAAATATGCAGCAGTGGTGACATATCGGAAGAACTAAATAGATCTATTTTCAAAGCACTGTCTAGAAAATCAGGTGTAAATATTATGAACTACATCGGACAATCAACGTAATGACCCATATAACAAAACACAACATTCTAATTCTGATTAATAGACCGCACAGCAGAACAGTGCGGCTTTTTCAAAGACACTGGAACGAGGAATACGATATTTAAGCTCAGAATGTTAGCAGAAAGAGAAATAAAAATGTAGATGGTCGCGTACTTGCATTTCATAGATTACACAAAGCCTCCGATAGAGTACACCGTGAAGATCTGTTAGAAGTGCACAACAATTTTGGCATATTTGGGAAACATATTAAAAATCAGGAATCAGCAATATATACTGGCAGCAAACCCCTGCATACGGATAGAAAATGAGTTCCGGTCCAAGAAAATAAAAAGGTGTTTAAGAAATGATGTTGTCTTCCTACCGCACTTATTCAACCTTTAGAGCGAGGTAATTCTGAGAATATTAGATGTCCTACCAGGATTCATTATTGGAGCCACAGACTTAAGAGCATGAGATACTCAGATGATGTAGTGTTGAGAGCAGACACGGAAAAGAAACTACAAAATCCTCTTAAAGTTTTTAGCAGAGGAAAGCGTTAAGAATGCATGGTTCAAAATGCAAATTATAAATTTGGGATGCACAATTCAAACAAGTACAAATATTGAAATATCTGGGAAATGATCTAACAGAGGAAAGGATGTTCCACACTGAAATCCGAAGACGCATTGGGAAATCTAAAAAAAAAGTATTAAGAGCCAAAAGGACTTCATTAGATACAAAGAAAATAATAATGAAATGTTATGTGATATGTGCCCTTCTTTATGGCAGTGAAAGCTGAATAAGTCCCTCAAAGAATGAGAAGAGAATTGAAGCAAGAAAAATATGGCTCTCCAGAAAGATGCTGAGCATACCATGGCGCGAACATACGAACAACGACGATGTTTTAGACAAAATGGAAACAAATAGGAAACTTATACTTCAGGAAGAGATTATATTTTGGGGGTTGGAGTGGGGAAGGTAATGAGGAAGAAACAGCGCATAAAATGCTTGATGGGCTTGATATGACGGAACAGGGTTGAGGAGAAATAGCAAGAATACAAAATATGCTAGTGAAAAGACGTTTTGCAGGGCCATGATCGTCTACGTCCTGAGGAGAGACTGTACATAAAGTATAAGTCACCACCAAGCTTTTATGCAAAACGAAAGAAATTTCAATCGTAATGAGAGACCTGAATTTCAAAATAGGAAAGGAGAAAGTGAAAAAGGTGGCAAATTTGGACAAGTTATTCGTAATGAAACATAAATTCACGGGTACACAGCAAATGATCAGGTAAAAGCCAACATCTGATTAAAAGAACATCCATGGAAGTAAGAAACAAAGGAAGGTAAGCGAAAAACTATATCGGCAATGTGACTATCATTAAGAGATTAAGGAATATAGTTTTACACTACAAAATATACCCAACTGCCGCCTATTGAAACGACCACGAACTGTAGAAATGGAAGTGGGCCAAGGCAGCAGGAAAATTGCAGTAAGACAGACAACAATGTGGAGGAGTAATATATGGACAGGTTGAAAACGAGATACAATGAAGAAAATGAGAGAGGAAGCTCTTAGGGTGACACATTGAGAACAAGCTTTAGAAACATCAGGAATCGAAATCGTGACAGAGAAGAATAGACAAAGAAAACAGAAAGGATGACATGTGAAAATCTTGACATGATACAAATATCATTACCAAGGTAGGCATAGAATCTGCACAAAGAAATTAGGAACAAATGCAGGCAGGCTTAAGAAGATTGGCTCAATGAAAAATGTGCAGAAAAATAAAGAATGATTATCACTGATAGAGTATGAGAAATAAGATATATGGCTAATCATATGCCTAAGTTTAGCTAATCAGCTTATAGTTGCTGATTAACACACTTACTTCCCTCTTTTTGAAGAAAAACTCGTTGGTAGGACATACGAAATAAGCACTTGCATAATGAACCAGCTCTACACCGTTATCACCACAGTGTCCGTAGATGGCAACATCATCGATTCTTCTTCAGCAGATAAGTTTGGTCGCAGAAAGTATTAAATTTTCAAGGATTTATTTGTAATGTCGTTTAATATAACTTGTATAAATCAGAGGTCAGTCGAGTCCCATTCTTTATATAATACAACGTCTGTATCCCCCACGTGGGAATCTTATTAAGGGGCACATTTCAATTCCTCATAAAAGCAAAGATACTTTAAAATGAAAGGAGCCGGAAAGAAGATATTCTCATCAACAGGATGCCTGGATGGGCAGAATATATCAGATAATTCATTCATGACGAAAGAGAACAACATAGAATACACAGAAATATCGAATGAACATTAAAATCTGAAGTGGAATCGGTACTGGCCAAATTGAACAGAAACGAATCAGCAGTAACGGAATGAACTGTAAAGGATATCCGGCTAGCCATAGATCTTATCGTCATTGCCAAGATTCCAGACATAATAAATGAAATATATAACTAGTTATATACCGGAAGACCTAACTACAACTGAATATAAAACCAGTTGCAATCGAATGGGAACTATATCAACCTAATTTGCCATATAATAATACTTGTTATTCAAATTTCGATGAAGAGAGTGTGAAGCAGAATTAGACCGGAAGTATGACAACAACAGTGCAGATTCTTTAACGACATTGGAACAATGAATGCGATATTTATTCTTCGAATGATATCAGAAACTAGCAATACAAATTCGGAAGGATATATATCTCTGTTTTATATATTATGCAAAAGCGATAGATAAATTACGTCACGAATTATTTTGGAACTGCTACTTAACCATAATATATTTGTGTAAGATATTTATTCAATAAATTTACAAAAATAGAAATAAGAAAAACATGTATTATTCATCTTATATCGTGAAACGATTAAGACAGAAGTCTTATTCGGATTACCTATTGGTGGTCAAAGTCTTAACAACATAAGATATGACAATGACACAATGGTGAATACAAACAGAAAAATGAAACTACATTAACTCCTACAGAAGATAAATAGAAAAAGGAGAAGAAAGGACAAAATCTCACCTTCAAAAGGACGGCAGGCATGGATATTAGCATTAGGAACAGCATAAAATGCAACTAATGAATTCCTGATGCAAATTCAAACAGGTACAACAATTTAGATATCTGGGAATTGTTGTTAGAAACAGAGAAGGGTACAGAAAAAGAAGAATAAACCGATACATCAGTGGTGGCTGGGCAATCCTCACACATGAAAAATAGACTTAAATCAACAGAAAAGTGATTCTACAGAAGTATGATGAGACTAAAATGGACCGATCGTGTGAGCCGGAATGAAGTTTTAGAGAAAATAGAAACGAAAAGGTAACTTATACTTAACGGTAGAAACAGTTTAAATTTCTTAGTGATATAATGAAGAAAAATGGTTTGTAAAATGTGATGTTCAGAGGGTTTATTGAGGACAAAATGGACGAGAAAAAACGGCTAAAATCGTCAGAGAGCTTGAGTAAATGATTGCAAAGCAATTTTAAGGACAAGAATAGGACACTGTTTATTAAGAGCCACAAAAAACAGAAAATTGTGGGGGCCATGATCACCAACGTCCTGATGGATCATAGCACAGATAAGTAGAATACTATTGTATTATTTGCGTCTGTTAAGCCACAGAGAAATATATGGCCCGATCAGGGCAACTGCTAAGAACCAACAGAGAGTTGGTGGCTAACTGGGATAAGGAGTTTGAGGCAGATACACCCGGTGAGGAGAAAATCAATACCGTCGATTATGCGCCGATTAAATTAAAATCATACAGAATCCCCTTTCATAAGAGACCCCAGTTAATAGAGACACCCAGGAACATGTTAGTGCCAGGGGTAATTGAGAGGTCCGAGTCTCCCTAGAGCTTTCAAATTTGTTATAGTAGATAAGAAGGATGGGAAACAAGGTTTTTTGTCGACATTATTAGGTTGAACGATATCGAAAAACCATTGGCATTTCTCCTTCCATTAATATATGGTATCTTAGCCCTTCTGAGGACGGCTAATTAGGTTTCAACATTAGATTTGGGATAAGGTTATTGGCTGTTAGCCCTCAATGAGGCAGACCGGGAGAAAGCCACGTTTGCGTGTCATGTGGTGTTATTTCAGTTCAGAGTTGTGCCGTTTGGCCTGGCTAACGACGCTGGTATTTCCCAGCAGCTAATGTCAACAGTACTCTGCGAGAAGAAAATCTTTGTAATGGCTTACTTTGATGAAATCTTGGTGTTCTCTGAAACGCCTGAGGAATATTTTGACCAGATACAAAGGGTTCTATATTGGTTAAGGAGGTACGGGCTAAAGTTGATTCTGTGAAGTGTCATTTCCTGAGAGAAGAATCAAGGTACTTGGATTTTGTCATAGATAAAGATAGGGTTAAACCTGATAAGGACAAAGTGGGGAATGTCTGAAGCTAAGACAGTAAGGCAAGTAAGGATTTTCATAGGACCTATAGGCTACTTTAGAAGGGTTGTTCCAATATTCTCCAGATTGGTGACACCACAAGAAGTATACAAGATTTTAGTAGACGGGTGATTTTCAGCTTATCTACTGCTATACAGAATCAGATACTTATGTCCAGAATTGTGGGGAGGTCCACTGGAACAATAAATATAGATATATCATTGTCTTTGATAGCGATACCCCTGGGACGATCGGAATTTGGAGTATCTATCATCCAACCACTATATTATCAGGTTGAAGAAAAATACGAAGAGGAATGTACATTTGTGAGGTTGAAGCAAACGAGGAATTAGACAGAATTAGGGGAACCATTGGTAGAGAAATTACCCAAAGTTACTTTGAAGGAGATACTAATGTTATTAAAGCCGACAGAGAAAATTAATCTGGACCTGTTGAAAGACATAATTAGTATTACTGGAGAAGAGAGAGTACAATTTGATTTGTTTTGGTTTGTTTGGTTTTACGGTATATCAACCTCAATGGGTCATTTAATGCCGACATTTTTTTTCTGGTAATATTTTTGTTTTGTCAAAAATCTATTCTTGTTAATATTTTTTTCATCAAAAATGTATAGTTGGTAATATTATTTTTTCAAGAACGCATAGCTGGTAATTTTATTTTTTTCAAAAACGAATAGTTGGCAACATTATTTTCAAAACCGTATAGCTGGTAATAATATATTTTTCAAAAACGTATTGCTGGCAATAGTCTTTTTTCCAAAAATGTAATGCTGGAAATAGTTTTTGTCTTCACAAACGTAGTTCTGGTAATATTTTATAATGCTTTTTTTACCTCAGTTTCGGGGTTACCTATTTCCCCATAGCTAACACCTTAACAGGTACTACCAAACCGGTTAAGGGTGGAGCTGAGAACACCAGCTATTAAGCTGGTTCCAAGCTCCTCAAAACCTCCTAAACAGACGCCTTTCTGTTTGACATAGTTTATCGTCTTACCCAGGACGCGGCTGCAGTATATCGACATACCCAGGACGTAGTACAATTTGGATATATAATTTAAAGACCTTAATGAATTGCTTTGCCATGTTAGGTACTTTGTTAGCTATTACCGCCATATAGAGGCTGAATAAGCATAAGAAGTATGGCGAGTGTGCATGTGAACACCATTAATGTTCTTTAGCGAAATAGATGAAATTTGGAAACAGTCGTCGAAGGAAAAACAAAACCCACTATTGTAGAAATAATGAAATTGATTAAGAAAGGCAAACCAGGAAAGATATAAAAAATTATCAATTGAAACAAAAGCTGCGATCCCCATGTTGAAGGAGTATATTGTATGCAAAGTTGCAAGCCCTGGAAATTAATTACTAAATTGTCATAGACCATGCCAACCCTCATTTTGAAAATGCATGGCCATGAACCGGAAAAAAGGACTTTTTAATTCTTCTGCATGATTAGTAGAAAAATTATCCATGAAGAACATTTTCAGTTAATTTTCTTTTTCTTGAGTGCAGCACAAACTTTATATTGGACAAAATTTATTACCCGGTAGACAGAAGAAAAATACATTTCCATATACATTAGTGAGGCATGTAAATCTATTGTAACATTGATTCATCCATATTTCAATCAATTTGGGTGAAAAGCCATAGCAATTTATCTGATAGTAGCAGCGTCATATATTCGCACAATAACGGGATTTACGGATCGAGGAGTGACTAAATATTGTTTATTACATTTGACGTCATGAATATAAAAAATAATATCTGTAAAACCATGAAACAAAACTAGATGAAAACATATACGTAGAATGTACAGAATGTTTTTAAAATATATTTTAATATTATAGTACACTAAATATTGACATTTACCCAAAACTAGTACAAATCTTCTGACAGGAAACATCATCCCGAATATCAATCTAATACCGTTCATTTTATTAAGTCTACGCGAGAGTTCGGTAATAGAATTAAAAAGGTTAAGAGAAAGGGTTGTGGAATCTTATCATGTTTGGTAGTTCTCACTGAACAGACAAATATATGTAAAGAACATTTAGAATGTTAATCTGTGTTGTAATGTAAGAGTGTGTAAATAAAGAAACGCTTGTGTGTTTAGGGGAGGTAGAACGGTAACGTTAATTCATATAAGTGTATATGTGAGGGAAGTCTACAGATGCCACCCTCGTAGTTTGTCGGTGAAATGTAGCGATATGTTGCAAGATAATTTTGTAATGACATGGATTTCTATTTTCACGTGTATGTGTGGATGTGAGGTGTAAATCTGTGGACGTCACTTTCAGCGGTTTGGTGAAACGAAGTAAGACATTGTAATAATCTAATTTTGTTTAGATTTCACATGCGTAATTTTCAAAAAGTGCAATAACGTAAATAATTAAAATATCTGTCTCACAAATGTAGACACACACACAAAAAAACACACACACAACTCCCCCATATATATATATATATATATATATATATATATATATATATATATATATATATATATATATATATGTGTGTGTGTGTGTGTGTGTGTGTGTGTGCGTGCGCCCGTGTGTGTGTGTATAGGTAAATGTATATATATATATATATATATATATATATATATATATATATATATATATATATACATACATATATATATATATATATAAATATATATATATATATGAAATATATATATATATATATATTTATATATATGAAGAAATATAGTCTTAAGGTGTGCTATATTTATAGGATAAAGTGCTCAATATCAGTGATAGAGCGTGTGTAAATATAAAAAGTGAACATAGAAGTCAACACTTAGAGGCGACATTCTGTTTCATGCTGTATGCAATCGTCAGGCCACATATATATATATATATATATATATATATATATATATATATATATAATGTTTCGCATGCATCCATTGATATATATATATACTACTACTACTACTACTAGAATAATTAACCCTACCCGACATAGGAAAGATCAGCAAAAGAATCCTAGAAAAAATTACTTGCCAAATAAAAAACAGCTTGGATTAAAATTATGGATCAATACTAAAGATATCATAAATTGGTTAACAATATTGATAATAAACCGAATTGCACCCTAATACTGTTCGATATCGTCAATTTCGAAGGATCTTTTAACGACTGCCCTGGACTTTGCCGCTGTGTATTCTAACCTGACAAAGGAAGAAACAGATATAATCCTCAGCGCAAAAAAATCTGTCTTCATTCATAATGGGGACCCATGGATAAAAAACAATAATGACCTGTTTGACATCACTATGGGATCATTAGACTCTGGAGAGTCTTCTAACCTTGTTGGTCTTTTAGTACTGTATAACTTAACCTCGCACCGCGAAATTGATATTAAGGACATCGGACTGTATAGAGATGACGAGCTCATGGGGGTGAGGAGCTCTACTAGTTTTAAAATAGAGAAAATCAGAAAAATTATATTTAGTGAATTTAAAAATCTAAACTTAAAGATAACAGTCTGTACTAAATTGAAAAGGGTAAACTTCCTCAACGTAACTCTAGATTTAGCAATTAACACATACCAACCTTATAGAAAACCAAATACTAACCCCTTATTTATACACCCGAAGTCAAACCACCCTCCATCCATAATTAAACATATACCCTCATCAATAGAAAATAGAATCAGCATTAACTCCGCTAACAAAGAAATATTCCAACAACACAATAGCTTCTATAACGCTGCCCTAAAAAATAGTTGTTACCAAAATGCAAACATTAACTATAGAGACAATTGCACTGGCCAGAGGAAAAAAAAAACAGGAAAAGAAAAATCATTTGGTATACCCCTCCGTTCAACCAAATGGTTAGTATTAAACTAGGAGATAAATTCTTAGCTTTAATTGATAAACACTTCCCCACCAATATTAGGCTTAGTAATATATTCAATAAGAACACTGTAAAATTGAGTTACAGCTGCACTGAAAATCTAGAAAGTATAATAAAAAAACACAATAATAAAATCATGAACAAACCCCCATGCCTGAATAGTATTAATAAAAACCCTACAATTAAATCAGACAATAACGGTGAAAAATTGTGTGATTTTAGAAACCCAGAAGACTGCCCATTAGAAAATAAATGCTGCATCAAATCTGTGGTATACCAATATACTACCTCCTCCACTGAGAGTCCTAATACTAA
>OZ010582.1:7284135-7394135 GCA_963932145.1 Acanthosepion lycidas
TATATATTGATGATTATTAGTAGCGCAGTATTCTGCTTACTTTTAAGGTAACACCTCTGTTTCAGTGTTTATGCAAGACAAGGTCATCACCTTGTCTCCCAAATCGTGATTGTGATAAATTTTATACTCAGACATCTGCTGAAATTGGGTGACGCGTAGAGAGACTATTTTTCTTCATTAAACTCTCCCACCAATAACATCTTTCCAACTGTAGTGCATTTGAAATATAAGAAAATTTCCCCTCTGAACTACGCTGATGCAATGTTATCAATTTTTACCTTATTTACAATGGGACTAATATCTTCATCTTTGCCGTTATTATTACAACCTTTTGGCAGTTCTCCGTCAGATATCTGTAAATCCGATGACATTCATTTTATTTCTAATTGTACCGTTAATTTAATGTACGATGGTAGATTATTTTCGATCTCCTTTTTGTATTTAATGATTTTTTTTATCTTGTTTGTTTATTAATATGATGCTGCACTGCTCACTTACGGCTCACCCTATTTCCACTGAGCCTATATCTGTAATATCCTTAGAGTCTACAGAAATCACAGTGTCCCAAAATTCAAAAAGCAACGCTTTAATCTACTAGATTATTGTTTAGAAACATTGTAATAATAAATATGAAGACATTAGTCTGAATGTAAAATAATGTAATAGTAACAATAAACTCCATAGCAGAATGTTCGGAACATCGGTAGTTTAAGCAAATGAATTCATTTTATGTATATTATTATACGTACAAAATGCAACAATTTCTATATCTGTCTACAGGGCAGAGTGGATAATGGCGTTGGTTAGATCCAGTGAAAAGACCCAAAGAGTTGTGAGTTAAGGCAGTGGAGAACTTGGAATGGTGAATTAATAGGAGATAACTGATAACTGACATGTTAGACATGACTCGTGGAAGTAGACCAGTCTACCCCTGCGAACGAAATAAATGGTTCAGTTCGACATCCCAACAACATGAAGAAGGCCGGAACGTAGACTGGTAGAAACGTTTTGATAAATATTGCAACAGAGATGAGGACAATATTGCGAATAATGTAAATAGTGCAACATTTTCAATTTACATTTCTTTCCTTTAGTTGTGAATGATCAATTAAAAGCTTTTATGAATCCATGATTGCCCAAATTGTAAGATCTTCCAAAATTACAGACAACACTTTACAATATTATAATTTAATTTCTTACTTTAGAATTTTCATCCACATTTTTCTACGTTTCACCAGAAGTATGACTCTAATGCCTTAAAACGAAGCGGATTACATGGAGTGAAAGTGAAAGAGAATGAGAAGGCTAAGAATGGAGAAGATTGATGAAAGTGCAATAAAGGATCTTGATTGAAGACGATGGGGATTGACGTTGCATTTAAAATTTTGTAAATTGTAGATTTTGTATCATTGGAAGAAGAAATCGGAAGGAAGATCCACAGGTGGGAAGTCCGATTAAAGAAACTGTTAACGTAGAAGTAACGGTTGCATCTCTCTAATTGAACAGCAAAATCTGCAAACCTAGTTGTTAATCTAGTAGCACGCTTAAATTCATTTAGACCAGGAACCAGGAAATAAAGCTCATCAGATCAGTTACCATGAAAATATTTATAAAAATGACAGAGCGAAGAAACGTCACGTCGTTGTGATGGTGTCTGAAGTCGAGAAGCTCGTTACATTTAGACTCTGTGAAGAATAACATTATGTGAAGTCGGGGTTACCTAAGTAGATATAACATCAGTATTGTAGATTTATAAATATGTAAGATGGATTCTAACCAGAAAAAATCTTCTACCATGACCCAATGAACAAATTTTCCTTCCAGTTGACTCAGCAACTTATCCGATATATTCGCTCCCATTCATATCAGTAGAAAAAGTGAGACCAAAAAGTCGTCGAATGTTGCTCACATGATGTTTAGCATAAGCCATGCTTATAACAGACAGGAACAAGTTCTCATTGGTGATTAAATGATGGCAGTTTTGTTTTGGAAGCTTTAAAATAAAAAAAATATAAAATATTACTTCCTCTGTTAATCTCTGATTGGATGTCCTTTTCAAGAGCAGTTACCAGGTTTACTTTTTCGGGTTTGTCGGACTTGCTATAAAGACAAGTGTAATTGGTTGTGTCATCTGCATAAATATTTATTCATGAAAGGATGGCATCGGCGAGGTCATTGATGAATGTCTGATACAGCGGAGACCCAAGGATGTAGCACTGAGAGACCAATGCTAGATATTTTACAGACAATATCCGATTATATGACATAAATTTATCATTATTAACCATTTGAGCCCTGTGATCCTGGACAAATATGACCCTTCTGCCGAAGCTCCTATTTCTCAGTAGATAAAAAATTGTTACAAGAGTGTACCCACTGTTCAACCCGTGGCTGGGTATTAAGTCATTTTTTCTACCATCGTGAAAGCGAGGATCAAGGCTCAAAGGTTTAATAGATGTATATAAAAATGATTTACACTGTTTTATGCATACTATTTTCCTCACATCTATTGCTGTTTGCGGCCATAGTACTCAACGACATTCATCATGTGTTTGTCGTTCAGAGTCGACTACAGGGACCTGCGGACGGCGGATAACTCGTCTAGATATTATTCTTAGTACTGGTCGTTTTTTGTTTTGTTTTTGTTTTTTTTGTTTTGTTTTTGTTTTTGTTTTGTTTTTGTTTTTGTTTTGTTTTTTGTTTTTTCAATTTTGCTTAGTACAGACTATCTCAGGAATTATTTTGTTACGAAATTCACGAACTAACGCTTTAATCCACTAGGCTAATCCCGTGGGACAATTCTCTGTGCCTTAAACCTAAGCTGCTTCCTGATGTGTGCTGTTTCTTGTCAGGCACGACTGCACGTATTGACATGTTTTTGTCCCAGCTGCTGCGTGTGTTGCCATCTGTTGTTATTTATTTTTCTTCTTTTATAGTCCACATATAAATAGTCTAAATATAGATAATTCTTCATCCCAGAAATTCAGAGAGAAATTATATAAATATTGTGAACTTAAGCACTATTCTATAATTACATTTATCGAGATCATCATAATTATGCTGTTCCTAGTAAAACTTATTATAATTTTTACAATTACTAGAGTTGAGGATCTTCCAAGAGAAAATTTGCAGATGGCAACTGTTATTTTTCATATTTAAGATTGCCTCACCTATTGATGATTTATTAATAATCATGCTATTTCACATTACAAGAGAAATTCGACTAAATTATCTGAGATTGTCAATTTCAACATTACGTAGGTTTAAAATTTCTTATAGTATTCTAGGATTCTTTGTAAACAGGTTGATATCGTTCACAGTGCTTGTATGATTATAAACAGGTCATTACTTTTTAACCATGAGCATTAACGACAGCAATTTTTTGTCTCCAGCACCGACCAATTTCAGTATCCGCACAAAACTTCGTCTAGAACGTGTCAACGTTTCCCTCGTTTCTAAGTTAGCGAATACTCCTTCCAATGATTTGTCGACAAAGGAAGAAATAAAAATGAGAAAGACATTGAAAAAAAGTTTATTTGTAATTGTTCGCATAGGAAAGAGGAGGAGAATGAGAAAGAATGTATATTTGTATACAGGGGCGTATTTGGGTACCACAAAGCATTCTTGAACTAAGTATAATTTAATACAATATTTATATTATGCACAGAAACACACGGCTATACAGGGTCAGATGAAATTCATTATATACTATATATATGGTATATAATAATAATAATAATAATAATAATAATAAGAAGAAGAAGAAGAAGAAGAAGAAGAAGAAGAAGAAGAAGAAAAATAATAAATATATATATATATATATATATATATATATATATATATATATATATATAGATAGATAGATAGATAGATAGATAGATATAAACTTTTCTCGGTACAAAATTTAATCAGAGAAATAAAAGTGTGAAGCTTAATATTATTACACATATTAAAAACGAAGCAAGCGGTTTCGCTCCCGCTCTTCAGGCTCCCACGGGAGATTAAACTTAAATTAAAACACTAGAAAATGTGCAATGAAAAAGAAATGGGGAGGAAAAAATGAAGACAATGAGCTAGAGACAAATAACAACGAGCACCAACAAACATTCACGCTGTTTACACAGGGAAGGTTTGCAGGACCCGATATAAAGTGCCTCCTGCACCTTCAGGTGAAATAAAGCGTGTGACCGGGGCACAACAGTGAACCAATCAGCACTAAAACTAGAAGCACATCCTCTGTTATTTAAGAAATACTCACATATGGCGGAACCATAGGTATTTGGGTGATATATATATATATATATATATATATATATATATATATATATATATATATATATATATATATATATATATATATAAGTTACGAAGAACGCTTAAGAGAGATATGAAATTAACCCCTCCGTATACTCTACCTTTTCTCTTTAACTACCCCCTAATCCCCCCCTGTTAAATTACAAAAATTACACTACCCATCAATTTTCAATATCATTTTTCCTTTCATTTCATTGTTGGAAGTGTTACCTGATGATCCGGAGTCATTTAAAAGGATTTTGGTGAAATAAATTATTGTAATGGTACCTTAAAGTGGTCTGTTTTTCATTAAATATTTAAATATATATATAGTTATATATATATATATATAGTTATAAATATTATCTAAGTTAATATTATATATATATATATATATATATATATATATATATATATATATATATATATATATATATATATATATATATTTGAAATTTTAAGTTTTCTGCTATGAGCAATTATCTACGATCTATGCACACACACATACATATATATAGGGGCTGTTGCATTGTTGTTTGTAGATATATAGATATATAGATACCTATATATTAGGTTGGTGCAAAAATAATGTCGTTTTTTGACGTGAGAAAATACGTAACAAAAACGACATTATTACGTCATTATTTTTGCACCAACCTAATAGATGTAAACGGATTAAGAGTGAAAAATAAAAGAAAATAGTCACATTTCGAGATGTATATAAACTAATTAGGTTCTACTATTACTGAAACAATGTCTCGTCAATAAAGTTTCTCTCAGACACGGAATTCAGTGTTAACTCATGAATAAACAATTATACGTTCAAATAAGAAAAAATAATTCGTCGATGCTGTATTTTCTGTCTCTCGATTATTTCAGTTGTAATATTTTGCAAAATTTTTCTTTTAAGATAACAATAAAATATTGAAGTGCTTTGAGAAAAAAAAAATTCTATAAGCATCTGATATAAATATGATTGATTATTACATTTCCCGGAATTCATTTTAAAACTAGCTAAGACTAATTGATTGTTATCAACACACATATATGTATATAACTTATAACAATAAATGTTTGTGTAATTGGAAATCCCCACCTCGAAAGAAGGGAAAAAATGTCTCTTCACCAGGCGTTAGTATGTCTTCAGTATTCATATGGTCCACTGACCTTGTCTTTTGCTAGATAAAATGATCTAAATTGGAATTTTTTTAAGCCGTTCGTTTCTCCGCGTGGTTTAAAATTTTATTAAAGCAAGTTCCCCAATCCCACTGTTGGTGGCGGGTAGGAATGGTCGCTGACCTTCCAACCTTCCAACACTGCATTCACTGTAACTTGATGCTTGGGCACTGAGATAGGGTTGGCTGTTCACTCACTGGCGTCCATCAGAATGCAAGCGGACAACCATTTTCTGCCATGTGTGAGTATAATTTGGTTCTACCAGAGACGCATCCAAAAGCATCTCTCTCTCACTCTCTCTCTCTCTCTCTCTATATATATATATATATATATATATATATATATATATATATATATATATTCCAACGTATTCGTGTATTTATTTATATATTTATTTTATTTACTTATCTATTTTTCATTGCTCTCCCCACCACTCTGTCCGAATAATTTCACATTGATACTTGATCTAACCATTCTAACCTAACTTATAACACTATATGTTTGTGTAGTTGGAAATCCACCCCCATCGAAAGAAGGAAAAAATAAATGTCTCTTCACTAGGCGTTAGTATGTTTTCAGTATTCTTATGGTCCAGTGGCCTTGTCTTTTGCTAGATAAAATGTACTAACTTGGAACACTCACTGGTGACCATCAGAATGCATGCGGACTACCATTATCACCCACTGCCACAAGTGAGCTAGCGTTTATGCCACATACACAAAAAGGTGGATATTCATATTTTTTTCATTTCTCTCTTTAGAATAGAACAATGGGACTTATACTAAGTTAAAACTTAGTGTTTTTTAAGGATAAAATACTAATCAATTCCATCCTATCTTCCTGAACATACACCTAGTGTCAGCCTAGGCACTATGCCAGCTACTTTCCCGCCCTTATCCCTTTGTTTGTTTTTTTTCGTTGTTGTATGTGTTATATGCAATAGGAGTAGGTAGACACTCCTACCGCCCAGTCAAGACTCCTCCCCTTCTCCTGGGCATGAGTAGAGGCCCACACCTTGTTTCTTGTCTAAGAAGGTGTTCCCGGAACTCCCTCTCTCTCTCTTTCTCTCTGGCCTCTGGCCTCTGTATGGAATATTTCCTCACTGCAAACTGCCCGCATATACTGGATCTGTGTAAGACAAACCTTGTCATGTCTATTCCCTCCTCTGATCTCTCGATCTCCGGCTACCTTCCTCTCCTCAGGAAAGACTCTGTAACCCACATGCACGGTCTTGGTGTCTACGTCAAGGACCATCTCCCTCTGACCAGAGAGTTGTCTCTCGAATCGCCAGACCAGTCGTGCATTTCTCCCCGACTATCTCTCCTCAATGCCATAAGCTATCTGTTCTTCCTCTATCGCTCTACATCCTCTCAAAACTGTGGGATACTCGGTAGCATATCTGACAGCATAGACAAGGCCCTCTCTCTCCATCCGTTTGCTCACATATTCGTGTTTGGTGACTTTAACGCCCATCATACCAAGTGGCTCGAGAATACTACTACTGACCGGGCAGACATTCAAACACTTAATTTTTCAATTTCTCAGTCCCTCACGCAGATAATTAACTTCTCCACGCGTTTTGCCCTCAACCTGGAAGGTAAGGCCTTTCTTCCCGATCTGTCTTTTACCTCCATCCCTGAATCTTGTAGCGCCACGCAGCTCTGCCCTCTTGGTAACTCCGATCATGCTGTAGTATCTGTTAACATTTCCTTCAACTCCACCCCCTGCAAAGAACATCATATCACTAGAAGCTCGTTTTACTATTAACGAGCGGATTGGGACTGGTTCCGTGACTTCCTCCCCGATGTCCCCTGGGATGTTGTCTTTACACTCCCTGTCCAAGAATGTGTTTCTGAGGTCTCATCCTGGGTTAACGCTGGAATCGACGCTTTCATCCCCTCAAGGAAATTTAAGGTCAGGTCGCACACCTCCCCTTGGTTCTCCGCTGCTTGCTCAGCCGCCATTGCCCATAGGAACCACTTCATTCACCTATTTCGTAGCGACATGTCGGAATGCAATAGATTTCTCTTTGCCTCCGCCCGTAATGAGTGTAAGCGTGTCCTCAAGAAAGCTAAGTCAATATTTGCTGCTCGGATGAAGAAGCGTATTGCATCTCGCAAATTTGTCTCCAAAGATTATTGGCGACTCTGCAAGAGCGTCCTGAGCAATAGAAGACCCTTCATACCTCCTCTGTTCAACCAGTTCGAGGTCCTCCTCTACTGACAAGGCTGAATGCTTTGCTCGGAAATTCTCATTAAATTCAACGTTCGACTCCTCTGGTGTACCCATACCAGACTTCCCTCTAAGAACTGAGGCCCTATTGAGCGGGTTACGCATAAACCCTTCATTGGTATTGGGCAATATCTCTAATTTAGACCCACACAAGGCTAGTGGTGGAGATGGCATAGCAGCCATTTTCTTGAAGAGATGCGCGCCTGTGCTTATGCCCGCGCTCTCTAAACGATATAACTACTGCCTCAATGAATCCTGTTTTTCTAACTGCTGGAAGTCCTCATCCATTGTTCCTGTCTTTAAGAACTCTGGAGACTCCTCTGACCCATCTAATTACCGTCATATTAGTCTCCTACCCCTCTTCGGCAAAGTCTTCGAAGCCCTAATCAACGCGGTTAACCATGGTTAACCAAAGTGGTTAACCATTTACCTCTCAGACAAGCAATATGGTTTCCGCTACGCCCGATATACAGCTGATGTTCATACATCCATCACTGAAACCGTCTACCAAGCTCTTCAAAATAACAGTGAGGCTCGTGCCGTGGCCCTAGAATCTCCAAAGAGTTTGATAGGGTTTGGCATGCCGGCCTTCTTCGTAAGCTCCAGGGTTATGGTATTACGGGTCAATTGTTTGACCTAATACAATCATTCCTGTCACACCGTGAATTCAAGGTTGTTGTCAACGTATTCTCTTCCAGTTCCTATCCCACGAACGCAGGTGTTCCCCAAGGCTCCATCCTTGGCCACACTATATTCCTTATTTTCATCAACTTCCTGACGCCATAGATTCCCAAGTTGGCATCTACGCGGATGACGCTACAATTTACTCCTGCCTAAAAAACCAAATCTAGTGTCCCTGTCAAAACTAACCTGGCCGTGCGTCTTGAAATGTACCTCCAATCGGTTGTTCATTGGGGCAAGAATTGGCTGGTCAACTTTAACACCTCAAAAACTAAACTATTCTCTATTAATCACCATAGAGATCCTTCCCTGCCCCCATTAGAATGTATAATAGTCAACTACTTGAGAGCAACTCTCTGCGTCTGATCGGTCTCACGTTGACTGCTGACCTGAGATGGAACAAATACATTGAGTCAATTGCTTCGCCCACCGCGTGGAAAGTTGGCTCTCTGTG
The DNA here is from genome assembly GCA_963932145.1 of Acanthosepion lycidas. Lineage (NCBI taxonomy): Eukaryota > Metazoa > Mollusca > Cephalopoda > Sepiida > Sepiidae > Acanthosepion > Acanthosepion lycidas. The sequence goes on from OZ010582.1 coordinate 7,292,972, forward strand.
CCGCGCTAGGAAATTTTTCTCCCCGGAATCGATACTTCAAATATACAAATCAACCATTCGCCCTTGCATGGTGTATTGCTGCCATATATGGTCTGGTGCACCTTCTGTTTATCTCGGAGTTCTTGACAAGATCCAGAGGCGGATATGTAATATAATTGGCCCTGATCTAGCATCTCGTCTACAGTTGCTCTCTCACAGACTCGCCCTCGCCTCTCTCTGTCTTTTTTACAAATGCTTTCATGGTAATTGCTCCGAGGAATTGCTTTCACTGGTTCCCAGACTTCATGAATTCAAGCGCCCTACGAAGCTGACATCCCGCTCTCACCCTTTCACTTTAGAAACTTTAATATAGCCGTCTCTTCTACTCCAATAGCTTCATACCTCGCACCTCTCGCCAGTGGAACACCCTTCCCTATTACTGTTTCCCTGAGAGCTATAATCTTCACCTATTCAAATGTAATGTCAATCGACATCTACAGTTGCCTTGATCTATCCATTATCCTTCTCCTCATCCTTTCTTCTGTCATTTCTATCTGCTCTCGCTCCAAATCTTCTGCAACCCCCTGCATCCTAGTGGCTTCCCGCCTTGCTCGGGGCGTAATGTTTAATATATATATATATATATATATATATATATATATATATATATATATATATATATATGTGTGTGTGTGTGTGTGTGTGTGTCGCTATAAATTACGTAATCTCTACCAATATGTCACTAGGAAATTAATGCAAGTGAAAAGAAAGCAGCTTTTTGAATAATTTTCACATCAGATTTGGTTATTTGTTATTTTTTTATTATTATACCGCTAATAATTCGTTGATATATATATATATATATATATATATATATATATATATATATATATATAAAACCTCTGCATTTGAAATATATTTTATTAGATTTAGGTTTTACATTTGGTACTTAGTTTTTGTGTCAGGATATGATTGTAACAAGCGAAATTAAATTTTATTTAGTTTCCACATGTCTTCTGTCTTCAGTTGGTTAATTTTTGATATTTTATCCTTTAAGAAATACCTACAGTGTTATATGTTTTTATTAGTTGTAGCATTTTCATGTTTTCCTTTTCATTTTGGTTTGTGTTTCAGAGGTTTATTTTAAATTTATGTCAAAATATTTATTATTTGAATAGATTATTTCGTTCCGGGGACATTCTCCTATTCCTCTAAATCGGGTTTCTCGTGCCTATTTCATCAACTTGAAATAGTATCTTATTTTCCAGGTAGTTAACATATCGTGGACAATCGTAGTTTGTGCTGAATTTACAGTTGTTTTTTTGTTTTTTTACGAATATTATTAATATACTGGGAAATTTATTTTGTATTCTCTATTACTTATATTATTAATAACATGTTTTCTGTGCAGTTAAACGTCATTTTTTTAATTGAGTACTCTGCAATTCTTCTATGATTTGCAAAGTTATGAATATAATGTCCATATATATTTAAGAAAATTGAAAGAATAAGGCCTCAGTTTCATTCTTCCTTTATAGATATCTCTACACACGGACACAAACAGTCAAGCTATTCATTCGGCTAGACCAACAGGAGAACCGTTATTTTTAAGTTATTTTTATATTACTATATTTTGCCGAGTTATCGCTATGCTAACAGATTAGTCCACAATGATATGCGGAACGCAGTTAATATCCATGTGGGATACATATTAAGGCATATCACTATGAAGATGAACAGAGATATATGGTTTTGAATACCGCGGATCCTAGGGCTTAAAAATAACAGGAATTAGCATAACATTGAAGAATGAGAGCTGACACAGTAATCGTCACTCAATTAGAAGAGATATATATGAAAGCTCTATATGACCGTAATCCAGCAACTATTTGCGACAAAACGATAGCAGCCAAGCAAGTGTGCGCCTTGACTCGATGATGAGACCAATATTGGTTGTTATCTTCATCAACGACCTTTCCGATGTCATCAGCGCTCAAATGATTATTTATAATGTTTACACAGATATTTCTTCCTGTCTTGATAATAGTGCCGATAGAAACGATACGATAAACCTGGCAGCTGATGTCGAAATTGACTTTCAAGTTTTTAACTGGGACAAGAAATATTATGCATATTTTAAAGCCTCCAAAATGAAACTGCAAATTCTAAATCGTTCTATTTTTACCTTCCATGAGCAGGAATGATACTAACCTCATTACAATTTCTTGGTTTTGATTTTGTTTTTTCCAATAACATAAATTGGAAAATCCTTAGAATAATATTTAATGTTATCAGGACGGAATTGCCATCTCGACTTCAGTAGAAAACTTGCGCTCTCCAGCGGAGATCGAACCAGAGACAATCTGGACAGAGGGAGCTAACGTTAGACCCATCACACTCTGACAAACAATGCTATCTGGCCTGACCGACACATTCACTATAGTTGAGTTGATTAGGCGCATAGTGACGCAGGTTTGAATCGTGCCTTAGATCGTAGACTATTATTTAATAAGATTTCTCGACCTTTGAGAAAGGTAGACGCAAATAGATAGATATACTGTTGAATAAATAAACGGAACGTCTACTGAAATAAGTGTATCCACTAAAATGATGTTTAAAGTGAAAAAAATATACCGGATTAATAAAAATTCATTTACTTTCTTTTATATATATATATATATATATATATATATATATATATATATATATATATATATATATATATATATATATATATATATATATATATATATATATATATATATATATATATATATATATATCCTGTTTTTAGATACGAATATTTAAGCAAATGCTCTGTTTATAATAAACAGCATTATACAACATTTACCGGCCTGAATGTCCGAAAAATTTTCATAGTAAATTCGACGGTAATCGAATATGTACCCTATATGGTACCGTCCTTTAGCTTGACGTGCCTTAACCGATTCGGCCACAGAGGAACGTTCGACTAGCAAGATCGATTTTATTGTCTTTAAACTGCAATTTTCCATGATTCTCTCACGTATATTCACATCTGCTCTTGGCGTATCCAAATGTAAACAAATGACGTCACACATTATGAAATGGGCAAAGTCCGACAATTATTTTAAGACATTTTTATGTTTATACATTCTTTTTATAGATACAAATATTTAAGTAAATGCTCGGTTTATATATATATATATATATATATATATATATAGAGAGAGAGAGAGAGAGAGAGAGAGAAGGAGGGAGAGGTTAATTTTACGTTTGATGAAAATTATAAAATTTCTACGTTTGACACATATCTCTGTCTGTATATATATATGCACACATGGGCATATATAGGTGCGTGCTTACATGCAAGGGAATTTGTGTGTCTCTGTGTTTGCTTATAGTTTTTGTGAATTAGTGTATACAGGAATATATTGTCTGTATAGAAATAATAGCTCTACAATTGAATTTCATGCCTGTCACTGATAGATTGTCTGTTCCGTTCCAGACATTATGATTCCTTGCCGTCGCGTTTAAAAGCAGAATCAGGTGCCGGTGTCAGCTGTGACGGTCTCAGAATGCAACAAATTTATGGATAATGTTTTTGAACGTTGCTGATGCCAAAGTGAATATTTTCACCCCTCAAACTGCACAAATGTGTCATTTGTTTTTCATATCTTTCAGCAAAATACCAGTTAAACAATTCCTACTTTATTTCTTATTATGTTTTGTTATATTCTCATTATTCTTTCATTCGATGTTTATTAACATTTCCATTTTATCTTTGCTCTCCATTCTACTTTTTAAAATGACTTTGTCTTTTTTTCTCATATTTTCTCTTGTATCACATTCAGATTTTTTTTATTGTTTTTTGGCATTTTATATATTTCTTGTTTTACTATTTTATCTCGTTATTTTCTGTCTGCTAATATATCTTTTGTTCGTTTATTCTTTTATTTGTTTTGATCAAACATATCAAAACTTTCTTTCATTCGTCAATTTCCTTCCTTCCGTCTTTTCATTTTCTCAACATTTCTGTCGTTATTACTTTCCAATTTTCTTTGTGTTCTCACATTTCTTTTGTTAATATTTCTTTATTCTATTCTTCATTCGTTCTTTCTTTCTTTCAGTTTTGCCACTGGTTATTACCAGTCACTGATGTTTCTGTTCACCTGCTTAACTCATGTTTTTATATTTTGGATTCATCTTCAATATTTCCAACACGTGAAATGATTTTCAATTTATTTTCCCTATTAAATTTTACAAGAAGTTTACATTCATATTTCAGTTCTCTTTAGTACAAATCTTTTTTCTCCCCATGTCTCCTTTCCATTACACCAGAAACATAATGAAAGATTAAATTCGTTTTACTATTAATCACTTTACCACAAATTACAACAGTTGACAGTCATTTTTTTATTCTCTCACTCTACGCCCATTAGATATCTACTTAAGTGTTTCACTTAACACTACTTCAGGTGTTTCTTCACTCAATCAATTAAGACAACAATTAATTCAAGAAACGAAAAGAAAGGAAAGCGATTGTCAGTTAAAATTTAAACAAATGTTTTATTTCTACAAATGTTGTTAGGAATTCATGCAAGAAATATTACTCGCTGCATTTAAGTGTAATTTGCTGAAGGAAGTCAGAAAATTTTAAAAAATAACCTTTTTTAAAACATATATTTAAAACGTAAACTCCCTTTCATTACTAAACAGTAGTTTTAACTCTCAGTATGCAATATATATCAAACTTTCTATCAAAACTTTTTTTCAACACACACATCACACAAACACACACAAACATATATATATATATATATATATATATATATATATATATATATATACGATTTACATTATTCAGACAATTGTCCTCATCTTGGTCGCCATATTTTTACAACGTTTCGGCCGTTGTACACCCCGGCCTTCTTCAGGTGGTTGGGATGTCAAAGTGAACCCTTTATTTCGCTCACTGGGGTAGACTTTTCTATTTCCACATTCCATGTTTTAATGGACGTTAGTTATCAGTTATCTCCTGTTAATTCTCCTCTTCACATGGAACTAGAATTGTCTACCGCAGTAAGCGAAATAAAGGGTTCAGTTCGATATTCCAGCCACCTGAAGAAGGGCGGAGCTTACAACGGCGAAACATCCTCATAATTATGGCGTCAAAGATGAGGTCAATAGTAAGGATAATGTAAATAGTCTATATAATACCTTATCTCAGAAATATATATATATAGTCCTTTATATTTATAAATATTCTCTTTGTACAGGTTAACTATGGGTAATTTTCACACACACATATATATATATATATATATATATATATATATATATATATATAAGGTTGGTGCAAATATAATGTCGTTTTCTCACATAGTAACATATGTGAGAAAACGACATAATTTTTGCACCAGCCTAATATCGCCACAGACAGACAGTTTCGCAGCTCATCAGTGCGGCTAGACATCCGGTTTCCTCTAGCTCGGATCGAAACCCGACTGAATTGGTATCAGCCAGAGATTCTACCACTAAGCCGTTGGCACACGGCATAGAAGTAGTTGGATTTTTAGCGTATTTATTTTTAGAAACACGCCCAGTGACTGACAGTGACTCAATTCGCTATACGAAGAGACTCGCTATATAAGCTATAATAGTCACTGTTTACAAACCCAAATATATATATATATATATATATATATATATATATATATATATATATATATATATATATATATATATATATATATAGATAGATAGATACAGAACACTGTTCGGTGTATCAGTGGGGCTAGACGTCTGAGTACTTGAGCCGCGATCGTCTCACGGCAGAATAAAGGAAATTTTAACTTATTTCTCTATATGAAACACACCAACAACTCGAAGAATTCGGTTAAATTTAGTTTAAAATTAATGCCCCTTTCCCTAGAGAGCACAACTGGATTTCTGGGAGTACATATTCATCCCCAGGCAGAATGTTTCGCTGTATCACAGCCCCTCAGTGTCCCTACATGTCCGATTGCTTAGAGATAGATAGATAGATAGATAGATAGATAGATAGATAGATAGATAGATAGATATGACATGGGCGTGGATCTCTTGTTATGACTGGGTCCATACATTCATAAGATTTAACGTCGTCAAGCTTTTCTCTCTCTCTCTCTCACACACACTCTCACGCAAGCACACACGCACACACAAACACACAAACACACACACACACATATATATATATATATATATATATATATATATATATATATATATATATATATAAAATGTAACGAATTTATCCTCACAAAATTATTCATATCATCAGCCATAAGTACCATTTTTATTGATGAGATTATATATCTATAGGCAGATAGAATATAGACATATAACAATGAAGATGTAAATCCGATACATTTAAATGTTAATATATCTAACGTACCACGGGCCGAGACAAACACAACGACCACATATTTTTTCTGATCACATTTACTTTTGTTTTTATTGGAGTTTTTTTTTCCATATCCCAGTCTGTGACAAATGATCTTTCCTACATAGCTGAATTGCTGTCCGTATTTGAATGTGTTTGCGCACGCGCGCACACACAGATGTTTGTCTTTTAAATTTATATATTTTTCCTTCCGAGGATAATAGTTAAATACATGTCTTAAACACAAAAAATAATGCATACATACATACATATATATATATATATATATATATATATATATATATATATATATATATATATATATATATATATGTATATATATATATATATATATATATATATATATATATACATATATATATATATATATAAAATAAATAAACAAATTCTACGTAACTTAAAAATCAAAAATCGAAAAGAGAAAATATACAAGTAAAATAATTTGACCTAAATTCATCCAATAAATAAATAAATAAACCAATCCCGATAAAGTTACCGTTAGAAAAACAAAACAAAAAAACAAAAAACAAAAAAAAAAATAAATAAATATATTCAACCCAAAAAAACTCAAATCAAAACTGTTCCTACCAAAATAATAGTTAGAATAAACTATTAGGTTGGTGCAAAAAATGATGACGCAATAATGTCGTTTTTTGACGTTAAAGATACGTCAAAAACTACATTATTACGTCGTTTTTTGGCACCAACCTAATACAACATTCAACCACAAAATACAACCGAACAATAGCTTTAAATAAATTCTCAAACCAAAACAATACTATTAAATAAGTGATATAAACATCTTTTTAACTACGTTAATAAAAACACCGATTAAAAAATAAATACATAAATAAATTAAGAAACTAAAACTAAATAAAAACAAGCGAAATAATTTAACCCAAATAAGTAAATAAACGACTTCCGGTAAAATAACCGCCATAATAGGCTACACACAATGCACCACTGACCCGTATATATATAAATAGCCGAGAAAAATAACAGCTTACGTGGCCTTACGATTGCATATAGCATGAAACAGACTGTTGCCTCTAAGTGTCGACTTCTATATTCACTTTTATATTTACACACGCTCTATCGCTAACATTGAGCACTTTATCCCATAAATATAGCACACCTTAAGACTACATTTCTTCATATATATATATATATATATATATATATATATATATATATATATATATATATATATATATATATATATGTCAGAAATATTATACATCCTAATTTTCCGTCTTGACACTGAAACTAGATTGAGTACTCGTCAATATGAAACTAGATTGGATACTCTTCAATATCAATTAGAACGCTAACAGTATGAAAACAGTATGAAATAAGGAAACTTTTTAATTTTTGGTAAATAATAATATCTATCAGCTCCAGTACCACTATATTTGGCATTTTCGATTTTTCTGATAATAATCGTGCGCTAAACCTAACACAAATGAAACTTCCACCGAACATTAGGTGTTGAAACTGATAAGTTTCAATATTTCAGAATAAGCAATTTTCTTTAATTTGTTTCATTATATTTTTCTGGGATTTGTAAGAAAATGATTTCTTGCGTCAGCGGTGTTAGAATTGAAGTTGGAATTTGGATTAACAAGATTATTTATCTACTGTTAAATATGCTTCATCATTTGAAAAAAAATGTTCACAACAAAATGGCAGTATTATTCTTCGGTGTTTCATTTTCCCATCTAAATTAGCACTTAAACTTTAAGTTTGTTAAAAGGATAATCTCTTTAACTTAAGTACATTTCGAAAACCATTATCAGTTCGATAAAAATCAAAAAATAATATTCAAAATTAAATTTCACTTAAAATAACGACGCAAGATAAATATCTATTAGTTTTTTTATATATTTTAATTTATTTAATTAGAAGATAATTGCTTTTGTCGAAGAGAAATCAATAACTAGATAATTCCTATTTTTATATATCTATCCCATGATCCTTTCTACTTAGAAAATAAAATCCTTTGTTCTTTACCTTTTATTTTTCCATTGTTGACATTCCCTTAGTTAAGCAACAGTTTTCCCATTGTTCTTTATTTTACATTCATTTTAACACGGACATTTAAACTGATTTTTCAGCTATCTTTCTTGTATAATCTAATTATTTCCCAACGGTTTTTCATCTTTCTACTTGTTACTTCCTTATGTAAACTTACTAGGACAAAGGAAGTTAACTTATTTATACTAAAGGCTACTATTAAAATTAAACTTGCAATGGGCAAAATTGACCTTTAGTTTCAAAAGTGTTCAAAAGCATTTCTGCATATGTTACAACATGACTTGAATGTTTTGAAGTAATTTAAAGAAAATGTTTCAAGTCTAATGAATGCGTACGCAACTTAAAAGATCGTATAAGATCTATATTCAAAGTTTTCTTTACGGTATTAAAAATTAAGTTGGACAAATTTATACGTATTTCTTCTTTCGTCTAGCAGACTTCTCTTTGTAAGTTACCGTCAGTCATTTTGAATAATTATGATTCAGTTTTGCAATCTTTATCGCCATTAAATTGTATATATCTGTCTCTATATCTGAGATGAGATATTTTGGTTATTTAAATTATTTACATTATTCGGACAGTTATCCGCATCTTTATTGAACTTTTCATAATGTTTCGGATCTCGTATGCTCCGACCTTCTTCGGAAGTCTGCTGGATCTTACAACAGCTGAAACTTTGTGAATATATCAATGAAGATGACAATAACAGTCCGAATGATATAAATAATTTAAATTAACTTTTCTCTATTTATAACTGCCCAAAATCTATTGTGTATACACAAATACACAACTACTTATATCTCTACAAAATATATATACGTATTAGTATGGTTGGATGTCGTTTTTATTTATTTGTTTATTGGGACATGTGAATTTGAATATGAATTTATTGAAATATAACAAGGATTCAGTATACAGAAACAAAGCAACATTGAAAATGCGTAGGTGTTTCTTCATAGGTTTTATAGACATTTGCTTATATAAACATTATATATTCATATTATATATGACAGAAATAAATATAACTAATATTGCATATAAATAAAGGACGCGTAATATATATTAGGACATGTGATTGTGCGCTTCCGTGAAATTATAATTAATTAATGTTTTCTTTTATCTTTTCAGTGCCTAAATAGATAATTATCAGTGAACGCGTGAGATGAAACACGATGTAATTATTGCAATACGCACAAATCATAGAGATGCTTTTCTTAAGTCAGTAAGTAGTGTGTGTATAAATCTCTGAAGGAATTGAGAGGCCACTAGCGGGGAAGTGTTGCTTGTAACGAAGGGGAAAACCATTCATAGAGTTCGAACCATATCAGGTCATCACAATTTGTACGTCGGGACTAGAACATTATCGATTTTAATTCTGGAATATCGATAAGGTTTATTACGACAGATCACCATGGATACGGTGGCACAATTCGCAAAGTGTTAAATGGTGACATTCGATAATAGGCGGATATGTTCATTGCGTGATATACACAAGAACAATGGTTGCACCGAGCAAAACGATTGCTGAAAAAATAGAAACATACAAAAGTACCTGGCATGTTCTGTAATTTTTTCGGAGGAAAAATTTCAACCAGGTGTGGTCCTGAGTGGATCCTTCTGATATACACCATATTATGTACACCAAATTCTACGTTTTTGGGTTGTAGGTACTGAAAAACGCGTCATGTCCTCCCATTTGTTTCAAAATGGTTTTTGTTGATTGTACGTGATAGAAATTTTCTATGCCTTTCACAAGGACTCTGCCTCTGCTCAAAACCATGGGTGATCCACGTAAAACGCCAAACATCAATCTCATTGATTATTAAATGCGAAGCGTTTTCAACACTCACACAATAAGAGTGAACACTTGGAACCTACCATTAGTCGAATAATGTTCAATGTCAATACATAAAACGCTTGCATGTCAACGATTTCGGTCCATCACTGATGTCATCATTGTGGCTGGAGGCAGTTATATCAAATATACATGTAATCAAACCATTACTGCTTTTGCGTTCTGTGTCTGCTCTGGGTCCCCAGGCTGCAATCGTATCAACGAAAAGGGCCACTTCTTTTTCACATTCGCTTTATTAGTTGAGATTGGTGGTAGGTTGGATTCACAGGACCGCATGTCACAGCGTTACTCTGCGAGTGGTCTTAGCCGGTGGCTATTCAAAATAATTGCGACCGTCCGATGAGTTCGCGTTGTTTATCCAAAACCCAGTCAAAGTCAATCCATCACTGTCAAAATGCAACGCCCAAGTGGCACCCTGGGCAATCTCTGACCATTATGGATCTGGCCTTCGCATTCTATAATACTACATCTCTATACCATATTTTTTTTTATTTATCAATTTTTCTGTTTATAAGATGTGCTTTACTTACGCTTTTCAATGTCTCCTCAAAATATTTACGCACTGTGTATATATACATAATATATGTGACGTTCTGAGTATACATTGCCTGGCCAATAAATGATTTCCAAAATAATTTTAATATCTGAACATTTCCACAGGTTTTGAGAAGTGGTTCAGAAACACTCACGTACCTCCTTACATATACTTACAACAATTTAGTTACATGTCAGACCTCTCAATCATGCACACATTTCAGTCTATGAGAATGAAACTAAATTGGAATGGTGTGAGTTTATTAACTTAATCATAGCGCCTTACCTGCTGGCTTGGGCTCGTAAAATTCTGACAAATTTGTGTGAAATTTCTAACACGAAAACTATTCTGGAGAAAATGTTTAACAGCGCAGATATAAAGGCTTTCAATCTAACGGTTTATTAACCGTGTAATATTTACATGTAACTCGTACGATTCGCCGCCAAATCAGTGGCCTACAATAAGTATGGATTTCCCTTTTAAATCTTTATCTTCGAAGTTCAGACTTAGAAATGAAACGGAAAATGAAGGTATAGCAGATAATCTGAAATATATAATATCTTTCATGTAAAACCATTTGTTTATTTTGTTCATAATAACTAGAAATCGGAATTAATAATTTACTACTCTCTATTTATTTCCCTCGCACATTTGTCTTTATATAAATTTCACTTTGTTTAGTTTATTAAGATAGAAAAATCAATTAAGCCTATATTTTAGTTATATGTGTTGCCTTATATCTTTTAATGTACACTGAAAATGTTCACCATTTCCTTCCCCTTGGTTCCACACATTCATTGTGTAAGCTGAACTAGGATTTGAAATTAAATATTTGTCCTTAATGAAGACTCTTCTTCAACTAGGTGTTATACTCTTTGAGGGCGTGAAAGATCATAATTTCCAGAACTTGATATAACCTTCCTATAGCAAAACAATGTTTGACACTTTACTCACTTTTCCAGTATCAATTTCCCATCCATTTACAGAGGTTCTTTAAGTAGGCTTCTCGATTTTCTCATCAGCATATTTTGTCTTCATTATTTCCAGAAAGTGTCAACTTCTCAAAACCGTCTTTCCACATCATATAACCCAGAATTTTTAAAAGACCTCGCCCTTATTCTCAGTAAGCGTTCTTAAATCTTCCTCGTTGTTCAAATTTCCAATCAATTGCATTTTCAGCATGCTTATGTAGAACTTCTCTGCTACCTATAAAGAAATCTTTCTGAATTCTTCCGCTGGTAGGCCAACCGATATTACATAACAGTCTAAAAATTGTTTCTGCATTTCTACTAAGTTATTCTGTTTCTTAATACATTGAGTCCTTGGGAATATTTTCAAAGGATCTTTGCGTTTCTCTACCTCATATTTTCTGCTGGTTGATATAACCATTGCCAGCTCTTTAATTCTTAATATCGTTGATCATAACGTCTCCATATTTGTCACGCGCATTTTGTGTTGTTCATTTTGTAAACGTTATTTCTCTGTTCAAGTTTTCATTACTAACTTGTCTACGAGATCTTCAAGTCTTTCTTTTATTCTGCTGTCAAAATGGTGTAATCTGCGTATCTCATGTTTTAAGTTTGACAATGATGTATGTGAAAGAAAATGTTTTAGACTAAAATATTTCAACGATCAAATGATAGACAGATATATAAAGAGACAATTACTTACTGTCGATCAAGTGTTGCCAATCACGTTAAGCAGGGCAATGCATTAGCGTAAATATATTGATATTAATTGTTTCTATTTGTGCGAGATTAGTCTATGTTTAGGAATTGAGTACATATATTCATAGATCATAATAGTCATAATACTGCATCTCAGATATATATACATATATATATATATATATATATATATATATATATATATATATATATATATATATATATATATATATAGGTTTCTCAAGCACAATTGTTGTTATTTCTCTTTCCAGTATTGATGTGATCTTCCTTGTTAACCTTTTCTTTGATATAGTGTGGAATGACATCTTCATTATATCAGACAAAAGACAATACGAAGCAGAGAAAAGCAAAGACGCTTTGAAAACAAAAACCCAAGGACTCAATGAATTAAGAGAAAGAAAAAAAATTAGTAGGAATGGAGAAAAAATTGTTAAACTAATCTTATATCTATTGGCCTATCCAGCGGAAGAATGCAGAAAGATTTCTTCATAGGCAACAGAGAAGAAGTTCTACAGAAGCATGCTGAAAATGCAATAGCTTGGAAACTTGAGCACCAAGGAAGATTTAAGAACGCATACTGAGAATAAGCACGAGGTCTTTTTAAAATTCTTTGTCATATACTACGGAAAAACGGTTTTGAGAAGTTGACATCTATATAGAATGTTTTGTAATATTCCTGCATAATATATCAATAATTTATTTTACATCATTGTATGAGTGCAATGGTTATTTGAAGCGCGGGAACTTTGTAGATTTCAAAGTTTGTATAATTTATGTGAGATGTTTTATCATGTAGGCAATGATTTGCACTAAATTAAGATAAATTATTATATCACAAACTGCAAAGAACTGTACATATATTTGTGTCTATATTTTCCACAATCAAGACGAATTATTTAATGAAATTAACACTATTTATTTTATTTTGTAGAGTAGGAATATGATCTACTTCTCGCTCTCTTTCTATTTAACACACATAATCATAGTTTTTTTCACAGTATTCATATTCGTTCTGCGTAGAAAATATTCTTTAATCATGAAATTCTTATGCAAAAATTTAGAAAATTATTTTACTGTCGTTATCAGTCTGCTATGGGAAAATATATTGATTAGAATACGGAAGGTTTCTCTCTCTTAGAATGCAAACTAAAACAGAAAGTTTCCCATACGTGCTAATATATTCATAATAAGAGATCTTTTTTTTAGAATTACTATCATGCTTTATCGAATTTTACCAATAATCAAATTTTCTACACAACGCTAGGAATAAATTTACATATTCAAACTAATTAACTGAATTCTTTATTTGTGTTTAAATCATTAATTATGCAACAATTTTACACCTAAACTCCAAATAATGATTCTTTTCAAAAAAAAAAAAAAATCGAAAATAAAACAACTATTTAGCAAATAACACCGCCTTATGTTACAATTGCAGTATTTTAAAATTCTATAAGGGAAATAATTGTTTTATAAAATTCTGACACCATTTCATTTTTTGTAGTTTTAATACTTTTGTAGCTATGAGGAATTTTATCTTCAATTAAATTTATTTTCGGCAAATGCTTTCATTAGTTACAAATTATAAAATATCAAATTACTTTTGTGATACTTTGAATTCCTGTCAGAATTTAACAACTTATGAATACTTCTAATAATTTTAGGTTGCCAAATGTGCCATTAAGCATTATGACATTAAGCAACAGAAGGATGAATTATACTTACAACCGGCATTTAAATGCTGAAACAATTCATGTTTAGTCAATGTAAGAAGAATTCTGAGCATATGAAATTTATATATCGTTACAATATACTTTAAGAAAGCTTTATTATAAATGAATAGAATAATAATTTCTTATTAAAACAACAGCAAAACTATCAAAATTGTTCAACAGTTTTTCACTAGTAATTAAACATTTAAAACAATATTTGTCCCATGAATGTTTTCGAATTTATAAGTCATAAGTTTGCTTATTTTAGAACTATTCTAGGAAGGCAGGAATAGAAAATAAAACAGAGGACGCAACAATCTTTTCAAAGAATTTATGATAGCTTGAATATATTCACACGAAAATCACTGGCAAGAAATTTCTATTTCAATCCTTGTTTTAATAGAAAACATTAATGATAATTATAAATAATCGGTAATCTATAATTAGATATGAGATTATTGAACGGATATAACAGTGCCAAATATCAAATTAGGTTTGGTCTTCCTTAAAAGAAAATCAGAATTCAGTAATCTGTCTTTAATCAGTGATCTAATATGTCCAATATTATTGGAGAAACATATCCACCTATGTCATCCAAGAATCTCTTATATAATATATACTTCAGTTTAAACAAGAATATTTACGAGTGTCGCTACGAATGTAATCACACCTATTTCACTGTTTGCACTTAACATAAGTAGCTAATGATGTTGGTATAGCAGTAGGTGATAGATATTTTTTTCCTACAACATATTATTTCTTTTAAATTAACAACTATCTAGTTAATGTTAACTTGATAAATATGAAAACAATTTAGCAAAATGGATTCTGATATGAATGTATGCATGAAACAGGAATTAAATATTGCAACCAATGGCATTCGCCGAAGCTTGTTAAAATCCCGTAATTGAAGTAAAGTTTGGTTACACCGTGACTAATATAATTAAACATAGATAACAATGTGGTATTTGACAAACCACTATTTGAACCTTGTACGGCATTTATTTATCACCAAATCGTCTTCCTCTACTGTGTACGTGCAAGAATATTGCTTTGTAACTGAACACCTGCACTTTTCCAAATCTCTTCTTCTTCGCCATGTGCACGTTAAATCTCCTTGAAATGTGAATAGAAGTTTTTACTACTTACTTATTTATTATTTGTCACATTCCCTCATGAGTAATTCAAGAACATTAAAAATATATTTCTAAATGTTTAAAAAAATTAATAGGATAATCTTATATCTTTTGTTAGGACGAATTTCATTGTAATTATTGTGTTAAATTTATTATAATGTTAATGCTTCCAGTTTTTCTTTCTGTAACTTGGGTTAGATTCCTGATAACACTAGCAAATCATTCGTGACTAATTAATAATGATTAAAATATCTTCTCTGGTAAAATTCAGAAAAATACTTGTAAAATATCAAATCTATTTGGTTTATTAATATAATTTCTGCCGGGCTAATATGCTCATCTTTACTCTTATTATCATAGAATATCAGCACACATAAACTTTTCCGGGTAAACCTCAGGACCACCGGAGAATGTTCAGTTTCTTGAGCTTTTCTGGAATAGAAATTTTGAGTTCAATCCCTAGTCAAGTAGTACTGAATAAAAACAGTATTAGCATTGTAAGCTGTAGTAAAAACAAAACAAGACTATCTATTCCATGATATTGTTAACGGTACAAAAACGGTACAAAAACAATCTGCTTCTGCATATTAGATAAAAAATTCAGTACGAAATTCTTCGTTGGTTAGCCACGTCGATAGACTCTTGAAAATGTCCGAAACCTTTTGATAACAAAAAGAACGAAGAATATGAACAATATTAATAAAACTATTACTTTCTTAATTCAGAATATAATTAAGACATATTGAATAAAGTTTTTCAATTATTTTTAGGTAAAATATATCATGTCATATAATGATTTTCTGTATTTGGACGATAACCAAATTCTGAACTATATTCCCATATTTTCAACATTTCATCGTCTTTATCTAATCGTCTCGTCAAATAATACGAAAATATTGTGCGTAAATGATTTAAGTTTGATTTTAAAGAAAATATCAACTGGGCCCTTGAACGTAAAATGTAAACACACGAAGAGTTAGTAAAGAAGAGAAAAATAAATTATATGTCATATCGAAGTCGGATACTGGTGTTTTATCAGCACATTACCACTGTCATCAAATCGAGTAAGCATTTTGGCTATTTCTAACTTGGTTTAGTCTAACTGGATGCAGTCCTCCTCAACTTCATTATTTACTTCTCTGAAGTGGAAACAGATCCTCAGAATGGTAACTTCTAAAAAGCACCGCTTTTTTATGTTTTTCATAGTATTTAATCTCATCACATTCAAAATCAAATAATCTATGCGGATTTCCAGCGATAAATTACAGCTCTGGATATTTTGCATTAGTCACGGTATCTTCAACATATTTTTTTGTAGTTAGATTTATAAAATAGACCTACTTTCAAAATGTAGGCGATCATTACTCGACAAGATATCCCTTTATTTATTACAATTGAATTGACATGTCATCTCTGGAAATAAAATAATGTTGTTTTCCGATTACATCACCATGTTTTTTGTTCAGTTTTCCTTATCTTGGATACATTACCACCAAAGGCCATGTGAGCTAGTAGTTGAAAAAAAAAGAGATAAATTAATACATTTTCTTAGGTCATTCATGTGTCAAAGAACACAACAGATTAAATCTAAATTTAAAATTCGCTCAAAAATGTAACTA
This sequence comes from Acanthosepion lycidas, assembly GCA_963932145.1. Taxonomy (NCBI): domain Eukaryota; kingdom Metazoa; phylum Mollusca; class Cephalopoda; order Sepiida; family Sepiidae; genus Acanthosepion; species Acanthosepion lycidas. Next base: position 7,309,957 of record OZ010582.1, read on the forward strand.
TCCGAACCACTTTACTTGACTCTGATTTTTAATTGCGTAATTAAAATAAAAATTTATTTGCGAAATATATTGAAGTATTTTAATCCTTAAAGATAGATCAACAGACATACATTATTTAAATAATAAACAATTTCACAATCATGCTAAGAAACATGAGAGCTGTTAAAGTACAAACCGAAGTGGATTGTTTCAATTAATTTAGATAAATAAACGCTGCTAATTCTCGTCTAGTGACAAGAGATTGATTTTGGCGTGTGGGATAATTAATTAATTTTGAGTGAATACAATTTTGTAACGTATTTGTAAATATTTGTATCAGATATATAAATAATGGCCGTCATAAAATAATACGATAAACATTACTTCGTTTGTTGATCAGGAAAATAGCGTGTATATCGTTTCGTAATAATATAAATCTAAGTTATTGTTATCTGACAATGTAACCGTCATAATGAATTATCTCATTTAAATCAGGCTCCAGTTACTTTCATTGGCGTCTCTAGACTTTTAGTCGTTTTTGTCAAAAGACTCTAATGTTATTGTATAACAATGTGTATAATTGACTGTAATTCTTTCAGCACATCCCATTTTTAGAGTCTGAAAGAATTTTAAACACGTGAACTAATTCTGTAGACAGGTTAGATTCTATTCGTTAGTTTTCGAACCATTCCCTTATTGAGTCAAACGATTTTTTAACAGCGTAAGCAGATAACATGAATACAGCAATGATCGACTCAGGCAACTTTAAAATTTATCAAAGGACTGTTTTTGTATTATCGATACGAATATTTTCTTTCATTCCGTCCCTTTAGAGAAATACAAATTTAAAATAAGAAACTGACATTCCTTTTCAGTTTCAGTTTATTTAAGAAAAATTATCACCAAAGGACACGAACCTGGACGTGAATTGATATTATAGCTGATAAAATAAGTTTACAAATATTTTATTCAAATGTTGATCGTTGATATGATTTATACTAAGAAGACGGATTGATATCAACACAAATTTGAAATATATTAATAAAAACGCTTTGATAAATTGTTATTCGGCTTAAAAGAACGTCGGTCTTCAGAATGTGCCCCAGTAGAATAGATCGATAGCAATACAATCAGCAAATCAGAACAAAATGCTTTGACAATATCGGCATGAATGAACGAAAAGTCGTTCAAAGGACTGGTCCTTGTAGAATGCAATGACAGTAATATAACAAAAAAAAAACAAAAAAAAAATAACATAGTAAATGAGAAAAAAAAATGTTTCCGTCAATTCTCGTCGGGATATTAGTATTTGCTGACTGAGTGACGCCCGGACAAATTATTTTGGTTAAATCGACTCGAAAGTTGTACTGAATTATAATAGTAATGTTTATGTTTTTCTCAATGTCAAATATTTTCTTAAAGGCAGCTGACTAACATTTCCGCTACAACTGAGAAAGTTTACTGTGATATATTTTAAAATATGTGTCCTGACTATTTTTGATTGCCTATGTGATTATTTAATTAGTAAACTGAAACAATATGGGAAACAAGAGAAAGTTGTTGAGTTTTTCACAAATATCACACTTGTTAACGAAAGATACTAGCAAAGAGTAAAGTAATATGATATAATAAATTTAACCATTTACCTACAGCAGAAAATTCAATTATTGGCAGTTGAGCTATATAAATGCGATGAGAAATATCCCAGTCATCTGCAGAGTTTTTAGATTTAGAATTAGTTTTTTTGATCTATTACTTCATTTTGGACGGCTTATCAACCTCATGACGATTATTTAAAGCCATAAGATATATTTAGATTGCAAAAAATATTTTTTGTAGAGAATAATAGTTTGATAATACAGTGCTTGCTACTTAAACCATTGCTAGTTGAGAAGAGTTGAATACATAAATTTCCCAACGGTATTTGAGCGTAAATGAATATAACAACCCGAACAGGAAATAGAATCCAGCTCTCCGATTAACAATTTCAAACATTTATCCATTACACAATCCTAACATATAAGCTTTTATCACCTAGTATTTCCAAGCGGCTATCTTCAGTGATATAATGTGAACAGTTGTAATGTGGCCATAATCCCCGACCTTGTTTTTCGCCATGTTCCAAAAGAAGTGAAATGTTTACTGTTTTGAGTTCAACCACTATTATATGAGATTGAGAAAATAACGCTAGCGTCAGATAATATCTTATAAATGACTTGCAAGATTACCAAGTTACCATAGAGCATAAGAAAATATGTACAGTAATGCAAAGGAAGATTATAAAGCGTCAATGCTAAAAAATGGTGATTATGAAGTAAGGCCTGTCTCGAAACTTTACGAGATTTAGCGTTAGCTTATTAGCAAGTCTTGAGTATAATGTGTCCATACGCTGGACTTTCACAACCATTCATCAAGTAGTGTCACCACATCTGATTAGTTTTTATTCATGCCTAATTAGCAGGGTTGATTTCAATACTGGCTCCTCAATGTCTGGTTGAACGATCATTACACCTTTAATTCGGTGCTGGGAACAAAGAAAAGAAAATGACCGATGAATTCGGGGACGATAATAGACACCGATGAGTAATGATGACACTTCTGCAGATTTTTTTTTCTCTCTCTCTCTTTTCTTTTTACTTTTTCTTTAGTTTGGAACTCTTATGTTAGACTCGGCTCAAATGTTTACATTATTTTCTCGTTTGTTTCTTTCAGTTTCTCTCTCCATTTCCTTTCGTATTTGTTGTGATTTCTTACTCTTGTCATTCATTTGACGTTTTCTATGGCGGTTAACGACAGAATCCATCCCTTGTAAAATGACAAATAAATTTCTCGATAATGACGTTAGCCAGAACAGTTTCTGTTCGACGACGTAACAATATTTCAAGCCGACCAGACGCGAATATACAACGAAGGTGACAAATTCAAGCGATTAGTCTCTTCCATTGATTAAGTTTTTTTTTTTTTTTTTAGGTTTCTTTAAATAATTCTTGAAGTCCGTCTTAATTTGTGAACGATTGTGTACGGGTGAAATGTAACAGTATGGCTGGAAGCAATAATTCTTCAGGAGAAAATTACACACAATGACACATGGCTATCATGCAATGCCAGAGAAAATGACATAGTAGATTTCAAATTATTCTTAATGAAATTTTGAAGAATTATAACAAAAGAAAGAATTTTACATTCTGGGAAATAATTCCGGAAATTTATATCTTCCGTTATCGGTCGATAAATATAACACGTTTCATTATACTAATAAACATTTACAATTGATAATTTAATATCTACTAAATTTAGTTCCTTAGAACGGAAGGATGAATGAAAGAAGGATGTACTGGAGGATAATGGTACACCAATCTTCCAATGATAAAAGGCATGATATCTTAAAAAGAAATAAAATTTCGAAATTGTATATTTGACTTCAGCTGGACATTAATGTTTGGCAATGATGATAAATGTTAAACAATCTCTTTTTATTCTGAACGTAGTAACGAATGAATGGAATGAAATATCGTTGGATATCATCCATATCAATGTCAGATGTGTGGAAGGTTTGAATACTGACACATCTTGCAATATCTTGAATATTACAAGAGATTGAAGATTGATCTCTCACATGGGTGAATATTAGATAACTATCGAATATCAAGGATTTCAATTTTAGATTAATTGTCTAATATAATTTTCTCAGATATTTTCCTTCTATGATCTGTTGAAAATTGCAATTTGTTCAAAAATATGTTACTTTAATTGCAAATTAACTTACACGTATATTGATATTCAGCATTGCTTACACACTCATAAAAATCGTTTTATAACTTCGAAAATACAACGAAACAAATTTCTTTCTTATTGTAGCCTCAATCACAAGCAAATCATTTGTATTTGAATTATTTATGTCATCATTACTAAATAAGTAAAATCTCAAATAATATAAGATATCTCCTTTCCTTGCACTGTTTTTCGTCAAGTGACTTTTTGATGAGTACCTTTCAGGAGATTTTTAATAATTTTGTTATAATTTAAGCAGAAATATTAATAGATAATTGGTCATAATCATTATCAGCAATGATAACTATTCAGCTCCAGCAGAATTTGATTGTGAAGTTATGTAAACGTTGAATAATTCAGCATACAGTAAAATAAGATATTCATATATGAAGCTTTTTAACCGATGAATACAATAAAATTTAAGTATTCACATCTTAAAGCGGTTTAATATACCTGCCTGTGTAATAACTGCATCAGTGTAGAATGCATATAAAGATATTGAATTACGAAATATTACTTTGTATGAATTTTGATATTATATTAGTGATCTACCAAATTTATTACGTACTATGGCAGTTACTATATTCTAACTGCTCATATACTTGCTTTTATAAAGTGTTAAGGAACAAGATTTCCGATTGTAGCCAATTAAAAATAAAATAAATGCAGTATATCTAATCCCAATTAACTCGAAGGAAGAATATTTTAATTAATTTTTATAGTATAAAAGACATGCTACCTAATATTTTCTTGCTTGTTGCTCTTCAGAATTTTCGAGAAAAACTTTTATTGAACGCAAAAAATGTTTTTTAGCGGAATATCAACACTTTATGGGTCATTTAATGCCGAAATTTAATGTCCTCGTGAGCATTAATCTTTTCTTTCCAAAAAATTGATTGTGGTTAAATTTTTTCTTCACATAAATGTATCTTGTGTTTTTTTTTAATTTATTTTTTTTCTATAAAAATGTATTGCTGGTATTTTTAATATAATTTTTTAATGCTTCCATAATGTTTTAACTGCTGACTATATTCCCGTAGCTCGGAACCTAACAGGTGCTACCACCCATGAGCAGAGTGGACATGAGAACAACAGCAATTAAGAGATCGTTCCAAGCTCCCGATCAGAAGCGTTGATGCCGTATATAATTTATTGTCTTGGCCTGGACGGAAACAAAAAGAATCTCTTGATTTAGATAAATTTTAAATTTCTGACAAAAAAAAGTAATTAGAGGTGAGTATTAAACCGCCTGAAACAATATAGAATTCGGGATTTGTTATTAATTTTGTCATAGTCATAGCTACAATCTTTTGATAAGCTGATAACACAAATAATAAACGTAATTATAGCTTATTTACGATTTTATCAGTGTATTTTATTTTATTGTTTATTTGGGCAGCAATTCTTCTTTTATATAAAAAAAAGCATAACAAAGGACTGACAAGGTAAACTTTATTTATTTTTTGTGTCTTTGTCTTTTTCTTCTTTTTTGGGCGTAAATTGTATAAATTGTACACTGATACAAAACATTTTGAAAATTTCTGTATATTCTATGTGCAGAAAAGAAGAAAATTATCAGAACAAAATAAAATTAAATAAAAAAGCAAATGAAGTACCTTGACAGTCGTTTTTATTGAAACTTATAGCTATCTATCTATCTATCTATCTATCTATCTATCTATATACATATATATATATATATATATATATATATATATATATATATATATATATATATATATATATATATATATGAGAAGGAGAGTTCAAATAACATCCTCGCAAATTTCCTAATATTATATTTCGTTGTTCGCTCATAGTTTTAAGAAGTGAATCCGGTCATCAAAATAAAAAGCGAACAACGGGCATGCGCGAAATTAGAAATGTAAAATGGCGTCAATTTGACAATCGTCGCCTATATGTGTTTCATCCTAATTTTCGTGTTTTCATCGAAGTCAGTTATAGGTACATCAGTAAGCAGCAATTCAAAAGAATGTCTAAGGAGTTATTCCTAATTCCAGCCCTTTAATATTGACAGTATAATATCGATCTGAGTAGATAACATGAAAGGAAATGAAATTCAAACAAAAGAACTACGAATCAAACATAATGATGGTTGACTATCGATTAATGTCAAGATATTGTCTATTCAGATGCCTCTTATCGTCAGACGAATGCATTGTAGCTGAACATTAGTGTATAAAGCTTAATTAAATCGTGTATGAACATTAGCTATCTGGCGCCAAATTCCAAAGTTTTTAAAAGACTACGCAAGTCATGTTTTGGCGAAATAATTTTTTCTGTCCATCCATATGAGAAATGATAATGGATTTTAAAAAATGTCATATTTTTTTAGTTTAGAGATGTAATTGTGGACGAGTTTAGCGTTGAATTCTGTGCAATGCAGTGTGTAACAATAAATGATAGGGTATTTTAGCTTTCTTTTTTTTCTTGAAATCGTACCAATATTCCAGTTATTTTTTCTTCTCCCATATAACATAGTAAACTTAATAAAATAATCTAAACATTCCTAGCACTTCCATTTGCATTTCTCAATACGTAGTTTGTGTATCACGCGCAAATTTCTCCCTACTTAACACGAGATAATTTTGATGTTTTGATGGTTGTAAATATTTTAATTCCCAAACTGTTCAATTTCATATAATTTGTTTGAAAATATACATTGCACTGGCAGTTAACAAGAGATAAGTTTAAGTTTACTATCAGAAGATAGCTTTCCTTAACTTCATATTCCCAGCCTTCTTTTATGGCACGGATTACACGGGGTTGCTCTAAAGTAGCATCTCGGAACAAAGTTTTTTTATTTATTTTCAAAGTGGAAAGTCTCATTTTCTTTATTAAATATCTACGGAGGTTAATTTGTGGTGAAATATATTGTTTCCAATCGTAGGGGAATTGATACTAAGTTTAATAAGAATGCCAACAAGTTTCTTGACTTGAACTTTTTCCAGAATAGGTTTATTGTTTAAATGTATGTTACAATTTACAGGATAAAATTTAAATATATTTTTCCAAGATGAGTAGCAAGAATTTAAGATATTACCTTCAATTAGAAATCAAGCTAAAATGTTGAAACATTTAGCATTACATAAAAATATAAAAGAAAATTATTTAATATATTTAAAAATTGTTCAAATTTTCAAGTAATTTTATATTTTTCTGTATTTTGTTCAAGTCTCTCTTGCGTTCATCATTATTATTATTATTATTATTATTATTATTATTATTATTATTATTATTATTATTATTATTATTATTATTAAAACGGCTCTCCTGGTAATGAACGCATCAAAACGAATGAAATGTCCCCAGTGTAATGGTATGCAACTGAAACGTGCTTAATACGATAGTGATATTCTTAATCTCGGAATTTTCTAATAGTTGATTATTATTATTATTATTATTATTATTATTATTATTATTATTATTATTATTATTATTGTTGTTGTTGTTGTTGTTTTCTTTTGATTTCTGGCGTTTAGTCATTTCTTTCCGGGTCCCGCCCAGGAACCTAAGGTTAGAAATGGCATCATGACACTTTCCACTGACATATATATATATATATATATATATATATATATATATATATATATATATATATATATATATATATATATATCCGGTGTTCTTATAGATATTTTTTTATTTTTACAAAATAGTGCTCAATGTAAATTTACAGAGCATTATATTTTTTTGCCGTTAACAATAAAATTTAAAAAAAAATCCAAACGACATGCATTTAACTGATATCAGATTTCATTGAAAAATACATCCCTAACCCCTGCCAAAACGCAGCTAATAACGGATACATCAAAATATAGACATAAAGAACACGCAAACACCCCTGTCTAGTAGAAGTGAATTAATCTATAACCTTGGAAACGTGAATTATGAATTAAGCTGTGTCTTTAAAACCCAGTAATTTTAAAATTTACTCCAAAATTCGATTGAGGGTGAAATGGAAGTAATGTCTTTAATTTAATTACAAATTTAAATTCGGGCCTTCCATTTTTGAAACATGGTTAGAACTGTGTAGCGGAAAAAACATATTTTAAATCAATTAATTTATAATATATATATATATATATATATATATATATATATATATATATATATATATATATACTGTACTTGTCAGAAAATTTCTTTTGTAACTCCTTGAGGCATGGACTCCCAGGAATCCCTTTAATTAGTCTACTGTATTCTTTTCCAAACAGTCCTACGGCTCCAGTTACAACAGGGATTGTTGATGTTCCCATGTGCCACATTTTCGAGATTTCTATTTCAAGATCCTTTTTTTGACAGCTTTTTGAATATCTTCAAAGATACATTGAAGTCTGCAAGGACTGCTATATCAATAATGGTGCACTTTTTTGTTTGTGGTCTTTAATAACAATATATGGGCTGTTGGCTTTGATTGTTTTGTCTGTGTGTATTGAGTAGTCCTGTAGAATTGTAACCGGTCCTATCTCCGTAACCGGGTCTGGGTGGTGTTCATACCATTTTCTTTCAGTTTCCTTCCCGTAGAAGTTGCAGATTTCCCAGTGCAGATATTGGCCCACTCTGTCATGCCGGGTTTTATATTCAGTGGATGCCAATATCGTGCAACCTGATACAAGATGATCAATCGTTTCTGGATATTTATCACTTATTATTATTATTATTATTATTATTATTGTTGTTGTTTTTGTTGTTTTTTTTTGTCGTTGTTGTTGCTGTAGGTGGTGGTGGTGATGATGGTGGTGGTGGCAGTGGTGTTATCTTTCATATCGGATTCTCACTCAAGATCAAGTTAACGAAACGAACATAGAAAGTGCGTCTACCCAAATACTGAATATAGACATAACATATACATAGGTTGTATGTTGTTTCAAGTAATAATATTCTCCTGGGTACATGTCAAATTACACACATTGCAAGTTTCAAAATAGAAACTACCAGATATCGTGTTAATTTCCATGTCTCTAATTTTCATGTTCGTACGCTGAGTTCAAATTATTACGATTGACATTGTATCTAGAATTTACCCAGCAGTGACAGTGACACAATTATTATTATTTTTTTTTTGTGTGATAGAAAATTAAGATGAGTTAAAAGATAAGGGAGAATTATGAGGATAAGGATGCTCGATGATAAGAGCAACTTTACTAAAGTAGTTACAATATAATTTTTACACACGGGAATCTGTTCCAGAAAAGTATCAGTTTTGTTAGGCAATGATCACATTATAAGTCTTCCACATTATAATTAGAATGCAGTGGAAATGCAATAACTGAATTCCGTGTCCTGTATTTAAGGGACAGGACTAAAGAACGTCAATCCTCTGACTATTTCGGCAATATTAACAGGATTAGCATATGCTTGGAACATTGGTTCTGCAGGAAATATGTTGCTCTGTTGAAAATGAACCATCCCCGAGAAGTTAGGGTAAATGAATATGAAATTTATCAAGCTTAGAATATGATTATCGATCAAATATGAAAACAATTCACAATTTTTATACTTTCATGTTGACGTCTGTAAAGATAAACTACCCCGGGGAGTATTTCGATATTTAAAAAAAATTGGTAAAACGATGTAAAAATATGAAATTCATAAACCAGTTATTTTCCCATTAAATCTATTAGGGATAGGCCAGAAGGGGGATCATGATGTCATGTTTATTTGATTTATATGCATTTCAGTATGAGTTGTAACATCCAATAGAATACTGACATTATGGCCTTCCATGACTGATGAACTTCAAACCATTTCCAGAAAGATTTGTTCTCTAATATTGGCATATCATCCGATGAATATAGAGCGCGAACCTATCTGGATTTTTATATTCATTTTCTGTCGATATTACACAACAACATACCAAATGGTCAACTGGTGTCAATGTGTTAATATAATAATCATAGCGTTTTTTTTTTTTTTTATGATGATTACCTGGTCTGTTCTGAAGAATAACATTTGGTCATTTGCAGCGTCTGTTTCTCCCTATATTGCAGCACTTTCTGATGGGAATTAAGTTTAGCTTCACTGGTAACATTTCCTGTCAGTGGATATATGGTATGCAGGTATTTTTGTTTGCATATCTTCTTAAAATACTTAAAACCTGTGATTTATCTTCAATTTATGAGTTTATCTGAATGTCTTTATTCATTATTTTTATCTAATACCTTAACAGTAAATTGTAATTCGTTCATGAATCTATTATTATTATTATTATTATTATTATTATTATTAATATTATTATTATTATTATTATTACTATTATTATTATTATTATTATTATTATTATTATTATTATTATTATTATTATTATTATTTCCTTTGATTTCTGGTAGTAATTTCGGGTTAACACAAGATTCAGTCTGTGAGTTTGTTAATTTCTAGTTAGCAAGAATTTATACCGTCCAGTAAGAATGTAACATTCAATTTCAGCTTTTAACCCTGCTCGACATAACAACTGATTATTATTATTATTATTATTATTATTATTATATGGCATTTAATTTGAAACTGTCTACATGACCACACACAAATAAAAACTACAATAATAAGAAACAAAAACCAACTTTTCTTTCATTAAATTCTATTTCTGAATAATTACAAAATAGGTGATATCTCTCAAGACCCATCCTGTTTTTTATCAATTTCGATTCCCAGCAAGAGGGTTGTTTGTTCTTGAAGAGGATAGAGTTCACTGAATCTGTTTACTTAAAATTGAACAAATGCCCGATATAACCTTATAAACCTAGTTTTCTTAAGCAGCACTATCAGCAATTAGAAATTCCGCCATCGTGTGATGCAACATTTCCTGTTATTCAGCCATTGATCGTAGGAGGAGATTTTTAGCAACATTTTTATTTTTATCACTTTTTTATTCCTTGGCTAATTTGATATTTATTTTCCAAATGTTTTTTTTTTCAGCTAATATTGATTTCTCATGTTCTTAATATCGGATTAAACTTAAATGTATTTTTTACATTATTACTCCAGTCATTTACTTTTCTTTCCATAATTCTGTATTTTTATTTGTTTTAAAAAAAGTTATTGTTTACGTCTCAGTTTTCTATTTTCAGTATTATTTTCTAAAGTGTTAATTATTTATTTTTTATTGGTATTACGTATTTATCGACTTAAATTCGTTTTTTAATATTTTCTAAATCATTTAAATCAAACACCGTTATTCATTTATACTGATTTATGTGTATAAAGCACAATTGTTCGAGTATATCTTGACAAATTAATATATGATAGCTTATCTTAGTTAAATTTGAATTTCATATTTATTTCCTATTAAAAAAAAGGTTGATATTAACTACAGAAAATAAAATAAAAGCTGTTTTTACTATTTTTAATGATAACGAATTAGCTTTGAGTGATAACTAGCAACGGATAATATTTGAGAAAACTCATCGGAGACGTTATTTTGTATTTATTTTCTGCTATGTGTCTGCTATTACCAAATATGTATTTGAGAATTTATGTCTTGGAGAAACATGTCCCTTTCATGCACTTCCTTCTGTTGTTCACGTAAAGTATTTCTTATGTGCAAATATTTTTGTGAATTTCTTCTATTTTTGCTGAATATGATTCTGCAAAACAAAATTTCAGGAAGAAAGATCGTCATATATTAATAACTCGCAAATATCAGCTACATGTTTTGTTGAAAATTAAGTATTGTAAAAACCGATTATGTAGTTTCTACAATCCTTTCTGTCTGAATTCCTGGTATGAGGAATTATCACTTCTCGTTTCAGTAATGATCTCAAGGGATACCATATCCTAGTTCTTATTTCGTACTGACTGGTTAGTACTTGTTCCATCACTGTTGCGTTCTAGTACAAATCGGTCGATCCGGAGATTGAACTTATGTAATATCAGTCATATTATATAGTAGTTAAAACTGGATAATCTCGACATTGAACCAACAGAAACATGGTTCTGCAGAGGGAGGGTGGGGCTACTATGTGAGCAAAGACGAAGTTTTATAAAAAATGAAAACAAAAAAGCATTTCTCTGTAGTATCATAGGTGGCATTTTAAAAGTCTAGGTTATATAAGAGAGCTTAGAAATTCTGACACTTAACGGAGATATTGAAGTCAAAAGGGGTAGAAAAACTTTCTTAACGAACTTTTGCAAATAGGTGTCAGAACAGGGATTCGGAGAGACAGCCAGATAATTCTTTATTAAAGCTAAAAAAGATAGATAATTATAGATATTCTTGATCTCCCACCTCCTTAATCATGATAAATAAAAGAAAAACTAGATATGTTATGCAACACTCACAATAATGAAAAAAATATTATTTTTTTTCTCGAGATATTCATGTCTATCTGTGTTTCTATTAAAATCATGTATTAACACTTATATTCTAAAAGTTATTTTTCTGGGCACCCGTGTTTGATTAACCAACATTTTTATAACAGTGGGATTTACGTCTAAGACTTGCGCATTCAAGAGATTTTAATACATAAAATCTGCTCTCCAACAGGGTTTGAACTTGCGTCCTCTTTTGTATGAGAAACCAATGTCTGATCCGGCTGACTACAATTGAATACGCCCCCTGACAAATGCAATTATGCATGAAATTAGGGAGTTTTCTCAGTGTGTTTAGATATCAAATTGCTTCAAGTTGGATCGAAAGTGGAATGATTTGGCATAAGCCACAGACTCTACCCCTATTCTCTGAGTGCATGACGGAGAAGTGGAATGATTTAACGTTTTATATACGTGATGTATATAAACGCCAATTAAGCAACCTGTGCGCTCATTTTATAACTGAATAAACGATCCGTTATAAGCACGAATAACCACTGTTTTTAAAAATTCCCTCTGCCCATAGTGCTCAATCGGCGAAAGAGAGCAAGTCAACCACATAAAAGAATTTAATCGCAAGTTGTTCCTCTGTATATCTATGGCTCTATATACCAATGTATATGTCTCATCTTTTAGATATTTTTATTTATCTATGAATCTTTCTATCAGACGCTTACCATAACATATATAAGCGACAACATATTGCAACCGAAAAAATCTGTGGCGCCATTTAAAGAGTTGTTTTTTGGGGGAAAATGACATCATTCTACGCTCTCTCATTAGCACGAGCTTATGTCTATAATCCCACTAAAAAAACCCTCGCAGCTCTTTGACACTTAGATCAGCTTGACGAAAAAGGTTATCCATGCTCCACATACCTCGAAGTGAAATAGAATTCTGATCGCTAGCAGCTAAAATTGAAGCAGTTTATGAATTCACTTTCCGATGAAAAACTAGAATCTTTTGAACATATAAGGGCAGATAAAAACAAATACACCGTAATGCTTCAGCATATTTTGTTAACTGAATAAATTATGCTAAACAGGCACGATCAAAACATATCTGTCTATATATATTATGTACATTATTTACATTATTTATTACAACTTTTCGACAGTTATACGCTCCGGCCTTCTTCAGGTGGTAGTGAAAGGACCCAAAAAGCATCAGCCGACTAAGGCAGTGGAGAACATGGAGAGGGGAATTAACAGGAGATAACTGTAACTGACATCCATTAAAATTGGCGCGTGGAACTAGACGAGTCTACCCTAGTGATCGAAAGAAAAGTTTCATTTCGACATTCCAAACAACTGAAGAATGCCGGAGTGTACAACGGTCGAAATGTTGTAATGAATATGGTGACAAAGATGAGAACAATAGTCCAAATAGTGTAAATATTGAAGATCAAAATATTCACGCCGTTTTCCTTACCGTAGCTCTTGCCTATTTCTTAATATATAAAAGTGCAACTTCATCAGAATATACATCTGTTCTAATAATATAAGTGAAGTACAACAGAATATTCATCGATGGAACATCTATTTGGCGAGATTTGAAAAATACTTCTTTAACAATAATCTGTTTTATTCTATGAGTTCATGGTGAAGTAGTTAAACCGGTAGCGAATCAGTCATGGAACTCGTTTCCGAATGTCCCACGTGCGATTATTCTCGTATTTGAATGTTAGATAAGATCGACCGGATGTGATGATTGCAGCGTACGGAAACTTTGGAAATTTTCTGCAAAACGATGCCCGTTGATTCAAATGTTTTTTATTGAAATAAGCTAGATGAAATTCTTTGGAAACAAGTGATGGTCTAGATGGCATAAAGTCCCACATTTCCACGTCATGTGTAAAAAAAGTTCTAACGCCTTGGTTGAAAAGCTATCTGGAAATTGATTTTCGGTATGAAAACTCATAACTCAGAAGCCTCCCGTTGATATATCAGCGAAAACAAATAGTGCTTGCCAATATAAAATTCTCAAATTAAATATCACCTGAGCTCAAGATTATTCGCGAAATTGTGATCACCAAATATATATATCAACGTAAAAGTGATACTCATTTATTAAGCTTCAACTGTCGCTAGTTAATAACAGAGATAGTTCTAGATCCTCTGTAAAATATGTGGCCCCAGACACAGTAAACTAATAGTTACTCCTCTAAATCCATGCAATGTTTGGAGAATGACGAAAGCGTTTGGAATTCAGTGCACGATTCTTCTTAGACTGATAGCCAACAAAAATCTGAGTGTCTAAGGTAGCAGGTTACAGAGTAAGAGGCACAGATATGTATGGTAGATAACGATTAATCCTAGATTTGAACAAGTTATGACTGTAGTGATCGAGGATGCATACTCTTTGAAGTCGATTCCACAAAGTGGCGGTGCGTGAAAAGAACCTGTTCAAAGAGAATACGGATGGAATGCGGGTGTTTCGCTACAATGCGTTTATCATTGTCGATCCTAGCCGTGAGGATTACAACATGTCGAAGTAAAGAATGCACTTCATCTGAGCACTTTCCATCTAAATAGCAATAGAGCAGTGTGAAGCTTACGACATTCCTTTTCTAATAGAGGGTAGGGTAAAAATAAAGTGCCAGTACTCCATATAAGGCCTTATCTGGATCTTGAAAAGGCAGAGTATAGCATGAAAGGTCAGGTCGGTTATACGAATTCAACTTGTGTTCTAGGGTTATTTTATAGCCCAAAAGTCGGTCAAGGCATGTGGTCTCCCTGAGGGTACATCCATTCATGATGGGTAGAAGTTCAGGGTCCGATCAGCAATAGTGGAATGTAAGTAGTTTATTTTCTGAGATACTGAATGTAACCAACCAGTTTCCCCTCACTCCACACTGAGATTTAGAGCTAGATCGGATGAGAGATCATCTTAGAATATCTTTTCATCACGAGTTTGGGAGATGCACCCAAATATCGTTGATTATCAGCATATATATTCTGAAATGATTTGGGTATACAATTAGATTATTTATGTAAAGCATAAAGACGGTTGCTCCCACAATGACCCATCGGGGATGATTGCTATGGCCAAGAGGACTGCCCGTTAGGAATTATTGAGCAGTGTCTTCCTGTGATTCCATATCTAGAGAGCTTTACCATCAATTCTTTGTATTACTCCTTGTCGATGGCCTTCGAAATATTAAATTTTTTGGGTTTATTTGTGTTCTAATACCTCAGCGATTCTTTGAGACGCCAGCAGTAAATGAGTATAATCAAAAAGAAGTTGGTTGAGGACATAGATAAGAACAACCTCTTGAAAGACAATCAGTACGTATAATGTGTTCCTTCGTAGACAATAAACATCCAAAATATTTTGGATGTTTATTGTCTACGAAGGAACACATTATACAAGAGGTTGTTCTTATCTATGTCCTCAACCAACTTCTTTTTGATTATAGCCTCAAAAACATGCTAATTATACTGAGGAGACTGATTGGCCCATAATGAGAGGGATGGTCATTCGCCTTCTTTCTTGAAAATTTATCTTACACTTGACGCTTTTCACGGGCTTCCGAGGGATTTCTCCACGCAGCAGTTAAATAACATTGGTAGGATCGGGGAACAGCCACTGGGATACTGTTTGGTCAGTAGCTTTCTGAAGGTCCAGGCTTTAAATAACTCTTCAAATGTTTCTAACTGTAATGAAAATATTATTGAGTTTGTGCTTAAAGAACATGTGAAATTGTAATGATAATGATCTTTGTCATCTAAGGTTGAATCCAAGGCAAATTTTGAGGCGGAGAGCTTCGCCTTTTCTGTCATGATATGACCTCGGGGTCGTTTACAATAGTCGGAACAGCCGCTTGTGTCTAATCTTCCAGAAGTCACGGGATCTAGTATTTTTTTTTTGTTGTTGTTTTGTTTTCAACTTTAGTCTGGAAAGATTGCGCACAGCTACACATTATATTTTCCATAACTTTCTTGCTTTATTGAGATTTTTGTTTTCCTTATCTTTACTATTTAAGTTCTTTTGAAATAAATTTTTAACTTCATTTTACTTTTCACCTTCCCGTCTCGTATCGTTTGTGATATTTATCTTTGAATTGATGCATTTAATTGCAAAGTTGTTTTCATGTCTGTATTTTAAGAAAATTTGAGATTATTTATTTAGTATATATATTTTTTTTTGTCTAGGAAAGTGATTATAGATATTTTCTCCTCTAGACAATGTTTACATTATGTTGGTTTTATTTTTTCAGGCTGGTAATGTGTTCCTTCCCAGACTAAATCTACTGGGTTATTTAATCTAATACAAAATGGAGAAAAAAATAATTACATTTTTCTTACATTTACTTTTGAACTTCTGTAATTTATTAAAAATTATTATTAATATTTAAGTGATATGAATAGTATTCTAGAATGAAAATTAAACTGCTATGATATATTAAATATACAATGATAATATAGAAAATTTCCAAGATTCAATGACAGGGCAATTTCAATTTTTGTAGTACTAAAAATTGTTTGGAAATTTCCAGGTTGGTAACTTATATTTTGACAAATTATTATAGTTTTTTTTTCTTTTTTTAATATTGGATGAAATTTTCAATGAATAATCAAAATGAAAATAGAATTAAATAAAGGAAAATAAATATCTATATGTTCGAAGTAAATATTAGGCATTTGTAAGGTACCTCCGAAAAAAATTTATAATCAAAGTTTTAAAATGAATTAAAAAATATGAAAAACAAATCTTGAAGCTTTCTTTTTGGCTTTAATTAAAACCTAAATGTTTAAGTATACTATTTCCAGTAGGAAACATGCACTAGTATATTTCAAATAGGAATTATATTGATTGGAATCTCAATTTTTTGTGCGCTTTCAGAAGATTGTTAAAAATCTTTAAGTATCAGCTATTTTGACTAATTTGTAAACATAAATTATTTCCAGGTTTTAAAAATCTCTCAAAAATAATATATATATTTGTGACACGTTATGTGAGGAAAAATTGCAGATTTAAAGAGATATTAATCGGATTTGAAGCAAATATTACTTACAGCATAAAACGTGCTATACAAGTATTTTTTAACCCCAGGGTTTGTTTGTGATGTGTTCATCGACTGATTAGCAACCAAAGGTGATGAAAAGTTAAGTATGGTTGACCAGGAATTGACATAAATTTAGAAAATCTACGTGAACTCTTTCTTTTTTGTTTTAATTAGCAATTACTTTTTTTAAAAAAAAAAAATAACAATATTTTCAGCAATTTCTAATATTTTAGCGAATTTTAGTTATTTATATATTTATTCATAGAATTACGTTTTTATCAAAATAACTCTCACAAAAAAATAATAGAATAAAAAATTCAAAATAACCAACTACTAACAAAAAATCATTTTAATGAAATAGGAGTTAAAGTAAAATAAATTTGAAAGTATATTTTAAAATGACACGGAAATTAAAAAATAAGAACTTCAAATAAGAAATGAATAAGAAAAAAAACAATATAATATAATTATTTTGGTTTTCATCTCCAGGTTATTGAATTAAAGTATGGCCCAAACTCAAATTAATGCATAAAAGTATTTATTGGAATAGGAATTTAGAAAATTAAAAATTACTTTAAATTTTAATGTTTAAAATGTTGAAAGGATGATAAGCATAGCTGATTGAGACGTAAATACGGATGGAATATTGAAAGAATTGCAGACGACCAGATTTTTAGGAAGGAAAACAAGTATTTTATCTTATAAAAAGTTTTTGGAAAGAAAATTTAATTTATCGAAATTTAATGATATTAATTTGTGACGAACTCAAAGGATTTCGATTAAAAAACAGATCAAATTTTCGTTGACGCTTGTGTTGACGAACTGTCCGTGCGAACGGCATGTCCGATTGTGAGAAAGTAATGTGATTGCGTGTCTAGGGTTTTCTTCATCTTTTTGTTGAATACTAAAAGCTATATATTACAATTATAACCTGACAAAAGAAAAAGGAAATACAATTTTCGTTGACACTTGTGTTAACGAACTGTCCGTGCGAAAGGCTTGACCGATTGTGTGGATGTAATGTGATTACTTGTGTATAAGAAAAATTAGATCGATTCTCATTGGCTTAGAAAGAATGACGCGATGATAATTATAATTTAAAACAAAAAAAAATATTATTATTTTTTTAAATTTAATTTATTTTTATGGACATCACACAGAGATGACTGAAGATAGGATGGCAGCCAATCTACGCGATCACATCAGGCTAAACATGTGGCTACTTATATCGCCAGACCTAAATCACTTTGATGCGTGTTGTTTTTGTTTGTTTTTTTTTAATATGAACCGATCCAACGATCCAATATCGTATAGCACTTCAGGTGAAATTACTATTTCCATATAGGAGTACAGGTTCGATACCTGTCGGAGAACGCATATATAATCCGAAATTTCTCGAACATTCAGTAATGTAATTAATACTGCTTAATTAAAAACAGAGAATCTGCCTAGAAAAAGTTGTATCTATAAAAATAACGTATAAACAGAATGTATATATATATGTATATATGTAAACATTTTTGAATTTTGTAACAAGAAAAGATACATAGCTACAAAGAAAAACACACAGGCATATATATATATATATATATATATATATATATATATATATATATATATATATATATATATATATATATATATATATAAGGAAGAGGTTATAGCAGTTCCAACGAGACAAAAGTGGCTATGTTAAAAAGAAGAGGATACTGCTTTATTTTCCATAATTTTACTACACGTGTTTCTCGTCTGGCGACCGTCTTCAGATAGAGGGTTGACATTTCCACATATTATTAAAAATATTTTTTTATCCTTTATATTTTTCGATGTTAAATATTCTCAATATGAGACATTCTCTTTTTATGCGTTTGTAATCCGAATTTCTTTCTTGAACTGGCAGTGAAGAGTTCCGCGCAAGTGTCATAAAACAATAAAGATTGGTCCGAGAGAAATGATGAATTAGTATTTACCTTATCTCTTAATGTTTTAATGACCCCTGTGTGTTCTTAGATCTATTTTCATTTTCGTCTGTTTCTACCAGCATGCGTGTATATATGTGTATATTCCCTCTCCATACATACACACTGTCTCACTACGAGGAATTAGTAAACACATTTGTACACATACACACATACACCTCCACACACCGTCCCACTACAAGGAATCAGTACATACACATACACACATAAATACACACATACGTACACACGCATTCTTCCCAAGTTACAAGGAACCACTATACACACACACATACATACATACATATATATATATATATATATATATATATATATATATATATATATATATATATATGTGCGTGTGGATGCATATGTGCATAGACATACATATATATGCGTGTGTGTACGTATGTGTTTATCCCATAGTCATACATCTATATCTCTTTCACTTTCCTGCTGACTCGTTTTTATGCAGCAAAATCTATGTGTTTGTAGTTTTGTTCCTACTTACGAAGACTGCTCACGAATCTAAATCAAAATACCGTAGGCCAACCTATTATAATGACCTCGCACAAAAAGAAAGCACGTAAACATGAATTGCAAAGCAGAGACAAGAAAGGAAAACACCTAGCTTTTTCAACAAGTCGCGTCTAGACTAATCTAGACGCGTAACGGTGAAAATAATCAGCAATTAGCGCGCCTTCAAGTCATAGCCAAAAGTAAGACTATGTATGAAGAAAGCAACTCTTATTTTTCTATTGTTCCGTTGTTTTTATTATTTTGTTCTTGACCACAAAAACAAGAGCCAGTGTGTGAAGGGAAGACACGTTTTCGGATGAAATGGCTCAAAGACTTGACTGTTCCTGTCCAATCAAATTGACGGATGAATAACGAAATTGTGGGGAAGTGTGTGGTGGGAAACAGTTTCAGATAATTTAGTGGTGAGAGCAATTACAAATTGGCAAAATCAGTACCCTGCAGGACTTTATTATCTAAGACTCTGCTTTCTGAAGATAAAGAAAGAAAATTTATTTAAATTGGAATACAAAAATAGAAAATGAAGCTTTTGTTTTGAATTAGACATTATCGTTTTTTTTTTTGTTTTTTTTTTATTTATTTTACATTAGTAGACTTCGTCAGTATTTTTTGGCATATATGTAACGGCTTAAATTTTATCGATTTAATTCATTAATACTGAATGTCTTCGAGATGTGTCGGGTAGTGATTTCGGTTTTCATATTCTCTTCCACTTGTGGCATTTTTTCCCAAATAAACTCACGACTGATAATAAACAGGCATTCTTGATAACAGATCACATTACTAATGTTTCGTCTGTGTTTTCATCAGAATTTCAGTTAATAGAGAATCTTATTAATAAGGTAAACACAAAATTTAATCTAATCTAATCATTAGCAAATATCTAAAATAATTTAAATGATTACCGTTAGATTTCTGTAGAGGTATATCTGCCAAAATAGGAGATATATAAGACCATTAGTCATATTCACCAAAGATTGGCTGCGAATACCAAATTTTTAAAGAAGGAAATTCGGTTACACGGTATGTTACTACACCTAGGGGATGTGATCTTTTGCCAAAAAACATCGTCGCTAGACAGGAAAATGGTGCAGGGGTATTTTGTTGATTGATACACCGGTCAAAAAATAAACAAGTTTATTCAACAATGTCTCAGTATCGACTGATTTACTCTACAGCCTATCGCTCTTTACGCCTCTGCGGGTTTAGGTTTAGCGTGAGGATTAGACAGAATTTGAGAAATGTGCAGATAAGTCCGAAGGTGAATTTAGGCCCTAAAAACGGTTAGCAATATAATCAAAATGTCTGTATATTGCCGAAACAGAATTCATCTACATAAAAATGAAATCTAAGATTAAGTATACTGAAAGGTACAGATCTATCTTTTTAGACTTCTCTAATTAAATCTTTCTCAATCTCTCTCTCTATTTACACACACACACACACACACACACATATATATATATATATATATATAATTTAAAAATAAGGAAGTCAGTTGAATCCGCTAACTTGTTTTGTGATTTTTAAAGGTAAAAGCTCTACATCTTATTTTTCTCTTGTTTTTGTTTTTCACATATATATTAAACACTTTTTAATACTAATCTTTCCTGCTCTGATTCTATTCTGATCATTAATCATTTAAGTATTATATATATATATATATATATATATATATATATATATATATATATATAGGAAAAGTATCTCAGAGTTATACTGTAGAAAAAGACAATGTGTATAAAGTTAAAAAAAACCTATATTATTAGCCGACGCGTTTCGCCCACTTTGGAATTTTTCAAAGCAAAAAGGAAATGAATTTATTGAAAACAAATAACTATTAACAAAAAACAAAATGTACTTGGCAAATAAAAGAATTTAGAAAACGCTCTTGTATTCATATTGTCACCTGAAAATTACGTCTATTACGTTCACGTGTAGAATTTTTTATTTTATTTATTTTATTTTTTTTTGTCGACGCATTCAACCATTTTCTTTTGATTTCATAATATAGCTGTGTACGTTGGCTTGGGAGTGTACTAAATCTGTTAAGAAAGTTGATATTGGGAAAAAAACCTGTGCGTAGATTAATATTTGGATAACATTCAATGGCGGCTCTCTCGAGGATTTCCCTTCTGAGTGAGTTATTTTCTTTTTTATAAGTAGCATTTTTAAAATCAAAATTGTGGTCGAATTTATTTCTATGTATGACTAGCGCATGATTTAATTTGTATTTATCCGATCTCTTTTGTGCTCATAAATAATTTATTTTTAAATTTCTGTTTGTTTATCTAATATATTGGCAGGAACAGTTTTGGCAATTTATTTTATAAATGCCTGCTTCTGACATATGTTAGATTAATATATTTCTTCTTTGGGTAAATATTGGGGGCTGCAGATTCTTAATGCTTTCAAATAGAAACCTAAAATAATTGTAGATTTAATTTTAGAAGAATTGTTTGAGTAGACATTGATCCGGTCATTATTGTTTTTAGCCTTTCTGTAAAAGTCAAAATAGAGTTTTATATTATTTATGTGTAACATGATATCTAGGAAAGGAAGTGTGTAGGTGGTTTCAGTTTCATAAGTGAGGTCTGTTGTATGTTCAACGTTGTTAATTTTGTTGAAAAGATCTGTTAATTTAGTAACATACATAGGAAACACTTTCAAAAATACCTATATCATTTCATCCGTAACCCAAGAAGAAAGGCATACAAAATATAACACCGGAACAAAAATAATAACATGATCCGTAATAAGAATTTACATGAAAACAAATGCATAATACTGCCGAATAACTGGGTTACGTTCACTATCCAGAACAATCTATCTCATCTAAATAATCTTAAAATAATCACAAACACTTCCAAAACCATGATGAATAAAATCAGATACTCAAACTCTCATAGCAATTATATAATAAGTTTACCTTATGATTGATATGTTCCAAAATCGTATTATATTTATCTTTTACATTATTAAATATTTATTTGTTGCTAGAGTTGGTGGATAATCAACTTGTACTGAATTGTATAAATTATTTTAATTTTTTGACTGTTGTCTGAATAATTACTAACTTGATTATTGATTATGTAGTTCTTTTGTGTGTAGTTTACGGTATCCATTATCTATGTTTAATATCTAGAAAAAAAATAATCAATTTTGTACTGTTGTTGGTACTTTTGGCAATTTTGAGATCACACTTCTACAAAAAAAATTATAAGTTCTTTTCGTAATCTGTCTATATTGCGCGGACTATTTTTCTTGAGGACAATTACACCGTCATCTCTATGTAGTCCGATGTACTTAATGCCTAACATAAATCTATGACTCCACAACAACAGAATTGTAATAATATTACAAGCATCTGCAGAATCATATGCATCCATAGCAATATTAAATTCTGGTTTGTTTCCTTTAATCCACAGTAATTCGGTGTGGAAATGTACCCGTGTGCTTTATGATGTCCATATTTTTTATCATAATGGGGCAGAAATCTTTGGCTAGCTTTATAGCTCTCAATGATGGATGGGTAGAAGTAGCAAATATCGAATTGTATGTGCATTCATATTTCTTTTTAATATATATATATATATATATATATATATATATATATATATATATATATATATATATATATATATATATTGTCATTAAACCATTTTATGGCATCATATTTTTGACACTGGTTAATTTCTAGATCATGCTTTGTTTAATTGCATATTCATTCAAGAATGATTTTGTTATTTTACCGATATTGATTTTTCTTGGGTTTAGTTATCAGTATTGTGGGTTATTAGGAAAATTGACATTATGGGCTTTGACCGTGAAGGATGATTGTTGTTTATGCAACCTATAGATTCTATCATCTACTTTAATTTTTATGCACTTACCTTGACTTCTTTATTGATGTCGTTTTCCAAGTATTTAGGTGATATTTTGTAACATTTGTTGACTTCCATGTTAATAGATTTCTCATATCCTTTAGCATCAATATTGTAATGCTTACCTGTTTTATCTGCCTTGATGATTATTAGATCGGATTTGTTAATCCTTGCAACATCCTTTCGCATTTTAACCTGCAATTTGCTGTCATTTTCAGTGAATTTATTTTTCTCTACTGAAAAATCCAAGAAGTGATTGTCACATGGTGGCGTTTATGGGACTTGAATCTATATAGTTCGGTATCTTTTGAGTTCTTATCCCCGTTCTTGTGTTTGGTAAAGAATATCTTCCACCTCATCCTTTTTATGACGCATTCGAACTTGTGTAACAGGATCAGTATATAAGATAATTTATTAGGAAAAATAATATTCATTTTTAATGGAGTAATCCAGGTTTAATATTTCCATATTCAAATAGTGTAAGTATAAATGCTTTACAGCACTTAGTGTACGACTCAAAAGAAAAATGTATATATAAATATACATGTAAATATATTGATGTATGAATTACACATAAAATGCTGGTGTTTATATATATATATATATATATATATATATATATAACACTGAATATTGAAATCAACACTCAGAGGCTGCAGGCTGTTTCATACTAGACGCAATCATCAGGCCGCCTCACGATTGCGTCTAGCATGAAACAGCATGTCGCATCTGAGTGTTGACTTCAATGTTCGCTTTTATATTTATATTTACATACGCTCTGTCTCTAATATTGAGAACCTTATCCCATAAATATAGCACACCTTAAAATTATATTGCTTGCATTACATATATGTGTGAGTGTGTGCATGTGTATGTGTGCTAGTGCTGCGATCTATAAAACTGCATCTAAATTATGCTAAAATTAAAAGAAAACTGACATATCATCTTAACAGATATGTGCATCAAAATTACACAATAATAACTTGAAATAGTAAAGACTAGATTTATACAATAAATTCGCCATTGTTCTTAATTACGGCTTCCAGACGATTTTGGGATCGCCTGCATCTCTTCTGGTCTGCCTCTGCTATAATGAAAATTTGTGAAAGTTTATCAGTGTATCATCAGAAGGCAAATATGTTAGTCATGTGAAAAGATATACTTTGGTTGTGCAGAGTGCTATTTCGAAAAATGGTGGTACAATTATACTACTTCATTTACACTACAAAGTAATACACACAACAATAAGTTGGTTAACTGGGTTTGGCAGTCGGAGAAAAAGTATGGAAGAAGCCCCCAGATCCATTGGTAGATATTAAACAGTCAAGCCAGGCAGAATGCGTAGCAATTGTTGCAAACTATGCCAAGAAAAATGCTATAGAGAGCCACATTCGATAACCGTTCTGAATTGTTGAATACAAGAAAGGAAAATTATATCAAAATATAGACACATAAGAAAATGATATGTCTGTATGAACCCGGATAAAGACAATTAATATTTTTTCTCCTCTCCTGCCTACTTCCGGTATAAATAAAATAATTGGGGCGTGCCCCACGAAAAAAAATAAATAAAAAATACCGTCCAGTAATCCACCTGATGAGACGATCAGATCGAATCGCGAGTCGGAATCGTAATTTTCGATATCACCACATTTATTGTGTAGTTCTGTTGGGACCACACTTCTTTATTAGATAACTAGTATTGAACACTTTTATTTGAGTTTTTTTCGGCGTGGCCTCCTTACAGGCTATTTCTGCAAATATATATTCATTTATTTACTTGGAGTTTTTACAACTTTTAATCGTTCCTGATTTGAAGCCTTTGTCAGAAGCTTTGGTATTATATATATATATATATATATATATATATATATATATATATATATATATATATATATATAGAGAGAGAGAGAGAGAGAGCTGTACTCTTCAAAGAAAGTTCTGTCTCATGTAATCTCAATCATTATTACAGTTCCGTGTAACTCCTACATCAACTGCGAATGTTTCGACAATTCGAACCCATTTCATCACACAACCTCATCCTTGCTGCCTTTAGTCACTGACTCATCTGCATCATATAAAAGACATTCTTTGTCCCATCTATCAGGACCATCTTACATCACACGAGATTCACCCGTGCCGTGAAAATTTATTTATAAAAGTCAATTTTCATGTATTTCTTGGACTAATTTTGAAACTTTAAAATATTTGCTTTACTTAGAGACATTTGCATATATTCTATACCTTTTGTCCTTCTTGAGAAAAAGGGTTTGTTTCGCGATAGCTCGCTTTAAGTTATATTCCCCTCGAGGGTACGTGTTGCAAAAACCTTTTTTTTCTTCTAGTTCCCGACTTAATTATATTTTCGATCGCCAACTTTATCGTTCCATGATGTCTGCGAAGATCGTTTGATATCTCTAATGTGAACATTCTACCACGCATTATATTTTCTACATTTGTTAAAACCTTCGCATTACACGTTTCAACATATATTAAAGGATAAAAGAAAAATAGTTTTCTTTAGATGTCAAAACAAATATATTTGCAATCTGCATAATAACTTCAGACTGCATTTTGTTTTATATTAAAACAATAACCTTAATGCGATATGTTCAAACTACCTAAATATATCATTCAAGCTTTGTTTTGATGTCTAAATTAATCATTTACAACTGCAAATTCGAGTTTCTTAGCTTTATGGAATGTTTATAATTGTAATAATTGTCTGTTTTTCTGTTGTGCACGTGGATTTTACTTGGTCTTTCGTCCTTTGAGACAATGTTGAAAGTCAAAATTTACTTTTTGTTTTTATTTTGTCGATATTCAACTAAGATAAAATCGAACTTTTACCTATTATATTACGATAAAATATTAATAATTAAAAATAGAGAGTGTGATAAATTGCGTCCCATCATGTTGATAAATTCTGGAATCTTACATATAAAACTTGCCACAGATAAATGAAGATCGGAAAGAAATGAAGACGATGGATACAATTGTTTGTTTATTAATCATCGAATGTGTTCCCATGATACCATATCGCGTAAAATTATTTGTATCAGATTAATGTTTTAATAAAATAGGCCTATATAACGTTCATATACTAATCCTCGGCTGGTCACTAAAGTGAAGCAAAGTCGAGCTTGGGAACATCAGCGGCTGTAAGCTTAGATGGGATTTGCAGATGGTTTAATGATTAACAGCTCAGAATAAAATATTGCCGAACCGAGTTCGAATTCCAGGTGAATTCGTGACTTCCACTTACGGGCAAATGCTGTCGAGCGTTAATGAGACAAATATGACTCATGATCGCCAAAACGTGTCACATTCTCTCCTACCAGCAGGCATGGGTTGAATTCAGTAGGCTAATGACCCATTGCTCTTGATGCATCTAGGGGAGAGCAGAAGATTTCCACACACACAAAAGATGAATGCAGTATCACTCACAACGACATCTATATTAGTCATCAAATCAGTCATTTGTAGTTAGTTCACAGGTACAGGCCATCAACCAAGTCGGAATGGCTGGTGGTTAGATCAAGGATATAAAAATAATAATTTCCATTTAAATATGAAATAACTATAACTATTATTTGTTGTGTATTGTTCCTTTTCAAAATTTATCAACCAACCGAAATGCAATCTAATTCATGTGAACTGGTGACGAATTGTTTGCTTGTAAGCATAGCGTTGAAGATGAAAGCAATTTAAGAAAGTTAAATGAAATAATTTTCATGAGTTCATGACTTTCAAATAAGGATTATATCAGATTATACTGTATTACTTGTTCCCCTCTTTTTACACAAACTACACGAATCTTTTTCTAATCCCAGTTCAATCTTGCCATATGTACTATTAATCGGGATTATTATAAGATTCATTAATTCGCTCATACAGGCTAATTTATTCTACTTAGGTTTTCTATATTTTTCTTATTATTTTATTACGATATTACAAATACTAGATTGATTTGAATGCAAAATATTTCCAACATTATTTTTCGAATATCATTATGTGTAAACTAAAATTTTAATATGCTATTCTGTAGAAGAACCTATATAGGACCACCTAAATTTGATTGAACCGATGTTAGTGGAAAAAAGATATATTGATTAATAGAATTACTGAGTCACGACAATCGAGTCTATCAATGGCCCATATATAAATAATATTGAATCATTTGTATTATTGTATTAGAATAAAACTAACCCTCATGATTGATTTCGTTGGCTAAAAACGTACAAGTTGTCAGTTAAGACTATGGAATAGAGCCAATATTTTGGCGAAGTCTTGACAGCATTATACACTATTCGATAAATACTTCTCGACTATATAACTACAGAACGTATTTTAAATTCATTATTATTCATACACACATATACACAGTACATCAGGTAAGTGAGAATAAATTAGAATATACAGAGAAATAAAGATATGCAATAGAAAAATAATTTTGAATATTTACCGATGCTTTAGTACAATACAGATTATTTAATAAAATTATCCCCTACCACGGGAACGGGCTCCATTGGGGATTGGGATCGAATGCATACTTGGATCACGTGATTCGCCTCGATGTTGACCTTCATGCCCATAATGATGGATTTTAACGAGATGTTCCCTTTGTAGAGACGTTGTTTACGTAATAAAGTTATATGTTTATTTTCATCTATCTCTAAAGAAAACAAATTCCTGAGTAAGGTTTTCCCGTTATTGTTTGCGATATATGAATCCAGCCAGGAGTAACTAAACCCGTTTTTTTTTTTTTAATAATTTCAGATTGACTCATATTTTATGTCTACTTCGAGGTGATTTTTTCCGTTACCATTCCCTTCAATGAACGTAATTTTTCTTTTATTTTTTATCATCAATATTTTATATGAACGGTTGTCCTTCAACAATATTACACAAGGTGAAACTTTAAAACAGCAAGAGATTGAAATAATTCTATGAACTTTTTTTTATATAAAAGCTATAAACTAACAAAATACGCTCAAACCTAATTTAAAATACGTAACCTTTGTTATAATTTCTGATAAGAAACTCATTTACATACAATATTAATATGTTCATACGCAATACGCGACAAACATCTGTCCTTACGGTATCAAACATTGGTTCAATAATTACTTTAGCTATTGCGCCAAAACAACCATTTTGATAATCAAAGATTTTTTTCTTATTTATATATTCCTTTATCCAAGGCAAATGAATATAACCCTTCGCACATTCGCTTGTTCACTGAGACGAAATAATACCACAACACCAAAAACAAGCCATAAAGCTATTGATCCGAACTGATTGATATGTTTCGGCAAGTAAAATCACAGATCTTGCGTTTGTTGTTAATGATGCGTATTTTGAGTTCATTGTTTACGATACTATGTAATCATGAGATTGATATTTATCGGTGGTGTTTAAGATAGATTCAAAGTTGGTAACACCAAATTAATGTTTGTCAAATGATTGAAAAACACGACAAAAGATTTATAGATTAAAACAGAAATACATATAATAAAATAAAAAAGAGAAGAAAATTCCAATAAAAATAGCAAACAGTAAAATAAAAAAATTAGTACTTGATAGTATCAGTATGGAGAAACAATTATGTATCGTAACATACATTTTTCCTGACTTTTCTTTGAACGTTTCACTGTTTAATGTTCTAAACTATAAAATCAATATCAAACATTGAATTTAATGTACTGCGACAGAAATATATTATGGTGAAAAATAAATGTTTTGCAAAGAATATGACATTTTTATTGCTAACTATTTTTGCGAAAAATGAACACTATTATTATTATTATTATTATTATTATTATTATTATTATTATTATTGTTTCCTTTGATTTCTGGTGTGTACAAATATCTTTCTGGGTCCCGCTCAGAGACCTAAGTTTAGAAATGGCATTATGATATTTCCTACAGACCAATTAAAAAATCAATATAAAATAAAAACATATTTTACATAGGCAAAGCCCTTCGTAATGTGTGGTCTGTACTCGTGACTAAATATTTTGTATTTCTTAAGGCATGGACTTCTAGGAATAGTTTCAATTAATCTACTGCAATATTTTCCAACCAATCCGATGGATCCAACTACAACAGAAATCGTCAATGTTCCCTTAAGCCTTATTTTTGAGATTTTGATTTCAAGGCCCTTGTATTTTAGTAGCTTTTTGAAGATCTTCAAATATACATTACTGTCTGCATGGACTGCCGTATCAATAAGGAGGCACTTTCTTTGTTTGTTTGCGGTCTTTTATAACAATGTCTGTGCGGTTAGCTTTCATTGTTCTGTCTGTGTGTATTGTTTAGTCCCATAAAATTGTATCAGGTCCTATCTCCTTAACAAGGTAGTGTTCATACCAATGTCTTTCAGTTTTCTTCCCGTAGAAGTTGCAGATTTTCCAATGCAGATATTGGCTCACTCGCTCGTGAGGGGTTTTATATACACTGGGTGCCAATAGCGTGCAACCTGATACAAGATGATCAATTGTTTCTGGATATTTATTACATGATCTGCATTTTTGATTGACACAATATTTTTGTATGTGAGCTTGACAAGATCTAGTTAAAATGCCTTGGTCCTGCACAGCAAGGATATAACCTTCAGTTTCAGCTTTTAACCCTAAACTACCTAGACACTGATGGGTACAGGATTTCTCTACATTAGCTTGTTTGATACGGTTAGGTTTTTGACATTGAAGCGGTCTATCTTGCCATTGTTTCTATATCTGGTAAGGTTGCATTTGTCTTTGCTCTCTTTTTTTAAGTATTTTGCTTCTTTAGTCGGTGTATTGTGCTTTACTTGCATTTCTGCACCCATTTTCAACTCCATTTTGAATATGTACTCTTCCTTTATTACGGAATAAATACGCTTAGTACTTTTATGTTATTTGACACATAACGTCAACCAATCTTCTGTAGTTTCCAGATATCTTTGAATGCCAATTGTTGTAGTTTAGTAGAACAGTTCTAGTTGAAATAATCATCTGTCTCCTTCGGATTTGGGTACATACAGACGGTCAATATCAGCTCTGTATGATTCATGCGGTAGCAAGTAAGAAACTTTCTCGTTTTTACGCCCATTCGCTTAATATCATCTATGGTGCTTTTAAGGATGTTAAAGCTGTATTGCACCACGGGGAAAGCCAAAGTGTTTATGGCTTTTATTCTCTTTTTTGAGTTTAGCTCGGTATTTAGTACTAGAGGCGCACGCCTGTAATACTCCTTTCATATGTTCTCCTCCATTTGGTTATGTTGTATAACATCTTCTCCGCTAATTCTTAGACATTTATAGGCTTCATCTTGTTCCAGTTCCCTAAGCTTTCTGACAAAGTCTAAGTCTATTGATGGTATTTCTGTAATTCTCTCTTTCTTGACTGTTATTTTTGCACATTTATCTAATCCAAAATCCATACCTATGTTGTCCCTGAAGCATTTTACAATATTGAGGAGGCTCTTCATCTCATTGTCATTTTTTTGCAAAGAATTTGAGAATCATCCATGTAGAGCAGGTGATTGATTACTTTCTTATTTAGTTTATAAGCATATCTACTGTTGATTAATTCATGCGTATGGGAGATTAAGGACAATCTAAACAGAAGACGCGACAGGCTGTCACATTAAATTATTCCCCGTTTGATATTCATTGCGTTGGACGTGGCAGTGTCACTTGTGTGGTTTAAATATAATCTTGTTTTCCAATTTTCTATGCTGTGCTTAAGAAAACTTTTTATCCCTTTGGTGATATATTTCTTAAAAATCCAAGTGTCTGGCACACTATCAAATGCTTTGCGGTAATCTATACAAGCTGCGTTGAGATTTCCACCTTTTTACTGAAATTTTGGAGGATAATTTTATTTCTTAATAGTTGATTTACGCAACAATTTGAACATCACGTGCATCCATTCTGTTCAAGTGGAATAATGTTTTTTCCTTCGAGAAAAGAGTAAGTACGCGTCGACAGAACAGACGGGATCAATACGTGGTCGGCAGGCATGTCATTGGCCCATAATTTTTAGGATTATCTGTTTCTCCTGTGTTAGATATATCATACCTTCAATGATCCATCATGAGATTTTAGTAGGTTTATTAATAAGCATTGATGGAGTTTGTGCTAAGGGTTCTATGGATGACTGACAGATGATAGAGCCAAATATTGAGTATCTTGTCTTTTCTTGGGCCTTTCTATTTTTAGGATTCTCTAGAGCTTGCATAAACACCGTGCAAAGTCATAGCTGGCGACCCAGAGACATTAGATAAATAATTTTTCAGTATAAGTACTACCCTACAACATAACAACCACCCTGGGTACATGGTAGCAGACCCCCAAAACTGTGATAGGCGGGTACAAGAATAGGAAAACAATACTCAGAAAACAGTCTGCCTGATTATGTGAAGGGGTTATCAGAGAAAATACAAAGAATCTGCTGTCCATATAACATCGGGACCACCTTCAAAAGCTTGACGACACTTCGCAGATATCTCTCCCGAATAAGACCCCTATAGAAGAGAACATGACTAAATACTTTCTGTATGCTATCCCGTGCAGCTGTGGAAAGAAATATAAAGGGGAGATAGGCTGCCCCTTTAAGGTAAGGCTTCAAGAACATCAGAAAGCTGTAACACGAGGTGAAGTAGAAAAAGCAGGCGTGGCTGACCACATATGGAGAGAAAATGGAGATCGCCGCTCTCTGTGGGATCAAGGTTGAGATCATAGACAAGTAACACCATTGGAAAATTCGTAAACTTAAGGAATCAGCACATATGCTAGGCCACAAAAATCACTTGAGCCGACCAAGCATAGAAACGAATACCATATCGGAACCAGTAATAAAGAGTGCCAGATACTAACAACAAAAATTGCAATATGAGCACTGGTAAAAATATGTGCTGAAGAGATTAGGTTTATAAGACCCAGACATCCATACACTGATGTTCTCAAGGACACATGACACAGTGGATAATGGTGTTAGTTAGATCCAGTGAAAAGACCCAAAGAGTGTGAGTTCAATAACCAGCTAACATAGTGGAGAACTTTCAGATAGAAATTAATAACAGACACCCATTAACCATGGCCCAGGGTATTCCACTCAGGCCGATTGTTAGCTGCCAAGGCTCTGTGTTTCCTTGTAGACCCATTGATCGGTAAGTCACCTTCATATGTCCGAAACTCCGTCCACTTCGTGGAAATGATTCCATCCTATCCAAACAGATAGTGAGCTTGGATGTGTTGAGTTTGTTCACCAAGGTACCTAGGGAGGAGGCTAGAACAGTCTATGAAAGGGAGCGAAATCAATGGTTCAGTTCGACATTCCAAGAATCTGAAGAAAGCCGAAACGTTGTAATAAATATGGCGACAAAGATGGGGAAAATAGCTCGAATAATGTGAATAATCTTCATAATACTTCATCTCAGAAATATAGACCGCTAAATTATTTGTGGTTATATTTTACTATTCTTGTAGCGGTCTGCCAATGATTATTTCTTCTTCGCGTTGGATCCATTCTGCATTGGGTCTATATCACTTTGGGCTGCTCCAAATCTTCTTCTCAAATTTATGACCTTTTTTCAAAAGATGGTGGCTTTTTGACGTCTATAACTGCTTTTGCAATTTTCCTGTAAAATTTCATTAGGTCCGTTTAGAATATGTTATTTTGATGATAGGACCCAGAACGCTTTTTGGATCGTCTTGTTATCTATCCGCTTAACAGTTGTTTCTAATTTAGCATTTCTTTGATAGCTAGAATTCCATTTAGTCTTTCAAATCTATATCTCTAGTTGATCTTCCTGCATTAGCGTGGTCGGGCATTTGTGTTTCTTTTGATATAATCTAGCATCCATATCACACATCTGATTCCCTTTATTTCTCGCATCAAATTTGCCTTCCAAGCTGGTTATTTTTCTCTCTTGTTTGATCTTTTCATTTTCTTGACCTCAAGCTTCCCAGTAGCTGCTAAAGTTGTTGCGTATATGACATTACTTACTTCTGTGATGTTTTTCAGTGGTTTATTCGTTTACAGTGTTTGCAGTGCAGCGTTGTATATGCCCATATTGTGTTTACTGGAGTATATTCTATGGATTTGGGGAGCTGATCTCAGTGTGACATTTGTTTACGAGTACTTGGATGATTGGTTTTTCGCTTCAGTAACTACACCTCTGTTGTTTTCTAGGAATGATGAACTAATAACTTTTGGATCATGTTCAGTGTCATAATCTGGATAACTGCTGTTTATGTTGCAAGTAAACCCTTCAATTTTAATTCCTGGTAGATTATTATCTCGTGTCGCATTTATTTAATTTTAACCACATAATCTGTCATATTATTTATTTCCACTCTCATCTCTTTATTATTTGAGTAATGAGTCAATGCATTTTGTCTTATATAGAGTTTTATCTGATCTATTTTTGCATTTCAGGGTGTTTTGTTTCGCATGATGTCTTCGGGGATATTCGCAAGCATATCTGGGTTAAGATAGGTCAAATTCCAGTTATTACCATAGTTCTCCATATTAGCTACGTCGTTTCTTTTCCTGCTTTTCCACTGGGGTGAAAAGGGATGTTATGTCATGTTGATACTCTTCGATATCGATTTCATTATTTATATTAAGTTGATTTGTCATTGTGTCACATGGCCCAACGATGGAAATAGTCCGGGTTTGGTGACCAGGTGTCTCTTTGTTGTTGGAAGATGTTGCTCTAGTGACAGTATCTTTCGGCCCCAGACTGGTTCCTCTCACAGGTATGCGTTCCTTGTTGACCCGGCTGACAGCTGATGGCTGATTAAGTAATAGTATTTTTTCGTAAACTTTGACATTTAAATATGTGGGGTTTTATCCGTGACCACCGATGGGTAATTTCGTTCAAGATAACAGCTATAGGACGACAGTCGATCAAGAATAAAAAGCTCGTCCTGTCCATGTGATAGAATGGTTATATTCAGATTTCTATATTTCAAGAGTTCATCATCTAGTACTCCATTCAGAGAGGTTATAAACGTAAATGGTAACTTATGACTATAAGTTTTAACTTATTATACATGACTGTCAGAATTAGACATATTAGTTCATTGAGAGTTATTCCGAAAAAAATATGAAACATTCAAAGTTAAATAACGTCAAAGACATTAAAAATTAAAGAGAACAAATATGTAATTTCAATTGTATAAATCTTCGCAGACTTTATATTTTCAAAGTCGGGCAGAGAATAGCTCATCAAAAAATCATTCTGATACCAATAAATTTAATAGTAATCAAGCGTTTTAAGGTAGATCAACAGGCGCTGCAAGCTAGCGAAAGGTTCACTAAGGATCTGAGTAATCAAAGAAAATGAAACAATAAAAAAAGAATATCTATTTTACATGTGCGGTCAATTCTTACACTTCTAATAACAAGGCAACCTAAAAGGAAAAATAGATTTTCTAAAAGAAGAAGATGACTAGACTACCTGTACAATTATATGATGAGCGGAAATAGAATGTAAAATGTAGGTAATACGTTCCTTAACCATGCGCATACACCCATATATATATATATATATATATATATATATATATATGTGTGTGTGTGTGTGTGTGTGTGTGTGTGTGTGTGTGTGTGTATGTATATCAGACGTTATAAAAAACAGGCGCGCCGGACAGCTGTGAGAAGGGTGGAAGTGTCTAGAGATCTCGTTCAGGGCTGTTTGCTTTACGACTTCAAAGTGTGCTTATCAGCAGCTGCATCAAGTCGCCGCATATATCAAGCGTTTGTGGATAGTGCTGTGGGCGAACGTACTGCAAGGCGTTGGTTTCGAACATTCAAGTCGTGAGATTTGTCTCTACATGATGAGCCTCGCAGTGGATGACCACTTTTCCTCCATGACAACGTCAGGCCGCATGTCGCGCGAGTCAGGGATAGCATAGAGCAACTTCGGTGGGAGACTTTGTGCAATCGACGTTATTCACCTGACCTTCCGATTACCACCTCTTCCACTCCCTGGATAATCATCTTCATGGGAAATCCATCATCAATGAAGCAGACTTGCGCAAAGCCCCCACGGACTTCTTTGCGCCAAAACCTTCCGAGTTCTACCGCAAGGGCATTGAACAGCTGGAGACAAGTTGGGAGAAGGTGCTGGCGAAAATACTTCGAAGATTAAATATAACTACTGTGAAGCGTTTTCTTTTTTGCATTTAAAAGCGGACAGAACTTTTTGGGTTACCTTGTATATATATATATATATATATATATATATATATATATATATATATATATATATATATAAAAGTGAACATAGAAGTCAACACTTAGAGGCGACAGTCTGTTTCATGCTATATGCAATCGTCAAGGCTTGACGATTGCATATAGCATGAAACAGACTGTCGCCTCTAAGTGTTGACTTCTATGTTCACTTTTATATGTACACACGCTCTATCTCTGATATTGAGCACTTTATTCCATAAATATAGCACACCTTAAGACTATATTTCTTTATATATATATATATATAACGTTAAGCCGAGTTAAAACCAAGTCATGTTGCGCTGGATGTCTGGAAAAATTTATGATAGATAAAGATTTAAATGTTAATAACATGAATAAACAAAAATAAAATGAAAATAATTAAAGTTAAATAAATCAAATAGATTTTTTAAAAGTTAAATAAAGGAAAAATGTAATTTCAAATTGTATCAAATTTTTCAGAGCTTACATGTTGAAAGGCGAACATGGAATAGTTGCTGTTGTTGTTGTTGTTGTTATTATTATTATTATTATTATTATTATTATTATTATTCACTATGAATAGCAGTAGATATGCTTTTATAATAAAGGAAATAAATAAATATATAATAAAAAGTAAAATGCATAAAATTATATCTCATTAAATAGAATGTGTATCATTTTTATAGACATAATTATATCTGTATATGTAACGGATAAACTGACGTTATATTAAAATAATTGTTGTCGGAATACACACATACACAAACACGCACACACACACACACACATATATATATATATATATATATATATATATATATATATATATATATATATATATATATATATATATATATATATATATGAGTGAACATATTACGTTGTGGAAAAATAATGTCGTTTTATCACATATGTTACTATGTGAGAAAACGACATTATTTTTGCACCAACCTAATAGAAGTCAATACTTTGAGGCGACAGTCTGTTTCATGCTAGACGCAATCTTCAGGCCATGACGATTGCGTCTAGCATGAAACAGACTGTCACCTCTAAGTCTTGACTTCTATGTTCACTTTTATATTTCCAGATGGTCTATCTCTGATATTGAGCATTTTATCCCATCGGTCACATTTCGCACGCTATAATTATACATATATAGTGTAATATCCATTTTGATTGTTTAAATATATGTAATTATATATTATTATGGTTTGTAGAAAATTTACTTCAATAGAATTATCTAAATATATTTTATGGTTGAATTATTTTTTATTTCATTGGAAAGACATTTCTGATCAGCGCATGAAGGATAACATACATTTATTTTCATGTTTTCATTATTATTTTCATTCTTTGCAGATTACTAAATGTGAGTTGGTATAAAATTTTACCCTATTAAAATTACATCATATCATTCTCATATCAACCGTCTGAAATCTTAAAAAAATGTCTCTTCAGGCAAGGAAATATCAGGCAATTGTCGTTCTCTCCATAGAAATTAAGCTTAAACTGACAGACTCTGTCCCTTTCCATCGATGTCGAAGATGAAGTTCTGTCCACATTGAGATTCTGTAAACAATATTTGAGGTAAATCCTAAGCAAACTGCTCATGGTTTAGAAAAAAAAACTGTTCAATACAATCCCCACTTCTTTCATCAATCATCTACATGCATTCTGACACTTGTGTAAACTTAGTCAATGTTACATTCACCATGCGAGTGATTCTTTACTGAAATTGAATGTAGGCAACTGGAGATAACCCTTGCTACTCAACATATTAAGAGACACATATTAC
This sequence comes from Acanthosepion lycidas, assembly GCA_963932145.1. Classification (NCBI taxonomy): domain Eukaryota; kingdom Metazoa; phylum Mollusca; class Cephalopoda; order Sepiida; family Sepiidae; genus Acanthosepion; species Acanthosepion lycidas. The sequence continues at coordinate 7,347,435 of OZ010582.1, forward strand.
CAGGGATGAAATGTGTGTACTCTGATGAAATAAAAAAAAAAATCTTTAAAAGACTGGGAAGTATTGCACAAGATATTTGAACGAAAAGGCGTCCATCAATGGTTAGTCTTAAGGTATGTTTTTCGTACACGTTAATAAAAAAAAAAGGAGAGTAACTTAGTAATAAATTATAACATTATATGTGGACCTTTTCCTTGTCCCTAATTTCAGTCTTAAAATTGCTTTACAATATTATTATATTTTCTGGTATTAGGTTGGTGCAGAAATAATGACGTAATAATGTCGTTTTTTGACGTTAAAAATACGTCAAAAAACGACATTATTACGTCATTATTTTTGCACCAACCTATTAATTTCAATATTTTAATCCGAGAACATATTAGTAATTGGGAAAAATTACAGCTGATTATTTATTTGGATGAAGGCAGGAAAATTTTAACACCCGAATTATCGAAAATATTGTCACCAATAATTTCTTATGAATATTAACATAATGATGAAGACCAAAAAAGCAATTGTTTTACCTTCAAATGCCACCCGAGACGCTTGACTAATACTTGACCAAAATCTGGATTACTAATTAGGAATCAAGACCATCGAATTGGATTTTTAGTTAGTTTGATTAGATCAAATTTACTGTTGAATTTATTCTTACGTATGACTAAAACATTTGATAAACTGTTGAGCATAACATACCTTCGTGTTCATAGAAACGATTTTTGGTATGGCATTATGTCAATGTCAGGTTATTGTTAATTAGGTTAGCCTTGTGGTGTTCATCGCTGTGAAAGGGAAAAATTGTTGTCTTCATATGAAAATAAACTTTCTTATATATGGTGTCAGAAACGCTGTGTCATGCCGTGGCTAACATGCACTGTTGAAGGTGGCTAACTTGATATGTATTGAAAGATTTTTCGACTTGACTAGTCGAAAAATATAGGTAGAACTATTCGTAGGAACAATGACATTTAAACAAAATATTTATTGCACACATTTTAAAATGTTTGTGGAGCATTCATAATTAATTTTAACTTTTAGTTTCTATTTTTATACATACAGCATCGAGAAGTTTGGGTTTTATTCTTTTCCTGGAAAGGCATGGAGGTAATTCCGACGAGGATTTTCCTGAAATCTTGTTATTGTGGAAATTTTGGAGGTCTTATTCAAATGAAAACTTAACTTACCTGAAAGCCTTCTTGACCTGCGTCCAGCAAAGATGATATTTTTAGCGTCGCAGATACAATCGTCTAAATGACATTTAAATCCATAAACTTTGTTGGTTTCTGTAACACGATTGTCGCTGGGAAATATTCATTACGAAATAGATTTAGTGTATTATTAATTTAATTTTTTTTTACTGGGACCCGTGGTGGGTGTACTATTTTTTAATAATTTTTTATGATATTTTCTAGTTAGCGTGCATTTGGTTACGATGTAAAAGATGGATATGATTGGGGTTAGTTGGAGAAATATTATGTTCTATTTGTTTTGTATTAAGATTTCAGATATATATATATATATGTATCGGAAGTTAAAATTTTATCCCGTCATCAGGCAATGTTTGATATCTTTTGGCTCTCATGCGTCGAATACTAACGCAGACTTGACTATATATATATATATATATATATATATATATATATATATATATATATATATATATATATATGACGGAATGGTTATGAATATTTCATAACCATTTTGGTACTCACGGGTCGAGGTGCAACTAAATGTACCGAAACGTAGTTGCATTTTTGCAGTGAGTAATTTATTTGTGTCTATAAATAAAAAATATAATATAATATACATATACATATATATTTTTAATACCTATTATCGAATGGTTTCAAAAAAACGGAAATTAAAATTTACAATTCTGTTTGGTCGATATGAACATTCTAATTTTTTTTATTCTGCATTCAACACCATCTCTTGATAAGAAACCAGAAGTGTTGAAAAAAATGGCTATTTTTTGTGTTTTTATAACATTTACATTATAATTTTCGAATTAATTATATATATATATATATATATATATATATATAATATATATATATATATATATATATATATATATATATATATATATATATATATATATATTATTGCATATCTTAGACCTAAGAACATAAAAGAAATTATAGGTAGTAACCACATTTCAGGGGACAAGGTAATCCGTAATAAATTAAGAACAAAAACAACAGGATTTTCCCAGCCATGTAACAACAAAAGAAGTTTATTTTACAACCATATTAAACACACGAATTCATTCATTAGCTCAATCACTCAATCTACTTTTAAAATCTACCACGATTCATAACATAATTTACCTCCTGAATGCACCCTATGCCAGAAACAATATGTAGGAAAATCTGAATGGCCTTTCACTACAGAATTAATAATTATCGTAATCGAATTAAGTCGACTCCCCATGAAAAATTATTACCTGTAGAACAACATTTCCGCCGGGAAAAACACGACTTCAAAACCCATGCTAAATTCACTAGAATTGAGAGAATTAAATGTTCAGAACAGATAATATTATAAATATTTTAGAGTCCCATGAAAGTAAGTGGATACAACGTCTAAAATCACAATATCCAACCGTGCTAAACCATAATTTTAACAATATAGATAGTACTAATATATTACTCAACAAATCAAAACCTACCCCCATCTCTCACCCACACAAGACAGACATGCTTACGGAGATGTGGAGGCCTCACACTTATACACACACCCAGACGAATATACACACTTACACACGTCATACTCACTCACTCTCTAATGAGGCAAATGATAACACACACCCACAGCAATACACACGTTTACACATATCATACTCACTCGCTCCCTAAGAACCAAATAACACACACACAAACACTAAACAGAGACACGTCCACTCGCCAGGACCAATAAAACTGTCAAAATGACCAGGGGAATTCAGAGAAGCATAGATCCATCCAGCTCTTATCTCAAATAACAACTTAAAAGAGACTGACCAACACAAGGAATATTAAAAGATTCATGTTAAAAACATAAAATTAAAAAAAAAAAACAAGTGAAAACTACAGACAAAAGTTCATTTTCTCCATCAAGACATTCATTTCTGTAGTTTACTGCTACCAGCAAGCAGAAATATTTCTCCTCCCGATGATGGCCATTTTTGGGCCGAAACTAGTCGAGGAATCTAAATGAAATAATAATAATAAAAACACGAAAGAATATTAATCTACAACCCAGTGTGTTTGAAGATTTTAATATTTTAATATTTTTTTTATTGTTCAATATATATATATATATATATATATATATATATATATATATATATATATATGCACATAACGTGCTAGGAAAAAGTAAGACAATTTACAAAAAGTGCTTTTAGGTATTTCTAATACAGTTACACCAATTAAATTATAACTGCGCGTAGAACATTTATTTAGTTATTCAGTTAATAAGAATTTTGAAAATAAAACTTCCAAAAAATACCCCACGATGAAGAAACCAATATTAAGTCACTCACAAATTTACCACACGTATATTTTTTATTTACCGCAGCTGTAACCTTTTATTAGAATTTCAAAATTAGGATGTTTTTTTTTTAGAACGTCCCAGATTAATTGTATGATGAATTTTCAGAATGATTAAAAGTATTGCGTCATTCTTTTTTCTGCCAAACGTCCTTTAAACATTGACAAAAATTCGAAAAGCAAAATAAATGAACAAAACCCATGTGACCATATTGTTGTCCTTTATATAAATTGAGTTTGATGTAGGAAGATATCTCACCAGGTAAATGTGCCATTAATCTCAAGTGTCACGATAGTTCATCACTGGATAACCTGTCAATTTATTCGTCATTAAAAAGCCTTGTTCGTTCTAAAAAAAACTAGCGGTACGTACAGCAAGATTATAGGCAAGAAAATCTGGCAATGATCTCCGAATAACACTTAACGAATTTCAGGGAAGTCTAGAATTATGTGGAATATATGTGAATACGTATAGAATTAGTAGTTCAATTTGTCGATATGACATCTTTTCTTTGACTCCAAGGAAAAAAAGAATTCTTAATTTTATGCTAGACTACGGTATTTTTAGTAAATTGTACGTTGGTCAAACGGAACTAAATTTGAATTTTCGGCAGAAATGCCGCGGCAAATATCCTGATAAAGAACGTTACTGAACATTCGCTGAAAAATCCTGTCATAACTGTAAAATTCTGAGGCGGATCAATCATGATCTGGGGTGTCTTTATAACGTAAGACATAGGGAACATTAAAATAATAGAACATAAGTTGAATGGAGCATATTATAGGGAAATATATTATTAGAGTGCACATTCAATGGGCATGAAACAGGGTTGGGTCTTTCAACAAGACAACGATCCTAAACATACGGCAAAGCTTAGAAAATAATGGTGAAGTTCAAATAGAACAGATGTTCTAAAACAGCTAATAAATCTCCAGTTATTCATCCGATTGAAAATTTCGGGAGAGAGCTGAAACAGGGGATCCAACGAAGAAACCCGCAAAACCTTCACGAAATAAAGGAATTTTGTCGTGAAGAATTGGAAAACATTATACAAGAAACATGAAAGAAGTTGGTAGGGGAATACTGTAAACGTCTAAATGATGGAATTGGCAATAATGGCTTAGCTACGAGATATTAATAGAGGATTTAAAAAAAATATAATGTAAACTTCTATTAGGTTGGTGCAAAAATAATGAAGTAATAATGTCGTTATTTGACGTATTTTTAACGTCAAAAGACGACATTATTACGTCATTATTTTTGCACCAACCTAATAAATTATTAAATATTATTTTTTCTTTCTGGGATATTTTTTATTGTTTTTTTTTTAAATTCTGATTGTTTGACTAAAGGCTTAAACAGGTGTATTATTATCAGTAAACATTTCATTAATGTGTGTTAGAAATGCCTAAAGATACATATTTAATGCGTTGTAACCTTTTACGTAGCAATGTACACGAACGAACACACACAGACAAACACACACACACACACATATATATATATATATATATATATATATATATATATACATATATATATATATATATATATATATATATATATATATATATATATAAGCATAAATGCACACACACAAACACACACTTGCATATCTCTCTCTCTCTCTCTCTCTCTATATATATATATATATATATATATATATATATATATATATATATATATATATATATATATATATATATAGGAAATAAAGATAATTTCGCTTCATTCTAAGTTTCATATTCGAACAAATATGCATATTGAAGATAAGAAATTTTATGGAGGAAAACTAAAATTGCTCAAAATATAGGTAGAATATTTCAAGGAAACAATATAAATAAACTGGAAAAAAATAGCCTGTCCATTCTAAACAGAGAATATTGAATATTAAATATACATTCCATTTAGAACGAAGAAAATTTCCCTTGGATATTTACAAAAAGATTTGTAGAACAGAAAATTAGAGAGACAATGAATAAATCACACGTGAACAATAGCAAGGAAAGGCGATTCAAATATTGACAAATATTGGAAATTGAAGAGGGAGTGTTTTTTTTATCCCCAGATGCAGCTTTTATTTATAATATCATACACGAATATAATCAATCCTTCACACCATCAGTAAGAATAGGACTCTAAGCGTATATTACTCTAGATGTGTCACGACTACATAATCTTGATGTTATCACTTCCCTTTAAAATGTTTCTGCTATACTAATAACAACTGCACTGAAAGCGTATTTCTGCATTCTCTCACTCAGCCGCACGAGCGTGCACATACACACACACACACACGAACTCATTTTGCTGGGGATTTTTCTGTTACAATTATAGTTTCGGATTTGAAATTCTTCATAATACTTTAACAAGGACAAAAATCCAGCTTTTTGTTAATCTCATAATCAGGATTTTTCTGTTCTCACAATACAATTATAGTTTCGTCAGTGTATAAATCAACGTTTCATTATTCGCGTTGAATAACCGTCAATCTCTCAAATACGCAATATACGTCTCGCAGTGGACAGTTAGAACATAGATAAATGTCTCTACGTAAGATATTAATTGACAAGAAAGTTAAATTCATTTCGACATATAGCATCTGTTCCGGCTTACAAGACGCTGCCGCTTCGAAGACGGCCCTTAATATTGGCAAGAAATTTCTAAGTAAAAATATCATTCTCATACAACAACACATTCACCATGCATCCCTCACATAACGGTGTCATGTATTATTTATATTAATCACTCGTCTAATTTTGTTTATATTGCAATAACAAACTAGTCAAGAGTAGAAAGGCTCCCGTCGCTTGCCAGTAAACGGGGCATGATCCACAAAATGTTAGTGTGACACGGCTTATAAATGTAATTTGGGACCCGGCCGCAGGAAGATTTATAGTCTTGGAAATACTTGTAACAGATAAGTACTGAGGTTACGTCATATAAGAATCTGAATTAGATAGCTAAAATCATAGTGTAATGAATCAACATACAAATCCACGACCCTATCAGATACACCAATTAGATATTTCTGTAAAAAGAGATCTCTTTAATGTTGCTTGTCAATCTTTGACGGACTAAAATTTCCCAAAATTTGCATCAATAAAATAATTATGCAACATAATTCTAAAACTAATATGTTCTTTAAAAAACAAATACCTAATCTTTTCCTTGTCAATACACTTACTTCAATGGTGAATTTCAATCACAGAAATAAAACATAATGCGTTTAAATCATGATTAAATTTCAAATGTCTTTTATTGCTCGAGATTTTCGCAAAGATTCAGAAGAGAAATGAACTTAAAGGGAAATATAAAAATATATATGTCCAAAAGATATGCTTAGATTTATTATTATTTGTCCGACATTTAGGTCACTTGGTACTAGTGGTAAGAAGATAACACTACAAGTGTCATCGCTAAAGAGTATAAAATCAGTGTGACTAATTAAACTACGACTAAAATTAATATTATAACCTTGCTATAACAATACAATAGTAAGGAATTTAGAGATATGCCGTTAGGTGTTCATGATTTTAAAATAATATTGAAATTAATAAGCAAACAACAGTCTTCTTTAAGAAATATAAAACTTAAATCATTTAAAATTATAGATATCGACTAATATAATAAGCAGAGCGAATATAATAATTGGCAATATAGCAATGATATGTTAGATTTTTTTGAGCAGGCACTATCGTGAAGACGGACTGAAAGGAATCAATAAAAATATAGTAGGACTTCGTTTAGTAAGTGAGGAAGAGTTGGAACCTAGATCAAAGAATTAGAAATATATTAAAATGTCTCTGTTAAATTGTACCAAAATCGATTCTGTTGAGATTGCTAAAAGTGAGGATGTGCTTAAAACACGCTAGTGTTGTCTGCGAGTAGTGCAAATATGGAAATATAAAAGGAATTCTTATGGATATATATAACGAAGATTCTTAGAAATACCTTGCATTAGTGTGAGGAAACGCATTGAATCATTAATAATTTTAATGTATTTCCCCAACTTGAGCTAGGTGGGAAATCTCTAGTAATACCAGATTGTCAATAGCAATTCAAACTGTAATTAACTAAATATTACTGTCTGCAATTATTCAAATTAATCTTGTGCTATATTATGTTAAACTACGTAAATATCAAAGTAAAACACGCTCAGAGAATCGGTCACGATGACTTGTGATTTCGTGTTAGCACAACTACCGACGGGTTCAAGGAGTTCCGTCTAGCCAATTTCATTCACAAGGCTTTGGTTAATCTGTGTATGTTTTGTCTGGTATGCCACACGCTGAGATCGCCTCCATGAATCAGAAAATCTCACCATCAGATTATTCGACCATGCTGAGATTCGAACCCGAGACTCATAGCCAGAAAGCGAACATGCTCACCTCTTGGCCACATCTGAAAATATCAGAATATATGAAGACTGATATGCCACTGATCTAAAAGGAAATATATTGAATTATAATTCTGTGCAAACATCTTCTACATTCAGTAGATAGAAGGAATAATGCAACTATCCCATTTCACCGTTTGCATTCATCATTGGACTAAATGTAGTCCACTAGATATCAGAATAAAATATGCTGAAATCAGCTTTTAAAGGCAAGGTCAAAATAAGGAATTCGCTATTCAGAGTGTTAGGCAAGTAATTGATGTAACAAAATTTTAAGAATACCAATTTTTTTTTTTTTTTTTTTTTTAAATCTACAACGCAAAATAACAATTTTAAGGCAATCAATCTTAGTAATTAAAGAGCTTACTATCAAGAGAGATCAGTAGCAGTACCAAAATAAATCGAATATTTGGCTTATATGATATTACTTGGAATATTTTCAAAGATATATTTACTTGTAGAATCTACTAAGAGATGTATCTTTTCGAATCTGCTATAAGATGCTGTTTTACCTTTTTCATCTATTAGGTTGGTGCAAATATAATGACGTAATAATGTCGTTTTTTGACGTTAAAAATACGTCGAAAAACGACATTATTACGTCATTATTTTTGCACCAAACTAATAATAAGAGGTTATATCTACTGGTGAGTAGATAGATCACCGCCAAAATTCGAATATGGTCAGATAATGTGAAAATTTAATTTAATTTGGTACTAACCAAATTTTATCTAGTGTGTTGTTGGGTCCTAATAACCTACTCTTTAAATCTAGCTAATAACTCATTCAGTAGAAAGTATGTTCTGCTTCTTGAATGAGAGAGATAAGAACGAGGTAGTATTAGATATTGCCGCTCATGTATCGTAAGTTATAAGAAAGTGAATGCTGCTTTTTCTAGGGAGAATCATGTGAGATTTATAAATATCAACAATGTAAAATCTAACAGCAGAAACGGATTATTGTTTCGTTCAATACATTGAAATTCAACTTCTTCAGCAGCAGACTCAGGTTAAAACCAGAATATCAGATTTGCATATTTAAAGAATGATAGAGCAAATACAAAATGAATATCTACAATGGAAAGAATAATTAAATGATGTAGTGTCGCAAATCGTGCGTCCATGATATGAAAACGAAGCATTTGTGGTGCTTATGTTAATAAAAGATTCATATAGATATTGAAGAAAACGCTTCTCTTTCGCGCTCGGTTGATCTGAAAATAAGAAATACTTTACTTGATTTAGAGAACGGCATCAAGCGATGTAGAAGGTTTAATGAAAAGGGTTGTGAATATGATAATTAATTAAAACACAAGCGGATTGGAAACAATTGACTCAGCCATGTATGACAAACTTGAGAGAGGATTTATTCTATTAATTATGTAATGCACAGATGGTAGTGAAATGTTCTTCACCCGAACAAAATGTCATATTATTCATCTCGGACTTTTTGTGAAATTATATATATATATATATATATATATATATATATATATATATATGGATATATATATATAAGTGTGTGGGTATGTACGCGCGTGCCTGTTCGAGAGTGTGTGTGTTTGTGTGTGTGCATGCTTGTGTGCGCTTGTTTGTGTCCGTCTGTACGTGATTGTCTGTGTGATTATTATGAATTATTTATCGATCAAATTTTCTTTTCCAAGATATGAACGTCCGTTTAATGCTTGATTTGATTTGACCACTGCAACTCTTCTAAGACTTTTCCCCTCAAACAGCGAGACATGGACGTTATAACAAAGCACTTTCCTTGCGCATTAGGTAATTTTATTAGGACCTTAAAAAAAATAATTTGCCGCAAATCCAAAGCGTAATCCATACGCATTTCATATTCATGTTCGCATCTGAAAATATTTCAGTTCGGCAGAATTATGTTCGAGGGTAATAACTTCTCCTAAATATCCTGATAATGTTGCAAGCATCGCATATCTTCAGTATCGTTTCCGAAATTCATAGAATGTAAAGCAGAAAGACCGTTAGAAATTCCTATTTTTGTCTTCTCTTTGAAGTCTTCTGTAAGGAGATATTTTTTATGTCATATTAGTTATTCGCTGAATTTGTCTCTAATCAATCAATTACCTCAAAATAAAAATATATTTTTAGTTTATGGGTATATTTTAAAACAAAATGAATGTCTTATTGTGTTCTCTTATCCGCCGACTACAGTATACAATACGCCACATAAAACAAAGAACAAGAAAAGCAATAAAAAATAATCCTCAGTATAAAGAAATGGTAAGAAGTTGAAGTGACTCGAATCAAGCCAGAAATAGTGATGTATAATGAATATATAAATCCCAATATACTTTTCACTGAGTCTTGACCAGAGGAAGGATTCTGTTGTGACATAAAAACAATCAAAATACAAGAATTCGGATGATCTGAAATCTCAGACTAAGATGAAAAGAAAGTTATTAACGAGAGCCCAAATCCTGCTACATTCTGCTTTGTCGCTTTGCAAAAATAATTTCGGCAATAACCAAATCACATTGCTCCTGAGCATTTTTTAATATTTATATGTGCATTGTAATATCGTATTAGTTTTATTATATATAGCTCCAACGATAGGGAGAAACTATACGATGACACACTAGATACATTAATGTCGGTTTTTTACCGAATTGAGATATTGACTGAGTTGAACGTGTAAAACAATGAGTGGGTAAACATTTCATTTATCGGCATCATTATAATTTAATTATTTTGATTAAAAGAGGAATAAATATTTCGATGTAGATCTGAAAAAAATGAGGAGTGTACCCAAATGACTATTTTGCTAATAGTTTATTTTTTTAAGAGGCTTTGCAAAAAACAAACCATTACTTATAAATTAAGTCAATTAGATATTTGCGAAAAAAAAAGCTGTTTAAAGAAAGATAAGGATGGCAATAACACGATTTTTTTTAATTCTCATTACTTATTTTTTATATTTGCATAGAAAATTAACACAGTTTTCAATAAAGACGAATATGAACTGATACAACATACATATGCATCTTCTTAAAATTGAATAAAGTGATAATGTAGCAAGTTTCTTCTCTTCTTTTCCCCGCCATTTTTATATGTTGAGAAAAAACTATCGTTACTGATACCAGTTTGTTCCTCCTATTGAATCTTACACTATATGCACCTGCTTCGCAACTTAGGCTGATAAGAGCAAGTAAACGAATCGATTCATTCTTTTTACTAACCAAACAGTTTTTGTCTGGCATCGATGACCAGCATTATAAGAAAAATGTTACTTTACTTGTCATTTTCTGGTTTGATATAAAGTATTTTTCTGGTTCCAAATATTTTCCATCGGCTAACTGCATCTTGATTAGTGTAATCTGTTTCAGCCCATCCTGAATGTTTTTATTAAAATTTCAGAAGTACATATATTCTTCAATGAATATGTTTTTGTTTTTTTTCCAGTAATTAACACAAATTTAGAGTAGATATATAAAATAGTATGCATTAAGTCAATTAAGTTTATGAAATTTATATCTACGGAAAATTCCATGGATTCATCTTTTTGCGGTGAATGACATAATTTCCTAGCCAAAATAATCTCATTGCTAATATTATCACCTACACTGCCTTGGAATCAAGATTACAGTTACTTTCACTAGCGACAATAATTAAGGCAAATACATCTCATCTAGCTGTTCATGCTATTACGCAGGTAAAATGAAACCATGATTTCGTTGGTAGGCGGAGTTAAATGATAATAGACAAATATCAAAAATTTACTAAATATATTTAAAACATCAGAAGCAAAAAAAAAAAAAACTTGTACATGTTGAATGAAGTGGAAGTTTGTTTGGAATATAAACAGCCATATTTAATGTCTGGACTACCAATATTACTTCAAAGATGTCAGACAAATAATCGAATTGTTCAGCTCTTCCAGCCTCCACTGTAGTCCAGATATATTTCCTGTTATTGCTATCAAATCTATGGGCATAATTCACTCTTGAGACAAGGGAAGTTTAGTAATTGTAGTGTGATGAGCTCATAACCTGTTGAGCTATGTTAAAATGCAAAATAAGAACTGTGCAACAAACACACTTGACAAAATTTGAAAGAAGCAATAAGAAGAAAAAAATAACGAACAGGCGATAATGAATAATATAAAGCAAGCAAACAATGTATGCAAGGCGACAGGGCACTACTAAGGCAAAGCAATAGTATTATGTCAATTCGCAGACTAAAACTTGCAGTTGATACACAAAAGCAAGTTCGGATAAGCGAACGTAGCATTCTGAATCAAGACAGACTTGGATTAAGTCAGATGAAACCGAGAACCGGTCTATTTTTATTGCGGTGACAATATCCCAGCTTGCATTCTTGTGCTTCTGCCTATAAAATGTGGAGGGACAAGTGTTTTGCAGTAATTTCTTACCAGATTGAAATCAACAGCAATTAAGTAGTGTCAGTTTTGCTATCTGATTGTCACCACGAATGATCTTGGGCATTGAAGTTAAAATGTGATTATAAAGTTAAGACAATCTGTTATTCTCAAGAAGAGGGAGGTCTTATTTTTCTAGGGGATTTGTACCTTTAAGACTTGAGCGGTCATGAGTCTCTACAGTTGCTTTTAATTTTTAACTTTCAACAGCGTTTTATGTTTTACTAATTTCTTGTTATGTCATTAATTGACATAAAAACGTCGTGTACGTCACTGTCTATTTTCCACTGACTCTTTGCCTTTCTTTTTCATTTGTCTCTGTTGACCCAATTTTACTTTTCAACTACGAGAAAAAATTCTAGAGCAGTCCCTTTCATGTCATAATAATTTATTTAGTATTTGGAAGTCATATTTAAATTTTGGTATTGGCTTTCGGATTTAAGTGTCATATCTTCCTTCTTACCACATATGTTAACTTCTGTACCTATTGACTTACGAAGTATGCAGTTCGTAGTCCCAATCTTGGACTTTTTCTCTTACTGTCAACCATATATTCAGCATTCTATTCCTCAATCTCGCTTCGATTTACTAAATTTTCTTAAAGTCTCTGTATTTCTGTGCCTGCAACCAACACAGATTCATCTGTATATCTTATGTTACAATATTACACCAGTGGAAATTCCTTGTAAGATTTCTACTTCTCTTAGAATTGTCCTGCTCGAATGTCTGTATATGTTCGGCGAAAAGACATACTTTTTCCTATGACATTTACAATTATTGTGTACTCGTTCATTTCCTTTTCTCACCGTTGTATACGTTCATTTCTATATATAAGATTTGCTAACTGTTCAAATAAATTTTGTGCAGTACCTTATAAAATCCTTTCTTGTAGTCTGCAAAACAATATTTTAGATTTTAGATATTCTAATTTCTGTATTTAATGTCATTGTTTTCTGTTTCTTTTTTCATTATGCCGTGCATCAGTCATCCATTTCTATTTGTCTTATTTAAACATGCAATGGTTTATTTTACTGATTTCGCTTGAGAGTACCTTAATAAATCACACTAAATCTTGAAGGTGGACTCTCCCAGAGTTAGAACTTGCATAGGATTTACAATGTAAAATTAAATTTCAAACATTTTTTCCAGCTATCTAATCGTTCTTACCGTCTTCTTTCGGGATTCGTCCCCTCCAAAAGATTTGGGAAGTCCTTGAAACCGGACCAATTTGCTGTTCTTCCGTTTGTTGCGAAACACATTATCAATTTATACGGTTCCTAATACAAATTTGGAAAATATTTTGCCGCCTCACTTATTCCAATTTTGTCATTCAGTTCTCCGTTGTAACATGAAATTCTCGAGATTTATATGGAGTCTTGGCGTCATCCAGTGTCTTGAAATTTTATCAGTTTCTCCCTCCGTAATTTATGCTAAGGGCAGCAGTGTTATATATAAATTATTTCTGTATACAGAAATAATTTATATATAACACTGCTGCCCTTTCGTCATAAACAGAAATATTATTTCACGCAGCTGCAGGAATGACTTTACAATTTCTGGAGAACCCTTATATCATGCCTAATGCTATAAGTAAAAAAGCCATATCAGTAATCGCTAAAATATATACAATTGTTATTTCCGTGTTTGTTGTTTTCTACTTTAATAAATATTCTTAAATGTGTATATGATTACACTTTGTTGAAATAATGATAATTATTGTATTGAATTGATATTTTCAAATTAAAGATATAGCTTGATAAAAATAATTTTCTTTAGAATATTATGAATAATTATTCTATTGTTAACGATAAGAGGAAAATTATTTTTGCTTCAGCACAAAAGTAACGAGAATCAAATGATGTTTTTCACTTGGGGAAATGAGTATAAATATGTTTTTGACCAATGATTCTTACTATTGATACAATTTGGTTTCAATAGTTTTTTTCTTACATTTTATTTTGCTTTGTGAATTTCCAATCATTATTTCTCCGAAAGTTAAGTACGAAATGTGTTTTATAATATGATCCGATTTTAAATCACTACTCTTTACTACCCATGGACATCGCTGAGATATTGGTTGTAAAAAAATTGTTCTGAGAGTTGAAATAAATAACAAAGGAACCAAGATGAAAGCAATATTAATCAATAACTTATAACACATGAAATAATATCATGCTAGGAAAGAAGTAGATTTTAAACTTTATTACATTTTTGAGACTTTAAATGTAAACAAATATTTAACGCACGATAAATATTTTATTTTTGTATTTATATTTTTCAAAAGGAAAGTAAAGTCGTGTAGAATAATGAGATTTCCTGAGGTTACAGACATTCTGATCGATGCCAAGTAAAATTTGTAAGCATTCCCAAGAAGTTTGAACGTAGAATCGACCCTAAAATCGATTAGGGAAAAAGTCGTTTCTAGTGCAAAATGACGCAAACCCGTCAAATAATTTAGGCATATTTCATAGCTATTCATCGTATCATTGAATTATTTTTGTCGTAAAAATTTTGTCTGTCTTAATGCAGTTGTAAAGAGCTGGAATAAAAAACAAAATATTTTGAAACGGAATCGATATTCTCTGCTGATCAGTTCTTATCCATGTTTTGTTAAGACTGTCAGTTGAAATAGCGTCCTGACCTTATTTGAAGTGTAATCGATACAATGCGTTTTACTAACAAAAGTATTCGAACAAAGCAAATATATATACAAATGTCTGCATTTGTACTTTCCTAAGAGAATTGAAAAGGTCAAGTTATTTTTTCAGCATAGGAATATAAGAAAATATCTTTCATAGTAATTAACAATGCTTTCAAATAATTATATCAGAAAATTTTTTTAAGAAATTTAAATGAACTTGCTGCAAAGATGCCATTATGCTTAAAGTTCAAAATATCTGAAAAAATAATTTATTTGTGAAAAACACATATGGCATGATTCCTTTTGCTTAGTCTTACAAATGAAACTTTAAAAATAGAAATGAATTTGTAGACAGGTTAAGTAATTGTTTAATGACAAATATATTTCAACCAATTTAAAGTTTTCCACTCGGGTGTATTTCGACTGATAATGGGATGTCTAGAGTTTTGAATTGCAAGAGAAAGAAAAAAAAACAGCAAATAAGAAATCCTCTTTGGATTTCCCTGGTAGTTTGTGGTCTTTGCAATATGTTCTAGAATATTTTATATGTCGTTAGATAAATAAATGTAGATTTCTTTTTATATTTTCTATAGATATGTATGAGTTCTCAACACAAATCTAATACAGGAATTTCACAATTAATGCGAATTCGATTAATACGTTTTCGAATATTGTGCTAAAAGTTTTATATAACAAAATGCAATTAGTATATCCATAATAGTCGTTTAGTGCGGTAAACCATTCTTCAGTTTAACCGCAGTAATTGAAACTGATTCTTTTATTGTTTATATGTATAAAATAGCAGCAAAAATCGAGGGATTACTGTACATTAAAATAAATAATTATTCCATTAAAATAATTTGTTCATAAAATCATTTTAATGTTTTCTGTCTATTCAAGACAATTTATAACAAATATCCGTTGTAAAATATAAGGTTTCGTAATTATTAATATCTCTGGGTTTAACAAATATATAATGACATCCCGTTATGTTTTTTGGTAGAAAATTATAGTTATTAAAAGTAAGCGCTAAACTAAGAAGAGTTACTCTGTTGAATATTTTTTACCATTTAATTTGATCATAGTTATATAAGGACGATCAATACAAAGGTAAACGGATGGATATCTATGTTTCTCTGAATACATAAAAATAAATGAATAATTTACGGAAAAAAAACGTCTACTTGAACTTGTTTATTTGGAAAATATATTTGAATAACACAGTATATTTGCAGGAAGCAAACAGCTTGCATTCGTATAGACAATGAATTCACTATGTATGTATACACAATTATTTAAATTTTAGAGTGTGAGAGACCGAAGTTAGCTAGAAGTGCTAATAGGATTTATTATCGGTGCGCACAATCTCAACAGCAGAAAAATATTTTATTATGATGACAAAATACAGAAAGTATACTGCAGGAATGACAACTCAATGTCGTTGTTGTACATTTGAATCAATCCACAGCAAAGAAAAAATTAAGAAAGATTTTGCATATAAAAATACAAAATATTGTTGTTACAACTAATTTTTTGGCAGCATGTATGAGTTCTTAAAGGCATTGATTGAACTTTTCTGCTAAGAAGAAAATAAATTTGATTTCCTCGCATGTATTTTGTAACGTAGTTTGTTGAGGAAGAGTGTAAGCGTAACGTAGCTTGGTGAGGAAGAGACTAAGTGTAACGTAGTTTGGTGAGGAAGACAGGTGAAGAAGTAAAATAATTTCTAATAAGCCGTGGTATTGTGATTTTTTTGCCGCTCATTCACCTTTCTCCCTGTATATTCTAGTGACTTGGCTTATATCCTTCAAAAGTATCACAAAGGTTTTTTTTTTTTTATTGTCGCCATTAACTCGAGTAATTGGTTGGAAAGTATTTACCTTCAAATTATTAATTTATTAACTGTTAGGATCTGCAAATCATTTCTTTGTCATTTGTTGTTTGAATTTATTGGTGTTTATTACCGTCATCGTTCTACATAGTAAAAGACAAAATGAAGAAAGACCTAAGTATCAATTGTAAGCAGAGACAATGTATTGGTGTCAAACAAATAAACAGCTCAAGATGTGCGGTTCAAAATCAAGCAAGTACAAAAATTTCAATATCTTGTAACCTTTTTAAAAGATAGCAGAAAATGTAAACACTATTCCGGAGGTGAAATGGAACAACAACAGTGATCTTCTTAAAGACAGACAACGTATTATTAATCAGGAAAATTCCAAAAGAAAAAATGTTGAAGACCTACTTTATATTAGTTATCACTTAAGCCAGAGGGCCTCAATCGGGATCAATATATGTCATTTGGTCTTCATGTAACATTAGTAGTGGTCCACAGAAAAAAAATAGCAATTTGTGGATCTACCGTAATATTTTAATAGTCCAGAGAACAATTTTACTTAGGGAATGTTGTTACAACTGAGAATTTCTAAACAGTAATCCACGCCATATTAAAATACTAACAAAAACAACTGTAAACCTAGCAGAAAACGAGATCAACTGATGTACATTACCCTCCTCTTGATCCCATTTATCTTTATATATACACACACACACACACACACACACACACACACACACACACACACACACACACACACACATATATATATATATATATATATATATATATATATATACAGTGCGTGCCAAATTATTATCGAGATAACTTTTTTCTAATATTTCAAAAACCGTCCAATCAATTCACACAAAAATGTTCACACAACGTTGGTAATAATGACCTCCGCAATGACTGAATTTTTCATACTGCTCTGCGCAATGTAAACAAACTGGCGCCATATTTGTTATCAGCACGGTGATTTGAGAGTGCCAAATTATTAGAAAGATTTAGTAAAATTAACAAAATGGAGCAAACAAAACGGTTATTAATGTTGCACGTGAATGTTTATGATCGAAAGAACCTAATAAATAAGATAATCAAACAAATAATAACAGATACAAACAAAGGCACAGTTATGAACAAATTAATAGGGAATGTGCTTTCCCTGTTTTGAAATTACTTGAAGAAGACGACGATCGATAGAATTTGTTAATTGTAGAATGTCATCTGCTTTAATGCCGCGAGATATGTCAAGAAGTCCTTCTCACAAGGCAGCGTTGCTTCTGAATTGTCGTCCGTTGGCGTACAGTCTTCGCTTCATGATGCTCCAAAGGTTTTCGATCGGGTTCAAATCCGGAGAATTTGCTGACCACTTCATTTTCCGAAGCCTACCTGTTTTAAATATTCAGTAGTCTTGTGAGCAGCATGTGAGGGAGCATTATCTTGCATAAAAACAATTGCCCTTCTGAAGGCAATTTTTTGCCTTTTCATCCACGGTTCATGATGATCCTTCATAAACTCTATGTATGCATCAGCAGTCATTTTGACGCCATCTGGAACTCTTCATGGGGCCACTAATGAGTGGACCATAAGTAAAGGAAAAGATTGAACACCTCCTCTTAAATTGACACTGTCTTCACAGGTGATGAAAAGATTTGAGGCAAGCAAAATCCATTTTTATAGAAGACTGTTGAGAATACTACGTATGGGCCTGTAATTAACGAGGAAGTTTTAAGGAAAGTGAGTTGACATTTCTTGCAAATATAATGACGAACGTGGTCTTGGCAAATTTGACATTCAGTCGACATATTTCAGGGAGAAACATCGACTAAACTAACAATCTTAATTAAAATGTTGACAGAAACTATAATGTTATTGATAGTACAAAAAGCTTAATATTGCGACAATTTCAAAAAAAGGAGGATAAATTATAGATGCTTTCTGACAAGAGACATTTTGGTGACTTGATGCTGAATTGGATATGAAAATTGCACATGTAAACCTGTTAAAACTGTTTTTTGTGAAATATTGAAGAAAATGTTCAAGTGATGGTTTGGTTTGTTTTATTTTACGTCAATGGACACTTTAAGGCCGACAATTTTTTTATAGCTGGTAATGTTTATTTTTCAAGAATCTATTTCTAGGAATATTTTTCCTTGGAGAATTCTATAACTGGTCATATTTTTTAAAAGAATGTATAGCTGTTTTCATTGCTGGTATTTTATTTTTAAAGTATTCCTGATAATAATTTTTGCTTCAAAAATTATTGCTGTTAATATTTTTTATTTGAAAGTATTTCTGGTATTAAAAACTATTTTTACACAAGTTTGGGTGTTAACTATCTTCCCATAGCTGGGACCACCCCAGGACAGCAATTAAGAGGTGGTTCCACGCTCCCCAAAACCACCTGAGCGGAGGCCTTGCTTACCCAGGACTCGGATGTAGTTTATCTTCATACTCAAGACGAAGTTAAAGTAAATATTATGTGGCGGAAGATATGATATTGAGATAGATCTCTAAACAACGAATGTCTATTAAATGATTCTAAATGTGTAAAAGTTTGCTGAAAAAAGCAAACAGGAAATTTTTGAAGGATAACATGTAAAGTGGATTCAGTGGAATCTCATCTGTTTTTTTCCGTTTCTACTTGTTTGTCTCTATGTGTTTTTCTAGCAAAGAAACTTAAAAATTCAGGAAAAAGTTTCTTCTGCAGAATCCCATGCCCAACATAAAGAAGCACCGACATTCAACATTACGTTATTTTGCTTACACTTTTTTCTTTGTGTGCTTTTGAAAATATTTTTTGCCGTAAAACCACGGTCGATTTGACGCACTTTGGACTGGCTGACATCTTGTCGATATCTTGCAAGCCGATGAAGACTCCTAGAAAAGAGTCAAAGAAGCGAGCCGAAGAGACCGGTTACTATGGTAATCCGGTTTAAGTTGCTTACAAAATATGAGAAATGGCAAGGTGATGGCGAAGAGAAATAATAAAAATGCCAAACAGCATCGAATTCTGTTTATTGTGCAACAGCCAAGAGAGAGAGAGAGAGAAAAAAAAAAACATACGCTGACTGATGTATCACACAAAATCTTTCTATGGCGAATTTTTTACTATATGTCAAAAAGTTGTTCTGTTAAAAAGCAGTTTTCCTTATCGTATAGAAAGAGTCAACTCTCCTGCCAAAATTTGGAATATGATTCAACATTGATTCGTTTTTTTACATATTTAAAATCTTAACTCATTCACACACACACACATATATATATATATATATATATATATATATATATATATATATATATATATATATATATATATATATATATATATATCCTAAAATATAAATTTAAAGATAATGTTTTAATATTTAAGGAGTAAAGCAGTTGACAGAACAAATTTAAATATAAAAAGTGTACTTAAGTGAACAACAAGAGGCAACTGACTGTGTTATGCTAAACGCAATCGTCAGAAATCGGTGTTGACTTCAATGACAATTGCTAGATTAAGATCTGTACATTTATATCTTACAAATTGTTAATGTTATCTTACTGGAATACTGGGAAGTTTCTAGACCACAATTGGAGCAATAAGAATGTATAATTACACTCTAATATCGATAGAAGTTTCGTAATGAAATCGATCATGAACAAAAAATAACATTTACCATTAATTAATCACAGCTATGAATCCGAAGCTCATGAAGGATTGAATTGAAGTTCATATATATATATATATATATATATATATATATATATATATATATATATATATATATATATATATATATATATATATATATGTATAGTAAAGGTAGCAAAGCATATTTAAATTAAATTAAAGATGAAGGTCATATCGGCTAGATAAAATTGAGATAATATGGACAACATGTTGAGCAGGAATTCTTGGGAAGTGCTTTCTAATAAATATTTGTTGCGTTGATTTAAATGTCATATCAATGTTGCGATCTGGTCATAAATTCAGTTTTTTTCCCTGTTTTCTATGCATATTTATTTATTATGCATGTCTGTAGAATTAAGTATACGAAAAGTTTATTCTTTATTTGGATATGCAATAAATTTAAAATTTGTATGTGTACAAAATTTGTTTCCCCTTTACATATATTTGTTAATTATTTTCAAATTATCTTTATTATATCTATATATATATATTTGTGGCGTCCTCCCTTGAATGAGGCTATTGTGGACTCATCCACCGAGTATAAAATTAGTAGGAAAATAAACCTCGTTGGAACAATAGTATAGATTTTCTACCGAGGCTGGGATAGCTCGCAGTTGCTGTGAAACTCTCTGCCTTTGTGCAGAGAGGAACACAGAGGAGGATCTGCCAAAGGGGAGGTAGACAGGTCTAAACCCGTTTTTGTCTGAGCCTTCGTGCTCGGATGACCATGTTAAACCCGGCCTTGTGCCACCTTTACCGTCGCGGGGTGGGCTACTAAATATCAAATGTAGTATAGTTTGAACGCTGGTCAACCTACACACACTATGGGTGTGTGTGTGTGCTTGTGTGCATGTGTGTGATATATATATTAAAAGCTGCTTATATCTAATAATAATAATAATAATAACAACAATAATAATAATAATATAATAATAATAGTAATTTTTATATATATATACATACATATATATGTATCTATCTATCTATCTATCTATATATATATATATATATATATATATATATATATATATATATATATGATAGATAACTTATGATACGAATGACTTCCTTGGGAAATTAGAAAACATATAATTACCTCATGTGAAAGTTAAAAAGGAGGGGCAAACCTAATTTCAAAATTAAAAAAGAAAAAAAGGCATGTTTGAAGGCATTTCTGGGTTAAACAATCTAGAGACAGACCTAAGCTCAAAAGGGAAATGGAAAATAAGGTCAAAGGGTGGTTAGGTAGGTTATTAATTCATGTCTTGCATAAATGGTCGCTTTAGACACGTCCAACAGCAGATAAACTGTTGCAAACAATATTTAGATAAGGTCAAGGAGATAAATTTATATTAAACAAAATGTTATTTTTAAGAAATTTCAACATTTTATATACTACAAAACTTTCTTAAAGGGTTCCTTAGTACAATTAAAATATTATATTTATATATATATATATATATATATATATATATATATATATATATATATATATATATATATATATGTAAGCAAATATATGGATATAGATCCGACAGTAGGAAGAAAATATACGGAAAAAACAAACAAAAATCCTTATATGCAATTAACATTAAAATAGCGTAATTGCATATAAGGATTTTTGTTTGTTTTTTCCGTATATTTTCTTCATATATATATATCCGATAAAATGCAACATTTATTATATTATATTTGCAATGAAACAAAAAAAAATTGAAAAATCAAAGTATTATCTAAATATTATATGGATTATTATATAGTAATATAATATATGTTTCCTACCAATATGAATTAAAGGTAAAGACCGCATATTTACCAAACATCTAATGGAACATCTGTAAATATTAATTTCTCATTCAACATCTCTTGAAACAGTCATGTTTCAAAATGAATTATCATTATGATTTTTTATTTATTCTCATATTATATTTTATATAACAGGTACATGATAATGTATTAATTGAAAACGTTCTAATAAATTGCTATACATTGTCACCATGCCTCATTTGATACTCAGCATTTAATAACTTAATTATATTTGCGGCAGAAACTTGAACTCTCACTCCGGTGGTCAGTACGCAGTTTATTCAAATTTTTGTGCATACGGTTCTTTGTTATAATGCAAACGCTAAGTATTTACGTAATATTGTCTAATATATTTCAATACCAAATGCCCGGACACTCATTGAAGATGAAACTCACTAAATAGTCTTAATATTCTTACATTAAATATTCTTTATATTCTTAATTTATTATGTAAATTTGCTTCGACAATTGAGAAATTTACTTTCTGTAGCACTGTGTGACCAGTAGATTACTTTTACAAAAGTTTCTGAAATGACATAAGTATTCAGAACAAATGCTGGGTGTCTTCAGTTGCTCGAATTCAAGTACCCATAATTACCTACTTAATCTTTGAAATGAATAGCTTGTAATCATTGTCGTTATCAGTTACATTGGAATAATGTCATGTGGAGACCGACGGCTCAAGATATAATTTCATTTTCTCACTCACACGAAAATAAGAAATGAATACTCCACAATTGCGAGATAATTTCTACTATAGAGTTGATATAATTTAATGCGTATCTTGGTAAATGACTTATGTGACTGAAGTCTGACTAAAACGGATGAAGAGAAAATTCGTGATGAAATTTCTTTCAAAAGAATTGTAAGTCTGTTCTGTTTAATTTACAGTAGCCTAAGAAAGTTTTAGCCAACGGAAATAAACATCCAATTTCAAAATTTAATTACACTGTCCCAACTCAACATAAATAAACAGAATTTGGAAGTACTATGCAATAGGTTCTCCATTTGCTAGTTTTCGTGACTTTATTTGAATTTTCATGGATTTTATCAAGTCATCAACAATCGTCTCATCCATAAATTTTGCCGCTACTTTAGCAATGTTTCTTTTAGGGTTTCAACTGAAGTGATTTTGGTTGAATACTATCGAAATCTTCGTTCATGGTGCTGCCAAACGTGCTTTATTGTTTTCATATCAGGACATTGGTCTACACATGGCAGTGATTTGATTTGTTGCGATTCCCTCCAGACATTTGCTACTTTGCTTGTATGACATGTCGCTCCATCTTCTTGAAAAAAAAATAGAAATTCTTATCAATCTGATTGGTTTCATATAATGGGAGTAGTCATTTCTCTAATATTTGACAGTGTTTCGTACCATTCAACCGCTCGTCAATAAGAATCAGATTTTGCTCCAAACCAGAAAGCGACCCACACCATTACTCCAACCCCTCTGTTTTACGGTCTCCAGCATTCAGTGTTCCAAGTTTCATTCTGATCTCGCCAAACATAAACATGTCTCGAATTCGAATATTGGAAGAATTTACTTTCATCTGACCATATAACAGACTGCCAAAATTCATAATATTTGCTTTCAAATTCTCTCAACCAGGACCTGTGTCTGTTCCTATTAACCACTGAAATCAAGGGCTTCTTTCTTGCTACAATTCTTTGATATCCTAGCATACAGTACTGCTTGACGTTCGCGCCGGTGTCTCCACTTCGAACATTGTCAGCTCTTTCCAAATCTCGTTCAATGATTGACACGCAAACACATTGAAATGATTGTATTAGTTTGGTGCAAAAATAATGACGTAATAATGTCGTTTTTTGAAGTATTCCACCGTTTTCAAATTAAAATACGCTTAAGTTGTAAGTTTCACCTTAAAAAATGGATATCTTTTTTTTCCATACATGATTTCCTATTGTGGCCAGTTTGTTTTAGTTATATTAATCTGATGTTACACAGTCTACATTACGAAATGATGTTTTTGTGCTATTCTCATTGTTGGCCGATGTTGGTGTACGAATTCAGGTTATTACTGATTTTTATATAATGTCTAAAAGGAATAGTAAAGAGAATGTCCCTCATTTGATAATTGTTTGTGAAGAATGCTGAATAAAATTCTAATTCAACAGCAAATTTTATGAAGAACTGTTTAGGGATTAATAGTCACGGCCAATCAGAATCTATTGATTTACCGAAAAATTGTGTGAAATCTCGGTGTAGAGCAAATAAGTTCCGCACTTGAAATTCGACCCAAAAACAAACCTATCTGTCTATATTTCTGAGATGAGGTATTATGTACATTATTTACATTATTCTGACTATTGTCCTCATCTTTCTCGCCATAATTATTATAAAGTTTCGGCCGTTGTACGCTCCAGCCTTCTTCAGGTGTTTTGAATTTCGAGCTTAGCTCTTTATTTTGGTCACTGGGGTAAACTGATCTAGTTCCACGTACCATGATTAATGGATGTCTG
This sequence comes from Acanthosepion lycidas, assembly GCA_963932145.1. Taxonomy (NCBI): domain Eukaryota; kingdom Metazoa; phylum Mollusca; class Cephalopoda; order Sepiida; family Sepiidae; genus Acanthosepion; species Acanthosepion lycidas. The sequence continues at coordinate 7,372,225 of OZ010582.1, forward strand.
TTATCAGTTATCGCCTAATAATTCCCCTCTCCAAGTTCTTCACCATCTCCTCAAGGACGGTTAGCACAGTGGATAAATCTGTTAGTTAGATCCAGTGGCAAGACACAAAGATTATCTATTGGAATACTGGTCCTTTCTTCTAGGGATGAGTCAGAGGCCAATCTGTCTCTGAATACTGAGATTGACTCCTCCTGAAGAAGGCCGGAGCGTACAACGGCAACAAATTTGTAATAAATATGGCGACAAAGATAAGTACAATAGTCCGAATAATGTAAATAAAGAAACAAACTTCCTTACAGAAATATAACCCCGAGTAAGACCCCCAAAACAGTTATGTGTTTGTTTTTGTTTTTTAATTAAAACAAATAAAAACATACAAATTACGATAAAAGTCTGTCCAGTTTATAAATTGATTCTTACTGTATCACTAACATTTTCCTTCTGCTAAAATCGAAAATGGAATTTTCTTCTCTTAATAACGATATGGGTGGCTTTTCATTATATCAACAGCAATTCCACCAAATTCAAAAAGATTTCTTATGTCTTTTTAAGAACACACTTAATCTTGTAATCTTTGAAGAGAAATATAACAAAGTATATATTTTTCAGAAAGGGAGATCATTGAGAATTGCATTTTGGCAATATTCGGTCTGTTTCTCGTGTGATTATTTAAAAAAAAATATTTAACAACTACGAGAAAGTCTGTTATTGATCTTTATCTTACCCATCATCATTGTCAGACTGAATTTCATATAAAAAATATCCCTATCTCATGCCTTGTGATATTTCTGACTTCCATATTTGGAGGGTTGTAACAAGAGCATATTTCCTTTTGACATATTTCTTCCAAAGTATTCTGGAAAATGTTGAACTCAATAAACTTCTAAGCATACGGAATTATATTCAATTTAATCTTTGTATTTCTTGAAAATATATATTTCGGTTATTTTTTTATTTCTATTATTCTCTGATGATACTTACGCACAAATCAATTTTCATTGTAGAAGAAGACAGATTTATCACGTGTGTAATTTCGAAATAACTATACCTTCATAATATATCACTTGATAAATTATCTAAAGTAATTTTTAAATTACTTTTCTTAAAAGAGATGCATCTGAGCAAATAATGTCATGCTAACTGAAGATAATTAGAATGAACGATGCTTGTTTGAGAAGAAAATGAAAAGAGTGCAAATTGTTATTGGTATCTAATTTATTTTCGTTTTCTTTGTAACGTTTTTTAGGAAGTTTAAGTTTTGCAGATGTCGTTTGGAACATTTTAACAAGTTAAATTGCAAATTTATTGAAGATAGCGTACGCTAAATTATTTTACTAAAGTGAAAAATATAGATATATTCAACTTAAAAACAAATTATTATTTAAATAAAAAAGACAACATTTTTTAATTATTAAAATACTTTGATCTATTCTGTAAATAGTATTAATAACCGTTCAAATATTATTAAGATATTGAAATTCATAAAAAGATATTACTAGTAATTTCCGCTTATAATTTTTTCATATAAAGGATTTATTTTATTTATTATTCATAAGTAAGATCACTAGGCTATTCTTTTTTTTTATTATTTGTATCTTATCTTTATCATACTTCAAAATGTTTTCGAGTGGGACTCTTAGAACAACTGCAATTACTATCGACTATAAACATAATTGTTTTCCAAAAAAATAACATAATTCAGTGCTACTAAGATATGAGTTTGAGAAAATTGAGCCTTTCCTTTCCGAGCATTTGTTGAATACAGACAATTATGCAAATACAAAATAACTTTAAATATAAAGCACCTGCCTGTACCTGTTTGACCTCATGCTTTCTATCGGCCTGAGAAGGAACAACTACATTGACTCAATAATTTCATTTACCACAAGAAAAATTGGTTTTCTGTGAGGCGCCAGAAGGTTTTTCTCACCTGAGTCCATCTTTCAAATCTACAAACCAACCACTCGTCTTTGCATTGAACACTACTGCCATATATCTTTCAGTACCCCCCGCTGTTATCTCAAGGTTCTCCAGAGAAGGATATGCAATGTGATAGGGTCTAATCTAGCATCTCGTTTACAGTCGCTCTTTCACAAACATACTGTGACTTCGCTCTATCTATTCTATAAATATTTCTATGGCAACTGCTCTGACGACCCACTTTCACTGTTCCTCAAACTACATGAATTTAAGCGTGCTTCTGGTTTGGCACCTTGGTTCCACAATTTCACTGTCGAAAAGTCTACATCTAGCCGCCTCTTCTACTCCAACAGCTTCTTATCTTACGCCTCCCGTTGTAATCATGAAATATTCAAATGTAATGTCAATCGACATCTTCTGATGCCTTTATCCTTATCGCCGTACTTCTCTATATCCTTTTCTTAAACACTCTTTACTTCTTCTCTCACTTTCTGTAACCCCTTGCGTGGCACTCACGCCTTGCTTGGTGTGATATGCTTAAAAAAACTAAAAGAATAAAAAAGAATAAATGAATCAGAAAATAAATACGAACTAAATTTGCTTTTACCTAAAGATTTCAGATTATAATTTCGAATATACATCTATTTTCAATGAAAGGACATATGATTCCGATTATAATAACGAGATTTTTATACAGAAGGACAGAAGAAATCTCTCTAGGTTATCTAAACATCTACTGTTTAACGTATTTAATACGCGTTTCTTACCAAAATGCACATCAACGCAGAAGAAGTATTTATTCGTGGGATATACATATTTTTTCCAGCTTAACGTTTTGTTTCTTTTTAAAGAAATAAGAAGCAGCAGAAAGTTCCTAGTCGTCTCCCATCTATCACAACTGGCTTAATTCAAGACAATATAAACAAGAAACAAACCCGCACATCATCCTACAAGATGAGAAAATTGAAATGCTATGGTCACGTCACAAGAGTTTTAACATTTTCTTCTGCCGGACTTCTGGCTTGTGGAAAACCTCTTGCGGCTTCTTTCTATCCAGTCAAATTTAATTTTGAAAGATTTAAGTTCAATTTCAGCTGTTATCTTCCGTCTTCTTCCATACATTTCTTTTATTGTTACCTTTAACTTCATAGTGTTTTTTTTTTTCAAAATCTCTCACGTTATAATAATAATCTTGTGTTTTAGTGGATATATTGCCTTGTTTGAGGTGTACTGATTAAACAAAAGGACTCGAATCATTATGAAATAGTCACGCAGCTTAACTCTTATATACGAATACTTATTGAATATAAGTCAGTACGGAGTTCAACGCGTTCAGAAATATTAAAAGTGTCAGAAATAAATAACCGTGTGCTTAGATCAATGAATACGAATGGCCTAGAGTGAATGAATCCACTAATCATAGAGAGGGCCGTTTTTGTATCAGAACTCGTGACCTCGTACTATAGGCTCACAAATGACCTTACCGAATAACATACAACTCTATAGAATATCACTAAATCGAACAAATGCTTAGGAAACGTCTCATCATTACCAGTAAAAACCGGTAACATTAGATTTGAGAAAGCTATTTAATATACCAGTATCATCTTATTTAAGAGACGTATTTTATAAATTTCGACAAACTGTAATATTAACGCTTGTGTGCAATCAATGCATGAGCCATTTTTACTAAAGAAGTAGGTTCAGCAAGATATTTACTCTGACATCTGATGAGAAGCTGACAGACACAAATACATACACGCACACATATATACATATTAACTTTCCCTCGAACGCAATATGTATATATATATATATATATAAATGACAATAAGAAAACTGTAATAGTTTTCCTATTGTCATTTTTATTTATAAATATTGTCTTTTCTACCAGTTAACTCTGAGAAATTTATATATATATATATATATATATATATATATATATATATATATATATATATATATGTGTGTGTGTGTGTGTGTGTGTGTGTGTGTGTGTGTGTGTGTCTGTGTGTCTGTGTCTGTGTATGTGTAACGTGTGAACTGCAAAATTCTCCAACTCGTAGATTAAGCTCAGAGACGTTCTATCTTCTATCTGGAATTCTCCCAGATTTTATAATATTATTATTGTCAAATCTGAACAATAACACTGTATTTAGCTCTATGTTGAATTGATGTTCCCTCTTGCTCCTGTGATCCATTTTCCTTGCTACTGTTGCGTCTATTTTAAACTTATTCACAGTTCTCTGAATGGACTTTGAAAATGGAAGCCAGAGTATGGATGCTGGTACCATTATTGAAGGTCTGAATGATTTTTTCTCTCACCATTGCTCAGTTAGGAAGATATAGTGATGTTGTCATGAAATTATTTTAACCTGTTCTCTTTCCAGCCGAAAAAAACAAAGGGAATTTCATTGATTCTTACAAGAAATGGTTTCAAGATGACTGAATGATTTATCTGAAAATCTAAAGAAAAACAATTATTTTAGTGCTTTTTTAGATATTATATATTTTGTGGGATGGACACTTATCCCATGATGTTTAACAATGTGGACAAGTTTGACGTTGCACTCGCTTTATACAAAACTAAAACACATTAATCATCAAATTCTTGTCCTCTAAGTAATATCTTTTTTTTTCCATTTTTGAATAAAGTCATCCAGATTTTCAACGTATAAGTTACCTGGCTGCTTTTTTAATTCTATGCATTTATGCCTTTGTCTTCTGGATACGTTCACTTTTGCAGATGAAAAATTAAAAAAAAATAGATTTGCCCCTAAAATTAATCTACCGCGACACACAATTTTATACTGATTGTGAGGATAAAAGGATTTAGAACAATGGATAGACGTACACTATATTAAAAGGAATAAATTATGCAGACGCTAAAATGTCATGCTTACTTTCAGATTGATATACATATATAAACAGGCAATTATGGAGAGGAGAAAGCAAAAAGTACGCGCGCGTGTTAGTCTGCCAAATATATTTAAATATACATTGCTACGTCTGAAAGGTTTGCAAATTTCAGCTCAGATAAATCATTCCTTTCCACTGTGTGACTTGGAATTTCATACGTGAATATTCATATGAACACAATGCTTTTTATATATTCATATACGTTTTCTCTGTCTTGAGAGGCAGCTACTTTTTGAATGTCGAAAATGTTTATTTCAAATTGTCTTTTGTTAATAATTTCGTAGTTTTATTCAGACGGTTATCTCTTTATAGATCTGTGAGAATGTCTGATGTGAAGCAAAAAGGAAGAGCGTAAAATATGAATTAAATAAAGGGGACGAGAAAATCATAAAAGTGCAGATATTCAACTATATGGAAGAATTAATGATAGACGAATTAAATTATAGCAACGGACATTCACAGGCACATGGTACTAGCTAAGGTGAGACTGAGTAAGTAACTGATGAAACGAAAAATAATACGGAATGAAACGAAAACGGATTTACTTATCCAATCTGATTTATACCAGTGAAGTATGATAAATAAATAAAAATGTATTTAAAGCAACTGGGATGAAATGTTTTCTGATGACGGATGGAATTATCAAGGACAGGTCACATGAAAAGTAAGAAGCGTTCAAATCAGTCGAAACTACACAGAACATGCGCATAGAAGCAGAAGTAAAAAAGACTAAAATGATATGACATATGTAATAAAGAAATAAAACATACAGAAATTAATATTCACATTGCTCAGTGAAAGCGAGAGAAGCAAAGGAAAACTCGAATAACAAATTGATCGATATAGAAACAGGCATAAAAAATAAGAAGAGTTGCTAAGAACAGTCATTGCCAAGGAGCTGTGGAAAGCCATCATCACCTATATTTTAAATGGTCAACGCAGAGAGAGAGAGAGAGAAAGAAGGAGCGAGTGAAAGAATGTTTCATTCAGATAATTCATTATTTTATAGTTAACTTTCTTATTTTCGCTCTTTTTTTTATGAGATATCTGCAGCATGTCTTAAGTTGTTATGCAAATCAAATAAACCTCAATAATTCAAAATGTTTTCAAGTAATATTTATCAAATTTAAACACGTCCATTTCTCCCTTTAGAAATACACTTACTTAATTGTTCTACCATTTTAATGGCTAGTTCTTAGGATATTTGAAATTTATGAAACTGGATTAACTGAAGTTAGTATGGAGATTAAGCTATTAATATCCCCAAACTTCGGAAATCTAATACACACTATATATTTTATTTGTCTATGATATATTTTGAAACATATCTAAATGATATGATCTAACATCTGCTAAAACAAAAGAAAATATCAAGGTTATTGTGTGAATAAATGTTCACATTAAAAATATCAAAGGAACTTTGCAGAAATCATCGAACAGTAATGAAGACTGTTGAAAAGTTGCGAACTCGAAGCAAAAGAAAAACATTGCTAGAGATGAGGAAATCAAGTAGTATATAAAGAGTAGAATACTTTGTGAACTGGGATCTGGAAAAACATCTCCTAGACAACCTCCTCTCACTAAAGAAAAATATTTTAAACTTCAAAAAAGAAATACATGAAAATTCACTTTTGTAAAGTAATTTTCACTGAAGAATCTTGAGTGATTTTTTCGAATCTAATGGGTGGGCGAAAGGGTGGGTTTTATCTAATCAGACGCGTTTGTGACTAAAAGAAGTCACCAACGAGTAGCTTGTGTTATGATATGGGCTGGAATTGTTGATCAAACCTTTGTTGAAAAGATTCAAATTCGATGAAGGAATTAAACTGAACAGTGTTAACTATTGTTATTTTATGAACAAATCTTCTTTGCATGGTACAAGCCCCAGACTTTCACTTTCAAAGTAAGGTGTGAATGTGGGCATGACAAGGCTCCTTCCCATGTATCTGCGCTTACCCTTGCATTTTTTAGCATAACATATTTACAGTGCAGGAAATAATGGAATAAGCAACATCAAGTACTGTTCTAAATCCGATCGAAAATCTATGGTCAGTTGTGAAAAGGGAATTATATGAAGATGGCAAACAATATAACAGCAAAGCAGACCTTTGGGGAACAAAAAAACTACTATATCAGTAATGGGATCTGCTGACATAATTTAATTAACAACATTGAATAATAGATTACTGGTTGTTATTGAGAAGTAGGTCTCTATATAAAAATGTAAAGGATTCAATGAATTATCGTAAGTGTTTGTTTGATTTATTATAGTTAATCAATTTTATTTTATTTTATTACATTTTTTATTGAAGTAAAATGTGATTATTTGGTTTTGCCTAATAACTTCAAACGTCAGTTTTTATAATACATCAAATAACTTCGATATCTTCAATAAAACATTGACACGACCTAAATTTTCAACTCAGGCTTTGTTTTGACATCTAAATTGATTGTTTCAAATTTGATATTTTTTTCAAACCAAATTCGAATTATTGAAGTTTATATCATTTGCTTAATGACTTCAGACAGGGTATATTTTGTTCTCGCTGAGATAATGACATCATTTTTGTGCACATTTTATTTCGAAGTGACGACCCATATTCGTTATTATAATCAAAACCATCGACATTTTTATACTCCAGTAGACCGTGTGTACGGATTATGTTACAGTGGTCATCGGTCGAAATTAATTCGAAGTGTCGTTTTCTATTCCCCTTCGATTTTGTTTTGTTCACTCCACACTAATATTCTTGTAAAAGGCATGAATTCATCTTTCTACAGTTATATGATAAACATTTTAGTAAAATGGATACACCTGTCTAGAGGTGGCAACTAATCTTAAAGAAGGAAGACGGAATTCGAAAAACAGCCAAAGTAGTATGTAATACGCCAGGCTGTATTGCCAAAGACAGAGCACTGCTGCTATACATTTCGTGTATGCGCAGTCGTAATTTCTTACGAGAATCGTGACGTCACAATCTGTATGCTGAAACTAATTTTAATAAACCAGTATATAATAAACTCATCAGATATTTCTTCTTTATCTTTTACTTAGCTTCAATATTCTGAATTAATTCATCGCTTCTAATTCATATTTACTCTTTCAATTATAAGAAAAACATCGCTTCTTTATTCTTGGAGCTGGAGAGACCAGACAGGCATTTGATTCGAGGATTCGCTGACTGTGTTCATAAAAAAGCGTCAATGTCTGTCATATTGTTGTTTCATTGGTAGTTTATGACGTGGTATTGGATAATTATTTACCTGACCATAAGTTGTGATCTTACCGATAGTATCTGGGAAAAGTGGCTGAAGTTTAATGATATTGAGAAAGATAAAACCTCAACTAATTTTAGAATTCCTGATAATATATGGCCAGGAGCAACATTCCGATGTATTTCTGTATAGAGAATTCTGAAATTTTTCAGTGACATTTGGGAACAGGTCTTTGATGACAAGCAGGGAATTACTCTGGAAATGAATTTAGTTTTGATGACATCTAGAGAGACATTTGGAAGACGGCGAACTGAGAAATTTGTTTCAACTCTCCAGATGACATGAGAAGAAGAATATCACTAGGAGATCCAAAACTGGGTGTGATAAGATCCCAAACAGAACAGATATTCGGCTTTAACACAGCGTAGACAACGGACTATGAGACTGAGCTCTACCTGCGGAAGAGAATGCAAGTATCCGCGAGGTCAAAAGATCCAGGTGAAGATGATATGCGTTGAGACAATCGAAGCCAACGGGATTCCACGCTGGTGAGACGCTGGAGAAGCACAGTTATGAGTGACCTCACAGTGTTTAGTTCATCTAGGCACGTGCCATTCAAACAATAGACAGAATAAATAAGCAACGGATTAAATAGTCCAAGAGGAAACATTAAAAAAAACAAACAACAAACAAACAAACAAGATCTGTCTATATACAAAGTGGATAGCTGAAATTTGATGAAGTCTTGAACAAAAAGAGGCGCGATCAAGCGATTGCAAATATTAAACACAATCATCGCACGTTTTGCGTCAGAAATATCTGACCACTTTGAAATTAGGTATGATACGAAACCGCAGTTTAGAAGCATAGGGAGATTCAGATTTCAAGTATTACTGAGGGCAGTAAAGAAACAGTTGAAAAGTTCCGATTGTCAAGAAAACTGCTCCAAGATGAATTTCGATATATCCCTAGATCAGAATTGCACCTGAAGAGAGATGAAGAGGGACGGAAACCGAACCGATGGGAGATTTCAAATACTTAATTATCTTCAGATTGTATATAACCTGATGAAGTGGCAAGAGGTGCATAACACCGATATATATTTCAAGATTTTGTTCAAAATTTACCGAATATTCGGTATAAAATGGAATATTCATTCAAATCTAATTTTTTCATCTTATAACCTCTTTCATGTTAATTCTGTCTTTAAATTCTTTCATAACTTCTTCCTTATTTTATTTATCGTAATAGAATTTTCTCCACAGTATATTCATTCTTTAAATTTTCCTTCTCATTTGCATGTTTCCTTCATTGTCTTCGACTGTGCAGTCTTTTACTATATTCTTGCGAAACCATTTCGGCTTTACATTCACGGATATCCTTTCTTTCATCTTCGTCACTAGTCCGCCTATTCAACAATGGATACAGTTTATTGCTATGTAATTTTCTCCATTGAATTGCTATATTTTCCTCTCAATCGTTTCGGCATATATTAACTGATTCGGACGTAGTTATTACACCATTTTGTTCTTTTTGCAATTGTCTTTATTATAGACGATTTATTCGCAGACACAGGCGGATTTGTCTCTTTCTATGGCTGCTTTTCGACACAAAGCTACCTTGAAATATGTGTTTAACATTTTAAAGTTAAGCTGAAATGAAATCCGACAAAACCCAGGCATAAATATTTTATTTTTGCTTTTGTTCGAATAGATTTAAGAAAAACGTTATGTATCAGATATAGATTTTACCAAATCTATCTGTATATCTCTCTCTATCTCTCTCTATTTCTATCTCTTTCCTCCTACCTATTTATTGTAGTTGAAAGATAAAAAAAGTGTCAAACGCTCTAGGTTATATCAGCGTCAGTAAACAGTAATAATTTAACTTTTTACCGCTATCTTTTTTCTGTTTGTGTACAAATGCATTCATCTGTAAAACGCTGAGCTAAATATGTCTATTTCATATATTTCTTAAAAATAACACATGGATTTGAAAATTGTAAATTAGGCAGATATTATTTGGTATAATTTAGGAAATAAATTCTCTTTGAAACTTTTTAAATAGGTATATTTATTCTTAATGTCTTGAATTATATGCGTTCAATACTTTACTCAAAGATCGATAGTGATCATTTTTTATCCTTACGAATTATTTCGGAATGTCATCTAGCTTTCTTTTTCACGGTAACATTGAGAGATTTTGAGCGTAAAAAAATATTTCAAATTTTAACTATATTTAGGAGTATGTAAGTGAATAAAATTGCGAATGCTTAGTATTCCAAAAGTCTTGCACATATGGGAAAATAATAATTTTAGCTTGTGGGAAAGTCACTGACGTAAAAGCTAGATGAAAACATATTTTAATACATTTTTATGTTTATACCATCTTTTATATAGATACGAATATTTAAGTCAATGCTCTGTTTATAATAAACAGTAGTAACAACATTTTAAAAAATCATTTGGAAAGTTATCTTATTTTGATTTGGCTTTGAAATGTAAAACTTTGGAAATATTTATTACTGAAAGTTTCGAATCATTTGCACGTTGCTCTTAAATCACATACGTTCAGTTCAAGTCAAGTACATCTATTGCATTTATTTATTTTGAGAAAATAGGAAAATTACACCATATATTGTAAACCAACACAGAAAAATATTCAAATAAAATATTTCAGTCAGATTTCAACCCTGTTCATATTTAAATATAACGTGCACCAATATATCTTAAATCATTACAAATTGTTTTCCAGACAAAAAAGTGATGTTCGTAATGATGAGGAATTTATAAAAGGTCTAAAAAACTAAAAAAAAATATTAAGCATCAATTGACCCTGGGGCTGAACTTTTCAAAATAACTTACCTTCTCCCCGAATTCATTAACATGTAAGTCAATTTCAAGAATGAGTCTAAAATCCAAAACGTATTTCCATAATGTGAAGTATATCATATACGAATCACCTATTGAAACAAAGGATAGTCCTGAAGACAAGCATATATACACATATATTACAACTGTATCCTTTAGGGTGGAAGCTACTAATGAACGTTGTATGGCAATCGCGATTCTATTCTGAATGAATTCCCAGCATCCCAGTTTGGCATATATTTCTGCTAAGTGCTGTTATGAATGCAAATATGTCATCAAATAAGCCTAGCAAAATGTGTATATCTCTACCAGAAAATTGAATATTTTTGATACAGAAGCATACGAGCCATCAGCAGAGACATCAACTTGCAATCCATTAGGAACTGATTTCCAACCAATGACTGAAATGAAACTAAATCTGATCCAGAATATATCTTGACCCAAAAGATATCTAGCAAGAACCCCAATTTTGAAATACCTGATCAGCATTAAGACAACGAGCGACCCAACCTATTTAATATTTTCCTAGACATTAGCCTGTTCATATACAAGCAGGGATGTGAAGTGAAGGGAAATGTTCATTTAAGCATATCATACAAAATACGAGAAGACTCTACTAATAAAAACAATATTTTTTCTTCAGATCCAGTGGTCAATAAACTGATGAGGAAGGTATATAACGATAACATAGGTAATAATGTATGGGATATAAGGAAATTTTACACAGAATAGCTTGTGCCAGAGGTAGTTTTGGCCAACACTGCAAATTTCTTCAAAAGCAGATTTGCTTTTTAAACTAATAATCTCATCATGATTTTAAATAGCCTCGTCATGATGTTAAATAGCCTCGTCAAATCGACTATTTAATGTAGATGTCATGCTTGACACAAACAACATTAAGAAAACTCTACACCGTTTCCTATATACAACTGCTTTCTCAAATCAATGGTTAAAATTTGTTCGATCGAATGAAGCCCGTAGGTCTTAGCGACGTTAAATCATCTTCGAACCCTGTACATTGCCTGTCAGTGAATCGCAAAGATTTGCGCCAAATAGCAGAGATTTCATCTTTTGAGAACAGCAAACAACTGACACAAATAAAATTGATTGCACATATAAATCGAAGATAAAATAATGATATAATGAAGGTTCTGATATTCCATATGACTTTAAATTAAATGGTAAGAATGAAACCTATTAATACGGGAAAGAATGATAAATGTCACTGAAGCTGGAAAATATTTAAGCGACATAATCGAAAAATTTCAACCGACTCAATTACTGTCAATATTTCAGTATAATGAAAAAAGGTATTATTATGATTAAAATTTCCCTTGCCATTTCAAAACTAGGAATTCCTTAAAGACATTTAGGTTATGACTACACTCTGACGTTTAAATTTATAACGCTGTCGAATATTTAGTACATCAGTAATATCGCATAAATCAAGAGCAATTTATTGAAAATATATTCTTAATGTTGCATAATTGTTCTAATTGATTATGCCTCTACTATTTAATTTTGTTATCTGACTATATTTCTGAGATGAGGTATTATGTACACTATTTACAATATTTCGACTATTTTCTTCATATTTGCGGCCATACTTATTACAACGTTTCAGCCGTTGTACGCTACGGCCTTCTTCAGCTGGTTGAGGACACATGTGGATAAAGGCGTTGATTAGATCCACTGACAGCCTCCAAAGAGAGCAAGTTCAATACTTGGTTAAGACAGTGGAGAAATTGGAGAGGGGAATTAACAGCAGACAACTGATAACTGACATCTATTAAACAAGGATACACCAGTAAGCAAAATAAAGGGTTCAGTTCGACATTAGAACCACCTGAAGAAGGCAGGAACGTACAACAGCCGAAACGTTGTAATAAATATGACGACGAAGATGACGACAACATTCCGAATAATGTAAATAATTTATTTTTGTTTTTTATCTTATATCAGAATCACAAATCTATTAAGCTTCACCAAGTTTTCATAATATTCAAAGTGTACACAATAAATTGTTTGCGTCATATTGTATCAGTTTCTTTAGAAATATATTGAGTTATTGAATGAGCATTGCGTCAATAATAATGATGATGATGATGGCTTCGAAGCTATTAGGAAAATTTTTAGGTTTGACTTTTATAAAAACACACAAAAGCATCGAACCTAAACTTAAAGTGTTCTTATATTTTTGATTCACGGAAAAAAGTGATTATTCGAAATGTTGTAATATTTCGCAAATCAAAATACAATCATGTAGTTTTATTCAAATTTTCCACAAGGCCAATAATTTGCTGGCAAACCTGGTTTATCGGAACCGCTACTTCCCATGTTTCTAGATTCTTCGTTTTACAGTTAAGCCTGTTATAATATTTAAATTTTAAACTGAAATTTGCGACCATCATTTAAGAGAGAATAGTGGGTGAACATAATATACGCTATATTCTCATACAGATTAATTTTTAATCACATGAATTCATATATTTGACCGGCATGAAAATATAAGTTTTGATAAAAGTTACAATTGCTAATGATCACTTATAAAAATCAATATATCTGTCAAATTTGACAGGGATTGAACTTCTGAAATGAAGTGATTTTATTATATTTAGTAATCTTTATTTTGTTTGCTATAAAATAGGATGTACCAATTATCGCCATTAAATATTTCAATTTGAATATCAATATTTGAAATATGGAATTTTACCAGATCTCAAATAAAGACAGAGATGCCAGTGCGAAATAACCACCATTCAGGAACACATATTTATATTATTTTCTATGATTTTCATATTATAGTCGTCATTATATTTTTCTACTGTCAATATATATATTTCAAAAGCGCATCATTTTGCGCCTTAATACTAAAAATGCGAATATTTATTAATAGGCCAGACCACGAGATTAAAGAAAATATAAAACACAAATACAAAGCAATTTATTATTGAACGATATCCCATTTCTCAGAATTCTGTGAAAAATTAAATAATATATTTCCTGTAGTGATAAATGAACCTAAATTAGTATAAAAAACTGTATTTCATAAAGTATATTGTCAGTGATTCCTTCCAGAAGTTGCAATCATAAAAAATTAACGAATACTGAAGAAAACATTATTAAAAGAAATCCAAAAATGTTGGCGATTAATAATACTTATTTTCCATTTAGCTTTTTGCGATTTTTTTTATTTAAGTAGAATACAAGACGCGCTGTAGTTTCTGTCAATTAAAATTAATTGTAATTCTATTAAAGAAACAAAAAACAAAACAATAATCTGATAACATCATCTCACTCTTGATAACTGAAAAAGAATTTTGGGACAATTGTTTGTGCGATATACATGTGGATAGCAGAGCACCTGCATGTTATGCTTTCAACATGTTGGAAATATGAAGATTTCGCATGTTTCACTCAACTCCGAATTCTCACAAATGATTGTTTGATTAACCCTAACACTTGGACGTCATTTTCTCGGAAAATGTTTCACATGGTGCTAATCGAATTAAGTTATTATTTGAGAGACAATCTCGGATCATTCAGCATTACAAATAATAATTCGATCTTTTGGAAATATTTATATTTTAAAACATTTTTTCCATTTAATTAAATGATCTTAAAATATTTTTTTTCTATACGTGCCTCGTTAACATAATGAGCTCGATCATGGCTGTCCCCGTATTGATCCTTGTAAATATCCTGCGTTCCGCACCCACAATATCACCCCTTACTAATTTCCTATCTTCCACTTATCTTCAGTATATGACTGCTACTTATTGAGTGATTTTCTTTCATAATATGCTTCACAGAAATTCCAAAAATCTATTTTTGATTCTGATAAACATTTTCTTTGTAGTTCGATTTTCACTTAAAATATTCACGCCAATACCTTCCTCTACGTACATAGAATTTTCGACTTTCGTTAACAGAATTAAATCTTTGACTTTCCTAGTGTATTGCATATTCATGGCAGAAATTGCACTCCATTCATTATCGTATAATTGATTAGATTTTGCATTGAATTTCAACAATCTGAAAGATTATACTACACGTTGCTTATCTTTTTTTTATAAGACATCATTCACTAAAACTATGTGACTTCCTGCTTCTTTGTCTCACTCTGAGCACAACGGAAATAATGAACATTTACCAGCTGCTTGATTTTGAAGTCCTCACCACATTGCTCACTGCTTGGAATGTCTATTTTGCATGCAACATTTTATTCTCAATTTTTGCATTATATGATTAGTCTTTTCTTTATATTTCGTTTACTCTATTGATGTATTTTTTTCAGTTTGATATCGTGTTTATAATTATCACAGTTCTAGCCCTGTTACATTTTTATTTTTCATACTTGTGTAAAAGGGAATCCGTTTTTATCTACTCTAACATATCCCTCAAACATTTTCGTATAATCTAGTGCCGGGTCATTTTTCGAAAAAAATAATATGCAAATTGACTTCTCAAGAAATGAAATAGAAGTAGCTAATATAATTTTGCTTATATATATATATATATATATATATATATATATATATATATATATATATATATATATATATATATATATATATATATATATATATATATATATATATATATGTATATACATATATGTATATATATGTATATATATATATATATATGTATATATATGTATATATATATGTAGATGTATATATATATATATATATATATATGTATATTTATGTATATATATATGTATATATATGTATATATATGTATATACATATATGTATATATATGTATATATATATATATATATATATATATATATATATATATATATATATATATATATATATATATATGTATATGTGTGTGTGTGTCTGTGTAAATGAGGACACTTTAGAAACCGATGGTAATATATTATTTCGCTATGTTCTTACATTGATATCTTTCTGGATCTATATCCTCTTTAGAATTATCAGTACGGATTACCAAATAATATTATCATATGTATCTCTATCTATCTATCTATCTATCTATCTATCTATCTATCTCTCTCTCTCTCTCTCTCTCTCTATATATATATATATATATATATATATATATATATATATATATATATATATATATATATATATAAATATGTGTGTGTGTGTGCGCTCGCGCGTGCCCGTGTTTGTATGTTTGTGTTTCTGTGTTTGTGTTTCTGTGTGTGTGTGTATTATTTAGCATAATCTTAAACGTTATAAGTATAACTGTACTAAAAGCTTTGGTATTTGCCTTTTCTACTTTTTACTCTGCTTCCCTTAACAAAACAGCGTCTAACAAAGTTGACTTTATAATGTAGTTTTCACTTACATTAACGTTAAATGCCGACTATTTTTTTCAGCAACTCTCGTTTCAATGGAATGTTGTCATCAAGTAGGTGGAATTAAACTTTGCTTTTAAAACATTAGCATTTTTTCTCACTTTATACAAAACAGAATAACATTTAAATTGAAAACACAAATTCAAGCAGTGAAAAATATCATGAACAAGCAAATAACACATAAAAAAATGACTTTTCAACTGTATAATTAATTGATAAGTACTAAATTAATGGAGCTCACTAGATTACTTTCATTCAAATATCAGGAAGACATTGAAGCGATGTTGTTTAAATTAATATATTTAAAAAATGGCATATGTTGATTACTTATCTTTTAAATATGTTGTCACATAAGCTTGAAACATTTTTCTTGGTTCGAAAATTATTTTGTATTAATGTTGAAAATCAACTCGCATTTCTCGTCGCTTTAGTTTAAATGTCTTCACGTCGATTGATATATGTTGTAAAAGATTACAATTTGCCTATTATTTTTCATTCGTTGCAGAAGTATTTCAGGAAATTTTACGTTTTTAATAACACAGGTAGGATATATTAGACAAATAAGCCATGTAATGTATGTTTATTCATTACATGATAAAATGTTAAATGTGACATATGCTATTCTTTTAAATTAAAACCATTTTTTCTGAATGTATATAATACAGTTGAACATCTAATAACTAATGTTTTTATGAAATTTTAAAATATTTTTCTAACTTTAAATATTTTAAAACATATTTTTACCGGTGTGTTATTAAACTAATTTTTACTAAAAAATATTCTGATAATATATATGATTCTGATTTTGGACTTTAATAATAATAATAATAATAATAATAATAATAATAATAATAATAATATGGAAAAATATATTATAGCTATATAATACCAAAGGCGCTGGAATCTCCACCTGCCTCTATACCCGTGTGGTTCTGTGTAGAGAATACGAAGCTGAATTGAAAAAAAAAAAAAAAAAAAGATAATATCAGCCATAAACACCTGGGGCGTCCCTGTGGTACTATACAGTTTCAACATTCTTAACTGGAGTATAGCTGACATTAAGCGAATGGACTGGAAAACGAGAAAGCGTCTCACCTGTCACTGCATGCATTTTTCCGAAGCTTGATGTTGATCATCTGTATGTGCCCGGATCCGAAGGCGGAAAGAGGATTAGTCAACTAGAAATGTCTTAAAAAACTATGACAATTGGAATTCAAATATACATAACAAAAGACTGGATGATGATCTGTGTCAAATAACAGGATAGAAATAAAAGAGTTTATTTAGTAATAAAAGAAGCGAACTATTTCAAAATTGAGTTTCTACACGATGAAGAAACACAAGTAACGCATAATTCACTGACCAAATCTGCAAAATGCAAAAGAAACCTAACAGATACAGAAATGATGGCAAGATAAACCACTTGATGTTCAATACTATGACCCTATGAAACATGCTGATGTAGACACAACCTTTATCAACTACAACAATTGGACTTCAACGATACCTGGAAACTACAGAAGACTGGATGATAATCTGCGTAAAAGAACATGAAAGTCGTAAATGACTTTATTCAGTAAAAAAGGAAGCTAGAAATTTCAAAATGAAGTTCAAAATGTGTACAGACATACAAGCAATGCACAATATACCGACTGAAACTGAAAAGTACTTAAAAAGGAAGCAAAAACAAATGCAACAAACCAAATACAGAAAGATGGCAAGATAAGTGGCTTCACCGTCAAAACTCTGCCCGTAGCAAATAAGCTGATGTAGACAAACTCCGTGTCCATTAGAGGCTATGTAATGCAGGGTTAACAGCTGAAACTAAAAATCTGCAACTTCTACAGAAAGGAAACGGAAAGTAATTTGTATGAACACCACCCAGACCCAGTTACAGAGATAGGTCATGTAACAATCTTCATTCAGACTTCACATTTCACACAAAGAAAACAATCAAATCTAATCGCATAGACATCGTTATTAAGAACCGCCACCAGAAAAGTGCCTCCTTATTGATATGGCAGACCCTGCAGACTGCAATGTATCTTGAAGGTATTCAAAAAGCTATCAATATACAATGAGCTTCAAATCGAAATCCCAAACATGTGACACATGAGAACATCAAGGATTCCAGTTGTAGTTGAAGACCTTGGATGGATTAAAATTTTCCAATAGAGTTATTGAAGGGATTCTTGAAATTCCATGTCTTAAATACATAAAATAATTGTTCTCACGAGTACAGCTCTCACATTACGAAGGGCTTTATATATGAAAAATAAGTGTAAATTTCTGATCTTAGTTGTCTGCTCACGTCCAGGAAAGAAATAAAACCAAAAATCAAAGGAAATAATAATAATAATAATAATAATAATAATAATAATAATAATAATAATAAAATTAATAATAATGGGTATTCGAAACGCGTCATAGAAACGAGGGTAACACAAGAATTTTGGGATAAATATAAGTAGAATATGGTATCTCAAGATAATTACCTGTTGCTAGTGTGGCACTATTAAATATATCAAAGTGTTTGAACAAATATATAATAAATATGATTTTAAAATCTTTTAAAATAGCAGATATAAAGAAAAAATATTTCATTAAGAGACTTGTATTATGAGGAGAATGATATTAAGAATGGTCAGAAAATCCTGAAGTTTTAAAAAAAGACACATGGCCATAAATCATTGTACGATCGATATCTTTCGAAAATACGTTTTCACTTATAACAAAATGGCAAAGATTGTTAATTAATCATTTATCTGCCCCCAAAATTTAAACTTTATCTGTCATCAGACACGGTGATGTCAATTGAACGACATTATAATTTATATGATAGAATTACAATAAAAGTATAATAATAATTTATCAACGTTTCACGAAAACGGTATTTATTTAGCAACAAAGAATCGATTTATTTTTGAAGTATCTTAAAAGCCATATGCATATGTTCATTAGTATTTATATGCGTTTATTTTCTTACACCGATTTTGTTTCTCAACTTCCTCAGGAATCTTTGTCCATGTACACATATGCATTTATTATTATGCATTTTCAAGAGTCGGGATTGGCGTACACACATCGACCGTTATTTTGATGAGTAAATCGACTTATTGGTAAATGCCAACATTATTGGCACCCTTCTTGTTAAGCAGGACAAATGTGTTCTCTGAATTGACATATCGATCAATTTATTTGGTTGCATTTTAAATTCAATCGCATGACAAAATAAGCCAGTAGTCTTTGGGTTACTGGTGGCACGTTTGAGACTGGTTGAATCCGTTTAGATGTATATTTCTTGAAGTTCGAACGTTTTTGACATAATATAAACGTACATTCTCAGAGCTTGTATTTCAATACGACAAACACCATTTAATCACTATATCTGAAGTGAATTCACTGCTTAAATTCACTGTATTTCTCTTCAAATTCAGTTACAGTTTCTGTAAAAGTGCATTAATGTTTAATATAAGCCTGGGTATACCATCTATATAAATAATACCGACATGCTATTTGTTTATATAAGCAGGTAGAATTTTTCTAAGATTAGATTGCAAGGACAATCGCATCTTTGAAACAATTAGCCACATTAAATATTGTAAACACATGAATTCTTTAACCGAATATAACAGCTGTGTAAATGGGTAGTAGATTAATGGGTACTTGTATCGAAAATAGGCTAAAGAAACTGAATTCTAAAAGCATTTGTATATTATTAATATCAAAGCAAATTCAGAATTCGCTTAACTATATTCTATCTCGAAAATTGCATACTAAGATGGTTAACATAAAATAAGCTTATTCAGAATATGAACAAATCTCGCGTTGCTATTTTATTTCACCAACAGCGAGGAAAGCTAATATGCACGGATGCACAAAGAAACACATTATTTTCTCCTGAGATTAAAGCCGCTAAACCACTAGACGGAGCTTAAAACGGCTCATGATCAAACATAATGTACATTCATTGTCTATTCTATTTAAGAACATATATATATATATATATATATATATATATATATATATATATATATATATATATATATATATATATATATGTTTACACACACACACATTTTGGGGAAAATTTATACCAAATTGAATGATGTTTACTTTATTTTGTTGCATATCTAAAGTTTAAAATATTATCTGGGAGGCTTTCATTGTATTTGTCGGGTTGAAGTTCTATTTCACAACACATAAATTCCAGTTCAGATTCATTGTTTAGAGTAATATTAATTGACAATAGAATTGCGACCCATCATGAAAGAAAAAACAAATACTTGAAGACCTCAATATAGAAATTACAGCCAACACTATATGGATTAAATATGAGGATAGCCGCAATGTTTTTAAAAGCAAATAAATAAGTTTTGTGATACCCGATTATTTTTTTCTCTTTCAAAATTGCAGCTTGATTAATTTAAACATTAATAATAATATTATAAAATAGGTTACCTCCTTTCCTCTCATATTTTTTTAAACAATTAACTTTTAAAATTACGGTGGAGTAATGGATAGCAGCTCGGAGTGACGAATCGGATTCCAGTCGAATCTATTACATTCACTTACATGCTAATAACCACGGGAAAGATATTTATTCCTCATATTCTTCTATCCATCAGCTATGGGTAAAAGCAGGACAGACCAGGTTCTATAGCATTTGATGGCAACTGGTCTACCACAGAAAGAAATGGCAACCTACTGCAGGTAAAAAGGCAGCTTCATCAGTCATGTATCGAAAGATACATGATCGCCTAAAGATGTATAAGGCATGGAACATTATTGACTGATAACAGAGCACATTCATACGTATTCACAATTAATTATTTTGACTTAGAAATTCACGCCTGAAGATCACCTTGGATGAGATTGAAAATATTTGTGAAAATAAAAAGAAAAAAATGAAACAAGTACCTCTTCCTTAATCAGTGTAAAAAGATTATCCACCCGTGAATTTAGGCGGATTAAAGTAAAATAAATAGATATAAGATGTCCATCTCTCTCTCGGCCTATATATATATATATATATATATATATATATATATATATATATGTATGTGTGTGTGTGTGTGTGTGTGTGTGTCAACGGCGATATCATTTTCATGCTTAAAAACAAACAACCTTGCATTTATATATATATATATATATATATATATATATATATATATATATATATATATATATATAATGTTTGTTTATTATTAATATTTACGTCACTAAATTAAAACTCGTTAATTGTATGCCACAATAGCTTTCAGTAATGCCATTGATTCATAATATGTGCAACATTTTCCTTGTTATTTTATTTACACTGCAGTAGTAAAATAAAATACACATTCATATATACATACACACACACATACACACACACACACACACACACACACACACATATATATATATATATATATATATATATATATATATATATATATATATATATATATATATATATATATATATATATATATATATATGTATATATGAATGAAAAGAAAGAACAGTAAGATATATAATCCGGTGTTCTTATAGATATGTTTATTTTTACAAAATAGTGCTCAATGTAAATTTACAGAGCATTAATATTATAAATTAACCGATATAAAATATGTTTTTCTCTACACAATTCTAACCATGTA
>OZ010582.1:7399135-7406635 GCA_963932145.1 Acanthosepion lycidas
ACTCTACTGACCCTTTTGCTCTTGCCATTGCAATGTACAGTATAATCATCAACTCTGAGGTGAAAACATATAGATTAGTTAGACTCTATAGAGCATTACCACCACATGAGATTGAAAGATAATAATGGAGATGATAATTTATTATTTTTTCCTTCCTTCCTTCCTTCCTTCCTTCCTTCCTTCCTTCCGTTCATCTTTCTTTTCTGTCCTTATTTCCTTTCTTCCTTCAATTATTTCTACATTACTTTCTTTCCTTTCTTGCATCAATATTTTCTTTCCCATAATTTTTAAAACGTTTTCTCTTTACTTTCATCTTTATTCCATCTTGCTTTCCTTGAACACGTTCCTTTTCCTAGATTATATCTTTATTTGAAAATTCTTCTTTGATTTTTAATCTTAACAACTTTGTATTGCTTTTCCCACACATACAAAATATTTTTCTGTTGCCTATTTTCAACCTAATTAAAAAAAAGTCTTTCAATTTGGGATTGGCCATTTCTTTATTTCTGAGAAAATTGTGTGCTTTACATTTAATGACTTTCTATACATCATCCTTACTCACTATATATTTTGCACGGGAAATGTGTCGAATGGAATAGAACTATTCATCCCAGATTAATCCTGTGAATCTCGGAAATCAATTCTTTAATTTAACCTAACTAAAGCCTGTCAATTTCGGCCATGTTGTTTATCAAAACAGGATTCTGCATAAACAACTACTTAATACGTACACATAAAAAATCTATAAACTTTCCAATCTTAAACGAAATAGATTCAGATTTTTTTTACTGATGTTGATCGATTTTATATTAATATGAACAGAAAATATCCAGTTTCATTATTACACGAATTAAACAGACGGTTATCTTCATATTCTTGTTTTGGAAAAACTGTCTGGCTTGTTTGATCTCCATCTTTTTCTTAATCCCCAGTTAAAACCTTTTATATCATCATTAAGTCTTTACGTTTAGCAAAGTTTCTGCTTACTTAATGCCTTGTTAGTGAAATGAATGCTGCATTTTTACATTCCGAACGTTGATATAAATCTGCTTTTAAATTTTAAATTGCAATAATTGACTCATACATATAATTTGGCATATTATATCGGATAAATTAATGTTTTGATATTCTCTGAATATAATGAATATTTCGTGAGGTGATTTAATTGAATATTTCATAAAATCATAATTTTCTTGATTTTCATTAGTTAGGTACTATCTAATAAAGGAAAAGTAATTTTTGGCACGCATTGCAAGATCTCTTCAGAGATTAACAACGTGTTCTTGTTATGAATTAATTATTACTAAACAGAGCGAGCAGCAAACATTTTAGAGAGACAATGCAAATTAATTGTATCAGATATTTGTAATTATAATAATTAATTGAAAGTTAAAATAAT
This sequence comes from Acanthosepion lycidas, assembly GCA_963932145.1. Taxonomy (NCBI): domain Eukaryota; kingdom Metazoa; phylum Mollusca; class Cephalopoda; order Sepiida; family Sepiidae; genus Acanthosepion; species Acanthosepion lycidas. Next base: position 7,400,535 of record OZ010582.1, read on the forward strand.
TATTGAGATTGTATAACAAAGACGAAATGGCAGTATATATTAAGTAAATATTATAATAAAAATACTTACAAAGAAAAACTATATATATATATATATATATATATATATATATATATATATATATAATTATTTATTTTTAAAGAAAAAAAAATTTATAGCATAAATATGTTATAAAATCACTACAAAAATAGCCATTTTGTTTCAACACCTTCGGTGTCTTATCAAGTGATGACGTTGAATGTAAAATAAATGGTTTTAAAAGTTTCAAATTAATTAATATTCTACGCAAGGGGAAAACGTTGTTACAAAGGCTAGATGGACCAATCAGAACACAAGTACAGGAAAATTCAAAAAGCTCGATAACGAAGTCATGTTATAATATCTATTAAGAATAGTAATTGTTGGTTATTGGAATTCATTCCATATACACCAATCATATACTTATATATATATATATATATATATATATATATATATATATATATATATATATATATGTATGTTTCAGCAGATCTTTGCGATGTTTAATATTTACCAGCTTTGAAATCTTATAAGATTTTTGCACTCGATGCGAATTAAAAGAGATATGCGTGTAACTTATTTTGATTATGATTTGCTAAACTTGCAAATAAAGTCGCTCCACTGGTAATAATCAATCTAGTTTTTGATATAATTTATTATTTTTCTCTCAGACAGTTGTTGAAGTCTGAAGCAATATAAGCAAATATTATAGAAAGGACCGAAAGCATGCCACGCCATGTGGTGGAAAATTGACTGAAGTCGAGATTACAATTCGGACAAGAAACATTAGAGACACTTGTTTGGATTTTGTTGAGAATATCGAAATAGATAGCCAGAACGTCATTGCGGATACATCAGTAACAGTCAAGGAATAGTTTTATAAATGTGCTAAATGAATCTGACGAGAAAAATTGCCTTGAACCACACAAATAGATTACCTAACAATTGCTTCACTGTAATCACACCTGTTCATGTCAGTTAAAAACCAAAGATCAAGAAAGAGAAATGATTTCGTATCATGTGTGTTAGAATCACACATGAGAGAAGTCAATTTTATTCTCCATAATGATTAAAATATAGCAGTTTCAATTTCGAGGCGTAAAATATAGTCTAGGGATGGGATCTCTGACTGATAACAAATCGGTTTCAATTCCCGCTTGAAGAAATCGAATGTCTAGCCACACTGAAGAGCTGAGATACAGCGAAACAATCTCTGTTGATGACAATATATATGCGCTCGGGAAATCCGGTTAAGCACTCTTGAGAAAAGTGATTTTCCAACTGCTATTAATATTTAATATATTACTCTTCAGCTGAAATGAGCTCTCCGTGCCACTGGCTTATTTTCGTATAGTGTATATATATATATATATATATATATATATATATATATATATATATATATATATATATATATATATATATATAGTGAAATTGGGTAGTGATTTGTCTTTCATATAATTTATTTTAAATAACCAGTTATATTATTAGCTATTACATTGTTAATCTTTTTTCTAATTTTCATTTATTTCAAACAATTTCCTGGTTTTACATTTAATTTTCAATATAGGGACAATAGATTTTCGGTTTTAATAACCAATTGTCAAAGTGTATTTTTCTGCTATGCACGTTTCTTCAGCTTCAAAATATTGCGCCTTTATGCATTTTATAGGTTGTATTTAATAACGAAACCAACAGGTCAAATAAGGAATCACTCTTGAAGATACTTATTACAGGTAACCAATAAAATCAGGTTTCATAACATATGGAAGAAAGAATCCTATCAACAATCACTGAGTATTGAAGTACTAGACAGAGAAAGATTCAGAAGAATAAGAAGTTTGAAGGATAGAACGATATGATATAGAGGCTTCCCCAGTAGTCCTATCATAGAAGTATAACTCTTAAGAAAATAAGTGAAGCATAGCTCAATTTAATATCTATCATTTACGAAAGAAAGTAAAAGAAACGATGTTAGAGAAAGATAAGTTTCACAGCACGGCTTCAGCCACAGCCACACTCTGAAAACAGAATTGCTAAGGAAAGATGTCATACATTGCATCATCAGGCCGTCATTAATGTTTTAGTGTTACGACATCAATTTCTGTGTTCAGAATTGTCCTGCGTGACAATAGATTAATATATTAAATGTAACGTGAATTTGGGAACATAGTACTTATGGATTCCTTTCCTGAGTGGAGTATTATATAAAAAGATGACGCGCCAAAACTAAGCCACATTAATGACCGAATAATATGAGATATCTATAGACATGGGCAAAAAGACGAGAAAACTTCATCCCTGTATTATAAATAAACTGTTCATGTAAATATTCCCTGAATGGTACCAGGATCTAGCGATAACTATGGGAAGCTATCTGGGATGATGCTCATATAACGTCTGTAAAGGTAAATGTTGGTTACCAATTGTTCTAAGGTTTTGTGCTCCTAATCTGGTACCTGATCTCGCCAATAAATGTGTTGTCTCTTCTTTGTTTCCAGCTTGGAATCTCTGTACTTCCTGTCTGCTAGAAATCTTGGGAACCTCCCGACTCCTATAATTATTGCCTTATTAGTCTCTTTTTAGCAAGGTACAAGAGGCTGTAATCAATGACAAATTGGATAAGTATCTCATTTATATAGCCTCCTTACGGATGGACAATATGGTTTTCGTTTCTATAGATCTACTCTCTTTGTCCTAAGTGCTACCATTAAATGTGTCTGTCAAACTCATTATAAACTCGGTCTTTGTCTTTAGATATCTCGAAGGCATTCAACAGGGTGTGGGATGCTGACCTTCCATAAAAGTTTAATTGATATGTTGTGTTTGCATGAGTTTATGGCTTAAACAAACGTTCCTGTCAAATCGCGTAATGAAGACCGTGTTGAACGGACGCGCTTTTAGTTGATTTTACATTAATTATGGGATCCGCCATTAAAATATCAGTGGTTATAGGTTATTATCTTCATCAACGACATTTCCAATGTCATCACTTCACAACTACGAATTTTGGATGATGAAACAGCTATTAAATCTTCTCTCCATAGACATTCCGACAGATTCAACTAAGTAAAACTGACAAATGATCTCGAAAAAGACACCAATTAATGGTTAATTAAAATGTCTTGTAACGATGGCTTTATAGAGAAAGTTTATTGGCTGTTATCAGCATGGCTTATGCTATCCTTCTTGAAAGCAACATATTTTATGTCTAAGTAAGCTCAAGTTAATCACTGACGTTAAGAATCCATTATGCACATTTATAAATCTGCCGTTTGTCCGTGCATTGAATAATGCTGTCATATCATGTCTGATGAACGTCATGATTCTTGATAAAATTCAAAGAAGTGTCTATAATATAACCTATCCTGATGTGGCAACTCAACTTCAGTCATTTACTAACAAACGTGAGGTGGTGTACCTCTCTCTATTCTAGAAATATTTACAGAACAATTCTTCTGGTTCTATCTCGATTGCAGTGAATTTAGTGTACTAATCCTTTCCGATTTTCTTGCTTCCCTGTCATATATCTTAAAACATTTTAAAGTAACTTCGAACGACATCTGAAATTAAAATCCCTGTACTTTTAATGTCGTTTCTCTTCCTTTCTTTCTTCAAGTCTTCTCAGTATCATTCACTCCGCTAACTCACTGTGTCATAGGTTGTATTCCTTTAAAATAAAAAGGAAAATACTTCCAGTTCTAGTAATATTTAGGCATTTTCTATTGTTCGTTAAGTTTCAATATATTAGGCTGATTACAAAAAATTTTTTTCATGCTGGACGACGCGCGATTTAATCTTGAAATTAAACAATTTATAATATTTGTTGTTTAAAAGTTTAGGTGATATCCTCTAATAGGCACCATTCATAAATAATTAAGAAGTACAATATCTATATGTTATGCAAAATGTTTTGAAGCCCTTAAATATTTTGAGCAAGGGCGGAGGATTTCAAATTCATTTACTATTTCGCTTGTCTTTCACAGAGCAAAAAACCTTATCTTTGATCAATTTTGAACGAGATTTTCATCTATTTTAATGTATTCTATTGAAAACATTCATTTATTTCAAGATTCTACCATAGAAAACATGAGTCAGTGCATACTTATTCATAATAAGTTTATTCATATAAATCAGTATCAAAACAATGTCTATTTGTACAAATATATTTGACAAATATATTTATACACATATATATACCTATACACATATCTCTCTTTCTTTCTCATACTTGCTATCTTTATAAGGTGTCATTTGAATGGCGGGAATACTTTATTGGCTGAGTGGAATCTATTACAAATAACGTTGAAGAAGGATTGAATCGTGAATACAATTACTTAATCAAATTTCTCCTTACCGTCGTCGAGTTTGGCTAAATTACTTAGCACTAATTTACAGGATAAAATTCGCACATTGCAAATTGACCTTTTGTCATAGATACCATTATTCTGGAGACTGTCATTTACAGGAATAATCCGATTAGCGCCAAGTTTGCAACTTCTATCATAATTCCATCCCTATGAACTCAAAATTAGAGCCTCTAATTATTGAAATGCTGAACATTAAGAAAAAGCGATCGTGGACAGAGTTCACTCGTATAAGCAATTTTGTGCTGATTATCATTTCAATTACTGTTGTTGTCTAAGGAATATTATTTTTGTCCCATTACTTTGGAAGCAACGTTCGTTTCTCGCTTCGGTTTTCTCTTTTGTGTGATCTTGCTTATTATTATTGCTAATGGTGTCTGTGTTAATTTTTCTGCCTTGCCGAAATATTAGCGACACCAAATGTATTCGATAAACTTCAAGCTTTATTCACAATCACCGATTTACTCACTTAGATCTCATAATGTAGTGAGCTTGTATGTTTCACTATATTACACTTATGAAACAAAATGGTTAAATAAAATAGATCCTTAAATACTGTTATGGTTAATGCTACTGTGTGAATTTGATGTGTGTTATAAAATATTTTTCACTATAATATCAGGCCACACTGAATGTTATAACTGAAAAAAAAAATAATGCAATCTACTTTTATTTTGTCTAAAAGAGGAACATGACTAAGCTTACTTAAACATTATTTGTATAATCGTGAAAGAAAATTTTGTAACGCTGCAGATTTTGCCTAAACATGGTAAGTCAGATTTTCCACTGTAAAGGTGATATAAGTAACAGACGCATCGGAATTTCATTCTCTTTTCTTTGATCCACCCTGTTTACTATCGGTCGTAGATTGATGGTCTAAGAAGTTCAAGACTTAAGTAATTTAATGTATGATAAAGATGTATAAGTCGAAAATCAATAACAATTTTACAAGTTTACATATTGTTGAAAACTTGTTAAATTCTTATATATTGCACTTGTGCTTTTTACTAAATATTATTTTGCCTTCTTTCGCCGTTCGGCTAATAAACTCCACTGCGTAGAACAACGCGCTAGTGTTAATATTGCGAATTCTCTAGTTTTTAAGCTGAGGCAAGTTGGCAGCCGCATGCCCAAGCGGCTTTGAACTCAGATTAATCTTTCTTGTAGACTTGTCAACCGCGCCCTGATAGGCTAATCCGACTTGTTATTAACACAGCTGGTTCAGAAGTGATAGATTCATGCATTTCCTAATGTTATTTGTCCGAAAGCTAACGAAGCTAACAAAGGTGGAGAGTGAACACTGCAAATTGATTCCATATTTCGTACCGATAACCATTGCGCTACATGCATAGGATTTTTTCATTGATGACACAAAATGATACTTTTGTAAATGTGTATGATCTACTGCAGGAATCTTTTAAAGTTAGAGAAAGTCGTCTTACCTGGAAATAAACTTGCCTGAAAATAAACCAGTGTCGACATGGTGATAAATGAACACGTGTGGAATCTGAAATAGTTCGACTAGCATACAGTGACGTGCTAAATACCATGGGGTTGCCGCCACTATATATGAGGTCATAGTAAAGCTGAGATCAATACCTGTATGTTTATGACAACTGCTCGGTAAGGGTGCACAGGTGTGAGCCATTTCCACCAAGAGTGTATGGTGCAATGGCCCAGTAAATATCCTTAATGATTGTGGCCAAAGGCACC
>OZ010582.1:7411635-7499135 GCA_963932145.1 Acanthosepion lycidas
TTAAGTCATGATTGGTCGTATGTCTAAAATAGTAAAATGTAACTTTATAGAAGGATGAGCAGGATCTCAACAGTAACTAGAAGGAATGATAGGTGAGCACTTAATAAAAGAACTCTCGCTTAAATGTTACCTACACGATTCTGCAATAAAACGAAAAATATACAAGTATCTAACGGGTGTATATAAAGCCCTTTGGCTGAGAAGTAGGTGAACCATCACAAGAAGAACTGATTTTATTTTACTTTTAAATCAATCAATATAAGTTCCAATAGATACTCACTGTAAGGCTATATTCAGCGCGATTGTATTATGGCAGTAGAAGAGAGTAAGAACTGCGCATTCTGAGAATGTGTATTAGAGATATCAGATGATCCTGGATATGAAGAGACCAAGGTTGTACTTGTTACGGAAGCATACCCTCTAGAGATTGCTTTTCAAAGTAACAGTTCCGGAAACGTATCTGTTCTTATCAAAGGGATACAACACAGTGTTGGATGATTTACCACCACAAACAGGGCAAGTCGTGGGGGGTATTAGCTGTGAAGGTATGATCTAGGGGAACTAAAGAAAGGGAGTTGTCAGAACGCCAACCATGGTAATATCGATAAAACAGTGACTGACTATCACCATTTCTTGTGTGTGATAATGGTGGCAGGGTAGAGAAAAATACCTCATCCGAAAGACAACGTAACCTCTTTTGAAATTATTTCAGTTGGAACAGTCGAGATATGGCAGCAATTCTCTATTCTATGGGGGATTAAAATAATTTTGGGACTTAATTAGGACAGAAACCATTTCAGTATTTTTTCTAAAATATCGATTCATGGCACACACGTGCGCGCACACACATACACACACACAGACACACACACACACACATATATATATATATATATGTTGAAGTGCGTTGATGTGATATCGTTTCGGATTGAGGATTCGTAACATTCGTTACATTCAATTACATGATAATACCTATTGAGGAACGTATGGTCCGTATGTCCTCCCGCTCCATCTATGGGCAAATAGCAGACTGGGTCCTTTAGTGTAGGAACACTCTGAATTCAAAACCCTTGGAGAAATATTGGGGTATTTTGTGGGATGTTTTCCCCCAGTTCTCTGGATGTGGCATTTCGAAACAATATTGTTGGTTCTGCACAAGCCTTCACCATTATAATAAAGTAATATGAGCTGTTCTATGTATGAACTGGCTCCTGGTTGCAAAACTGAGAGTCCAGTGTGTGTGTGTGTGTGCGTATATATATATATATATATATATATATATATATATATATATATATATATATATATATATATATATGTGTGTGTGTGTGTGTGTGTGTGTGTGTGTGTCTATATATATATATATATATATATATATATATATATATATATATATATGATGACTCTAACATTTATAGACATTTAAAACAACTTGCCTGTCCCAGTAGTCATTTCCGGAAAATCCTTGTTGACACCACAACCATACTTAAAGCTAAAAACAGTTGAAACCTAACCTGAACAAAATAAACAATGCAATCTCCATAAATATCGTTAAATGCCTATAATTTATAACAGAAGCCATTGGTTTATACCAACGGCATCCCATACTAAATACTTCTCGTTTTTCACTCTCGCGTGGTCATGTGTGACGTCACGAGCTGCGACGCGATTTTCGCTTCCGCGTCTCGTATATACGAGCTATCGTTACTTGGAAATTTCTGTGCAGCAACGGCGGAATATCATTGTTGTTTCGTCCCTTTGTTGTTTGATTTATTGAAATTGTCATGATAATGCCTTGTGTAAGCGAAAGCTTAAATTCAGTTTAAACAAGTATTTCCTTTTGTCTTTCAACGATAATTTTATTAAGTTTATCAGGAAATATGAACGGAACTTGTCTGTATTTTTTAATGAAACTTGCATTAATATATATATATATATATATATATATATATATATATATATATATATATAGTTTAAGTTATGCTGTATTTATGGTATAATTGCATAATATCAGAGACAGAATAGTGGACAAAATAATGGAGCACTCACTTACGAACGGACTCTCTGCTATATCGTAAATAAGCTAGCGAGACAAACTTGGAACCATTACACCACGTCTTGTTTTTTTTCTTTCTTTCTAAGTGTAGCTTGGATGTGGCACTAGTTCTTAAATACTGGGCACTCAGTAAGGATCGATCACGTTACTCACTCGTAATATATCTAGTGATACAATATTGTTAACCATTACGCCATGTCTAGGCACGCGTTATTCGTTTTGAATCAAACAGAAGGTTTAAGAAGAGACGATTATGAGATAAGGATGATAGATAACAACTTACCTTTGACCAGAAGAGATTAAAGTTATAGGGGTGAATCCACGAGAGAGACTCTCCCCAAAAAGTGGCATTCTTGCGGCAAAGCTGTCTGATGGAAATTTTAATCAAATTCTGCTAGTATTAATATTAACTCTATAACAGGAACGGAGGTTAGTGTAAAAACGGTTGTGTGTTTATCTGTTGTCTTTTAACTCATTCGTAGAGCTTCTATAACTGGAGATTGGGTTGTACTTACATATTGTGTAATGCCGAGTTTAAAGTTCAGTCGACGGTAATACATTGCAACCTGATACAAGATATTCAATCCTAATTTCTAAAGCGGTCTGAAACTTGTAGCCTGGTTTGGTTCAATAACGAAATTGTATAAATATGAGATAAAAGCCGGAAACTGAAAGAAAGTCAAAGAAGCATTAAATATAAAAGACGATCATTTATTAAAAGAAATATATAGAAACGAACAGGAAGAAGTTAAAAAGAAAAAGAAAATATAAATAAACGATAAAGGCAAATGATTAAAAAACAAATTGAAAACGAAATCTGAACAAATGTACAATGATAGTAATGAAGAAATAAAAAAAAAATATATATATATGTTTCAGCGGATATGCAACAGTCAAGAAAACATTTAACCTTTGTTTAGTGTGCCATTCCACAAATGACACAGTATTCGCTTCAGTTCGATTTCCAATAGGAAATTGCTAGCTCAGCAATATGAATATCGGCATTGATGATTATTGAAAGGTGATTTTTATAAGGTTCTGAGAAAAAATTTAGAAACCTACATATGCGTAAAGGAATGTCGGTGGAAACAGATATAAATGTCCATGTGTATAAAATTGGTACTAGTTGACATGATATATATCGTTGTATTTCTCGATGTAAAACAAAACATAGATGGAGAAATAATTCAAATGTAAAAAAAAATCATGACATACAACTTGTATCGTAGAATTTTTATTGATTTTGCAATTCTATAAAACGATCTGGAAGTCATAAATCAATAGCAAACGTCCGTCTAATTCATTTTTTGTTCTCCACGTTGAAATGAATGAAATTTCTATTACCTAACATTAAAGCATAGTACATACGGTCTACATAAACATGGAGTTGCTAAATAATCATTGAATAAAATTGATAAGGGTAATTGAATTATTTTTTTATTAACTTTTCCCAGCATCCTAAAAAAATTCCGTTTTGTAGGAAATGAGGTATATACAAATATTCGATATATATATATATATATATTGTCCCAAGTGCTTTCGGCCATTCTATAGTCATTTTCAAGGTATTTTTCTATCGTGTTACATTTACTTCATTCTTTAACTATTACGCTGTAAATGGCGTTTGTGTTGATTTTCTTTTAAAGAAACATGCATCTCAAGCTCTCAGGTTCGCCGGGTCATGTCACTGGAATTAAAGTGAGCGTCTTTTATTATTTTTAAATAACTTTCAACACTCAATTTCCACTATTAAAAAAAATGTAAGATTTATGGAAGGAGAGAACTCTTTGATATATATAATATCTCGAGTAGGGTAATGTATCTGATAACGTCATTTATACAGAATTCTTGTGTTTTCGACTACAATCTTCCTGAAGGGTTCATGTAGATTATGAATTTAAAACTGATTTTATGGCACTATGTTTCGGTAAGTATGTATGTCGTCTGCTCAAAGAGATGGTAGTGAGTCCGATATATGTATTTATATATGTATTTAATTTGTGACAAGAAGCACAGTTTTGTACTAGTCATTGAAATTGATATACTATATTGGTCAACGCTAGTTTAGATTTAACTGCTTTATTTTGATTAGTGAGCACAAGTTTTGAGGTCAGCTATTTACTGTAACATAAATTTTACATGTTTTTATGGAATTGCGGTTGAAATATTGTGCTTAATAATTCTTCGTATATCGAATTCGACTTGCTTACAATTATTGTTCATCTGGTTGAAGTAAATTTGTTGCTCAATTTAAGAAGTTTGATATTACTTCTAGTTTATATGTTTCCGGGCTATCATAGTTTAGAAAACAAGAGATGGTACAGTGAATTTTAGAATTGACTTCTTTTTTTTTTTTTTTCCAATATTGATTTAAGATTTATAATTAGGTCCATATTTTTTTAAAAACAAAAATATCATCAACTAACCTTGAGGAGATTTATGGTTTATCAGTTTTCTTAAACGCATTGTTTTGAGTATGAGACAAGTGAAAGATATTGAAAGCAGGACCTAAATATTTTCCGGCACTGACAGCATTAGTTTGGATGAATTGTTGCCATTATGATCATAAAATGGAGCTTTCGTGGTAGAAGCGATAAGTAATTTCCGAATGTTTTCTTGTTAAATTTTAAATTTGTCGGCTGTTTGTAAACGCACTCAGTAATTGTTTTAATTGTTTCTTCAATTGGGACGTTAGTATGAAGATTTTCAAAATCAAGCGAAGCTAGGTTTTTAACGATGATATTTTTTTTCTTTTAAGATATGAAGAAATTTATTTGTTGATGTAATGCTGTAACTGTTGGCTCTGCACGGAGAAATTATGTGATATGCGTTTAAGAGCTTGACATGAAAGTTATTTTATCAAAAAACAACACAACAACAACTTACAACATAACAGTCTAAACACGAGGAAAACATCAGAGAAAAAACACCCTTGAAAATGAACGAAAGTGCTTAGGAAAACAAAAGTTATATACAATTTTTTATTTCTTAACTCCTACAGATCGCAAAAATATTAGGATGCGGGAAAAGTTAATAAAGGTAATACAATCTTCCTTGCAGAACGCTATTCCAAGAAAGAGGCTTAAAAAACACATTCCTTCCAAAATATAGAGTATGCATTATATATATATATATATATATATATATATATATATATATATATATATATATATATATATATATATATATATGTGTGTGTGTGTGTGTGTGGTCATCTACATACAAACCTGTTTTGCGAAATCCTACTCCTAAGCAGCACCAGACAAATCTAAAGTCTAACGTATTATATAGGAGTGTATGCAAAAACAAGCAGCCAGATGATTCAATACATAAACGAAGAGCGGGTCGTTAATCGCAGTGACTTTTACCTTTTTCTCAATAGTGCTCGATTGAAATGACGACTGCGTAGCATATATCAATTTTATTTCAACTCGAAATTTATTAGTTTAATGCATTTAAATTTTTAAAAATCGCCAAAAGTCCTCTTTAAAAATAGATTGACACAATGTCGTATTAAAAAGTAAATTAGGCTGTCTCAAAGAATAAAATTTTCAAAGAAATTCTTCTTCAAACAATCTATAAGAGTAATCGCGACAAACAACAAGCTATTAGTCAACCTTCCGTAATATAACAGACGGAAAAGAAGAAAAAATTAAACAAATTCCCAGTAAAAGAATATTATTATATTTGTTGTTTGTTTCTCCACTTTATATCACAGGTCTATTATCTTTCTTTCTCTCTCCCTCTCTGTATATAGAGACACGCGGACGCACACACACGGACACACACACACACACACACACACACACACACACACATATATATATATATATATATATATATATATATATATATATATATATATATATATATATATATATATATATATATATATATGTACGCGTTCCAATACATCCAATATATATACATCTTAGCTTCATTGTTCATGACACTCAGACTTGTGCTACCGGTAGGAAAGTATGTGTGTATGTTTGTGTGTTCGTATATATATATATATATATATAATATATATATATATATATATATATATATATATATATATATATATATATATATATATAATTACGCAATCGCTCTAATTCTGAAAATGCCTGCCATGGAAAGAGTGGGGCAGAGAATGAAGTGATAGACAAACGTACTTTAAATTAAAATATATTCAATATAAGCAGAAATATATTCAATCGAACTATCAGTATATATTTCAAATAATTTTATTCAAATTCTCATATAAAAAGTAGAACAAGTTATTGAATAAAACATTGCTAAACTGCGCAGACCGTATGCCCGTCTGAAGTGTTTTTGTTTCTTGTTTTTCATTAAATCGAGTATAGTTCGATCTCTGTAGTGCGTAAATCTCCCTACCATTAGCTGAGTAGTAGTATGACAAAATGGCGTCTGTTTTGAAAATGTGTACATCGAAGAGATTTGTCCTTTATATGAATTATGCAGAAAGATAATACGACTGACGTTGTTTCAAACATTTTTGAATGTTTACGGCAAACAAATGTCAATATTAACTGTGTTTGACTGGGAATGATATTATTCAATAATGGCAATAAACATGTCCGTGAAAATCTCTATCTCATTTTAGGGTACCCGGATATACGCGTGCAGCATGTTCGTCACAGACGAATTTTCATTATACCTTGCCCTAACACTAACCCTAGAGGATGTTTGATGTATATCCTAACTATTGCTCTATAAGATGTATGGGAAAAAACAAATATTTTTCTTACCAGAAATAGTTCTATATCTGAAGATGGTTTTCAGAATATCTGCCTATACTCTAGTGTAACTGGACTTAAATATTTAGTCTCAGAATTACGAAGAAATTCTGTAGAACTTGTTGGCTGACTTCGAGGTAATTCACCTCAAAATATTTGGAAGTGCATCAAGCTGGGACTATTTAAGAATCCCCTTGTCGATGTTGATTACAATGCTTCAAATCAAGGGTTATACTGGCTACTCTTATAATTAGTAGTTATGTAAAATAATCGTCAATTTGGTCGTCTCGTCATGATATACTATTTAGAATGCCTGTCATTCCAAGCATTGCTACGAGAGTGAGTAATGACAGTAGGTACTAACCAATAACAGCGTATTATGGTATGCTTGTATGTTTCGCTCACAGACTATTACTTTGGAATGATTTCCATTATTTTGCTTGTAAGATTGTCACGAAAAGAGATTGGTACAAATTAAAAGGCCATGATGGAGAAAATTAGATTGACTACTTAGAATAAATTTGAAGCTAAATTTCCAAATGTCTTCCTTAACAGCGGTCTCATCTGGACGATATTATTAAATAAAAATAAAAATCACTTGAAATAAATCTGGTATATGTATAATGTAAATATAGCGTGAAATTATTTCCAATATGGGAGCGTTTATATAAGTTTTACCGTGACACGTTGTTCGGTATAATGAAGTCTGACATAGTGTATTTACGGCCACTTTCTGAACAACATCAAGTTCTGATTTAACGCTTAATATTTTACATTCGTTATTTTTCTGCCGTAAACGAATTTATCAAATTTCATAAGCTAACAATTTGCCTAATCCTTATTATTTCATTCGCATTCTGGCGTAAATCTTTATGTTTCGTCTTTAAAAAAAACTGACAAATTTGAAGTTTATTCCATTCAACAGATATTCACATTACGACATCATCATATTTAATCGGCTGTCTTTTACGAGTGCTTCAATCATACCTGCTTGGAAACGCATTAAACCTAAGTTCCTAAGCGTTCAACCTACTCTAAGAACTGCTTCTGCTGATTCTATTTTATATTAAAATTCTTACAGATGACAACCTCTCAGAATCAAATATGGATGTTATATTGATTAGTGCTTCTTGTAATAACTTCGAATGTTTCTTGGTATGAATATCAGTGAAAATACAGACAACTGACAGTCTAACTTCTTTATTTATATTTACTTATGTCTGGTTAATGGAAAGAAAATATTGAAAGCCAAATGAAGTTTTTTTTTCCTTACTACATATAGAAATTTACACATATCTATATGTGTGTAGTGTTATTTTAGCACGTCTCATTTTTATTTGGAAACATAAAAAAAATGTCTAACGATAGTGTCCTGAATTTACTTTTTGATTTGTCATTCACATTTCTGTAAAGCCTATCAGTTCTAAATATATCTCTTCTGCGTCGATGAGTTTCGGAATATTTCGAGACGTGCCTTAATTTTGCATGACTTTTTACTCTCAGTCTTATCACAAAATATACTATTTTATTTTTATCGTCATGTTATATGAAATGAAGAACAAACGTCTAGAAAATAATTTCTGGAAAATTCAATCATTCACGGTGTCCCCCTCTCAAAATATACGCACAAACACACACGGACACATACACGTGTATAGATAATGTATTCTTCTAATAGATGTTGTCCGCGTTTTCGATAATTGGAGTGCAAGATGTTACCGTTCCATATGAAATGAAAAATACCGAGAAAGCAAGGTTTTATATTATTAAAATGATTGGATTTATTGCTGTTTATATTTATTTGGAAAATCTTCATATTTTCTGGCGGAAATAAACAATTCACAAAAAAAGATATCTATTAAAATAGATATATCTATTCATTTAAATATATGTACACTACAAAGAGGCAGTAAACACGCATATATGACATTGTTATATGAATGTAGAACGCAACAGTTTTTTTTTCCTTATCGGTCAGCTATAGCATTTATTGAAATAGCAATATGTACGTCCACTAGGTCACTTAAAAAAGCGGCATATCACGATAAAAATGACCCATAAATCAACGAAATCAAAGTTTTGTTTAAATATGTTGTTATTAATTGAAAGCTAAAGCATTAAATTTATTATTTACACTAAGTAAAATATTCTGAAGTCTTTTAGATAGAAATTATATAGATTGGAATGTCAAATATATGCTCGATTTTTGTTTAATTTTCTTAAAAGCGGCCATTTTCATAAATTTTAAGAAATTTGTAAACAAACAAAATTTTGAATTTAAACTACTTCCTAAAATAAATTTATATATTTTTGACACGTTATTTGAGTAAAATTAGAAAATTTAAAGTTAAAATAATCTGATATGAAACAAACACTACTTATAGCTTAAAAATTTGTATCCAAACATTTCATAACGATGAGCCTGAAATTTTTGCATGTATTTTATCGATTTCGCAATTGACGAGGCGATGACAGACAGCTATGGATGATCAAAATCGACAAATTTTTAAATTAGGCGAACGCGGTTTTTCGTTTTTAACTAGTACTTTTTAAATATTAACATTTTTATTCAGCAATTATGTACTATTTTTTATTTCATACTTTCTTAATTAGACAATTTTTTAAATCATTACATAATTGTTTAAACTTTTCTTATTAATTAGATAATTGTATATAAACTTTTCTTATTCAAACTTTTTCATTAGATAATAAATTTTTAACCTTTTTTTTTAGATAATTGTTTGAATTTTTTATTAGATACTAATTCTTTATTTTTTTAATTATATAATTGTTTAAATTTTTTAAATGCATAATTCTTTAAACTTTTTTTATTATTTAGGTAATTCTTTAAACTTTTTTTTATTATTTAGGTGATTCTTTAAACTTTTTTTGATTATTCAGGTAATTCTTTAAACTTTTTTTTTATTATTTAGGTAATTCTTTAAACTTTTTTATTAATTAGATAATTCTTGGACAGAGATGAGAAATAACCAGATGACACAAATCACGTGACCTTTTTAAGGATTATGTCGCGTATACATTTCCATACATAGAAATTATGAACGTTTTTCAATAAAAATTTATTTTTAAAATTATTTTAAAATTATTTCTGTTTAAACGAGTGTTATGTGCTTTTCAAAGTTCGATTCGTAAATTTACATTTTCATTAACGTTATCATTACATTGCGTGAACCAAAGAAATAA
Organism: Acanthosepion lycidas; assembly: GCA_963932145.1. Lineage (NCBI taxonomy): Eukaryota > Metazoa > Mollusca > Cephalopoda > Sepiida > Sepiidae > Acanthosepion > Acanthosepion lycidas. The sequence continues at coordinate 7,421,641 of OZ010582.1, forward strand.
ATAATTTTAAACGATTTTTGAAGTATTAAGACGTTAATGAATAATTTTTTAAAATCTGGAAAAAATTTGCAAAAAATACATTCTTCATCGAAAAATTTTTATTTCTTCACAAAATAATGTCCTTAGTATAACGTATCTACAAAAACAGGTGGAAGTTTTTCTAATTAATTAAATGTCATACTTTTTTACATTTTTTTTTTACAATTCAAATCTGATTTTCTATAAAGTATTTAATGTTTTACAAAAAAAAATTGGCGATTTACTTTCTACAGTGATTCCTGTTTATAACTAATAAAAAAATCCTGGGAACTCGGATTTAATTTCTCGAAATTTCATGAAAATATGTAAGTGGGTGGAGACATGTTAAAAAAATATCTTTTTTTAACAAGATTTTCTGAAGAAAATTTTTTTTAAATAATTTCATTCATTTCTGAATAAGTCCTGAAAGTTTCATTAAAATCCAACAATTATTTGATTTTTGCAAGAATTTCCTAATTAACGTGTGTTTTCCTCGGGAAAAGCGCAAAATAAAACAAACCTTTTTTTAGTCTTATCGCGCTGTCGTAAAAAAAAAACAATTTTTAACCAAAATTTTCTACGTGTTAGAAAGGAGTAAACAATTTCAAAAAAATATTTAAAAAATACTTTGGTCTTTCCTCTTTCATAACAACATAAACATATTGAGACAAAACTTTGTTTTCGTTGATTTATGAGTCATTTTTAATCGTGATATGCCGCTTTTTACGTGACCTAGTGGACGTACCTAGTTAAATCGATTAATAAAATAGATACATAATATATCACTTTTTCCAATGAAGATAATACATAAGTAAATAATATTACAATTATACTAATTTCTTTAACATTTAAATAATATTATCCTCAATTATATTTGAATTAAGAGATTCTTCAGTTTTCTTTGCATATACGCCATTTATTTTTTCATAACTTAAAACATATTTACATAAAATATATATATAATGATTTAATACAGCGGAATACACCATGTTCCTTCATCAATTTTCCATATATACGTTTTCTTTTGACATTTCATTTGTAGATATCTCATTTATTTTTTTTTATTTTTTAAAGCATTTCACCCCAAGCCAAGCGGAATGCCACTAGCACGAAAGGGATTACAGAGTGTGAGAGCGAGAGTAAAGAGGCGCGATGGAGGAAAGGATGAAAAGAATGACAGGTCATTGATCAAGGCATATCGAGATGTCGATTGACATTACATTTGAATAGTTGGAGATGATATCTCTCAGGGAGACAAATAATAGGAAGGGGATTCCATAGACGGAAGGTGCGAGACATGAAGCTTTTGGAGTAGAAGAGACGGCTATATCTTAACTGTTTCGACAGTGAAAGGGTGGGACCGAGTTGCCAGCCTAGTTGGACGTTTAAATTCATGAAGTCTGGGAACTAGTGAAAGTAGCTCGTCGGAGCAGTTATCGTGAATGTATTAGTATGAAAGACAGAGGGAGGTTATGTCTGTGAGTGAGCGACTATAGACGAGGGCCAATCAAACTGCATATCAGTCTCCGGATTTTTTCGAGGACCTTATGACGAACAGCGGTGGCACCAGAACAAATATGACAGCTGTATTCCATACAAGGGCGAATGGACTCGGAGTGAAAAACTATTTGGCGCGACACAGGGAACCAAATTTCCATGCAGTGGATAAAGATATTGATTCAATGTATTTGTTCCATTCCAGGTCATTAGACAGTTGAGACGAAGCAGACTGGAAGAGGTGCTCTCGTGGAGTTGTGCATCAAACATTCTAATGGGAGGCAGGGATATATACCTGTGGTGAGTAGTAGAGAACAATTTTGTTTTTGCGGCATTAAAGTTAACCAGCCAAATTCCTGCTCCAGTCTACAACCGATCGGAGGTCATTTTCTTGACTAACGGCCAGGTTAGTTATGTAATCGATACCAGATTTGCTTTTGAGGCAAGAGTAAACAGTAGTTTCGTCTGCATAGATGCCGACTTGGGAAATGATTACGTCGGGAAGATCCTTAATAAAGATGAGCAACAGAGAAGGGCCCAGGTTAGAGCCTTGAGGAACACCTGCGTTCGTGGGAAAGAAACTGGTAGAGAATCACTTAAGGGCGACCTTCATTACATATTTTGGCAGGAATGATCATATTAAGTGAAATAATCGACCTGAAATTCCGTATCGCTAAAACTTACGAAAAAGGCCGGTATACCAACCTCTATCATAGAGATATCTAGACCCATATCACGTGTTTCTCCGTTATTGTGAAGTGCTTAGTAAACAATTTCAGTTAAGGCCGTGAGCACATCATATGTATGACGGGCAAAGCGGAAACGATACTGTTTGTCCGAGAGCAGATCATAATATTAGGTTGGTTCAAAAAAATGTCGTTTTCTCACATATGTTACTATGTGAGAAAGCGACATTATTTTTGAACCAACCTAATATATAAAGTGCTTAAACACTTCGACGTTGATTAAAGCTCCAAAGACTTTGCTGAAGATTGGTAGGAGACTGATAGGACAATAGTTAGATGAATCAGAAGGATCTCCAGAGTTCTTAAAGAGAGGAACAACTGACGAGGACTTCCAACAGGCTGGAAAACAAGATCAATTGAGGCAGTATTTATATAATTTGGAGAGGGCAGGGTCCAGTTCAGGAGCATATTTCTTCAGGACAATGGCTGATATCATCTCGCCACCACTAGCCTTATGGGAGTCTAATTTAGAGATGATACCCAATACCAACGACCGGTTTATGTGCAACTCGCTCTATAGAGCCTCAACTCTAGTGGTGGAAATCGGATGTGGGTACACAGGATGAGTCGAGCGGTGAGTTTGATGGGAATTTCCGAATAAATCATTCAGTCTTATCAGCTGAGGAGATGAAGACCTCAAATCGGTTGAACAAACGAGGTATTGTAGGTGAGATGTTGTTAAGTATGCACTTGTAGAGACGCCAATTATCGTTGGAACGGAATTTGCGAGATGCAATATGTTGCAATAGTGTATTTGCTTCATGGGGAGAAGCTTGCACACGTTACGGGCTGAGACAAAGAGGCGTGTGTTGCAATCTGACATGTCACTACGACATAGATGGATGAAGTGATTCCTATGGGCAAGCAGCAGAGAATAAAGGGGATGAGCATGATTTAACCTTATATTTCCTTGCGAGTATGAAAAACTCGATTCCTGCTTTTACCCAAGAAAAGATGTCGTTAGCGCATTCTTGAACCGGGAGCTTAAAGACCACATTCCAGGGGACATCGCGAAGGAAATCCTAGAACGAGTAATAGTCTGCTCGTTGATATCAGAAAGTTGTTTTGTTGGTAGGAGCACCTTTCCTGGGCGTGGAGTAGAAGGAGACGATGACAGACACTGCAGCATGTTTAGAGTTGCCAGGAGGTCAGAGCTGCGTGGCGCGAGAAATGGAAGCGAAACAGAGATCAAGAAGGGAAGCCTTACCGTTCAGTTTGTTGGGAAAACGTGTGGGAAAGTTAACGATTTGCGTGAGGAATTGACATATTTAAATGTTAAGGGTTTGTATGCCAGCAAGGTCAGTTATATAGTTTTTTGGTGAGCGTTAAATTCCCCGAACACGAATATATAAGCAAACGGATGGAGAGAGATAGCCTTGTCTATATTGTCGGAAATACTTTCGAGTGCATCACAGACTTGGATGGATAGAGAGGAATAGATGATGAATATGTAGCTTGTAGAATTGAGGAGATATAGACGGAGACACTTGTATAAATGGACTGCAGAAAGAGAAAGGCACAGAGAAAGAGAGAGAGAGAGAGAGCAAGTGGGAGATGGCTCTTGACGCAAATTCCTAGGCCATGTATGTAGGTTTTATCTTCTTTTCTGAAGAGAGGTATGTAACCGGATATCGAGAGATCAAAGGAGGGGATAAAACGAGTTGACTTCTTTTAATTATGTTTTAACTCCCTTAGCCCCTTTCTAAAGCACTAGTCGGTTATCTAGCATTGTGGATAAGGTGCATTATTATACTTACAATTGGCAAATCGTTTTCACTTATGTTGTCTTCGAATTTCATGAACAGTTAGGGAATTATTGAAGCTGATTTTTTATCACCATGCCTCCACATTTCTAAGACCACGGAGCTGGGTTTCCCTTTCCCCAACAGTGGAGCATAGTGAGTTTGCTTTCCAATAAAATAAAACAGGGAACAGGAAAAGAAATAGAGCTAAATATTTCTTCGTTCTTGTGTCCAAATATATTCTTTTTTTGTATTTCTTTAACTATCAAAAAGTATTTCAACCTTATCATTTCTGATTAAGGTTAATTTTCCATGTTAATGTCTGTTCCATACATTTATGGCTAATCAAAGGATATATCTGAGAATGTGAAAATTTTCTAAATTAAATAAAATTAAAATCATTAAACTTGTATTAACAAATTCCATCAGATAAATTTTGTTTGTATATATGACATCACACATATTACACACACACACACACACACACACACACACACACACACACACATATATATATATATATATATATATATATATATATATATATATATATATATATTGATGAGGGGCCAAAGTCAGGACCACGGAAGGAAAACACGGAACATGGATTAGAGGTAAGAAAGATATATTAAACAGAAAGTTTACAAAGATAGTGTAAGTGTAAGCGGAGCTTTCTATCTGCTATCGTGCGCGGCTGATACTACGGTATTAGAATACTCTCTCTTTCTCTCTCTCGCTGTATCCCTCTTTCCTCCTCTTCTCCTACAGTGTTATATCGCATACTTTATATAGTCCTGGAAGAGTCCATTTTTGTTCACAACACCCGCCTTCCAAGAGTTTTCTTTTTTTTGTTTTGAAAAGGAGAAAAAAACATAAAACTGTTAATACTTTTTTCTCTTGGGATTTACGTCGAGCGGTTGAGTAAATTTATTTTTCCTTCCTGTCCGTCGTACTTCAGGAGAGACTTGGAGCGTGGCGAGATCAAAGTGCTCGAAAATTATGACGATCGGTTCTTCACAGCTATTTTGTATTGATTCTTCCGATTCCTTCAAACGGTATTTTCTGAGCTGGTTCCAATGGCGTTTGTGAGTGTTTTTCGGTCCTTAGACAATATAGACCAGTTCGCCAATTTTTTTGTTTTATGGTGGCTATTTCCCAGAATGTTATGTTGTTTTTGTAAGCCTTGAAAAAGACTTTATCGCCAGGACTGAAATATTTCTTATGAAGCGATACGGTGTTTTTGAGCTTTGCTTGCCGTGGAATAAGTTTGTCGAAGACAGAGTTGATTTTCCTTGAGAACCTTTTTTCTGCAAGCGAGCTTCCCATAGGCGTGTTCGGATTAGGGGTTATCCGATACACCTGCAGAAACTGTTGCAATGCTCTATATCTCGGCTTGCCTAGTGCCTTTTTTAAAGCCCTTTTTAGAGTGTCCACGAAATTTCGGCCTGGCCATTTGACCTAGGGTGGTACTGAGGCGTTGTAATGTGGTCTACCTGATATGACTTGCAGAAATCTCTAAATTCACTTGATGTGAATTGAGTGCCATTATCTGTAACTACACAATCTACCACGCCAAAACGCGCGAATAGCTCGTGTAGAAATCCGATCGTGCAGTTTTTGGTAGTTCTTTTGCATTGCAATGAGGTAGTACATTTTGTCTATATGCCCTGCAACATCGACATGGATTCTTCGCCATGGATGGTCTGTGTTTGGCCATAGTTTGCACGTCGTGGTTGGAGCTTTTGCTGCAAGCGCGCATCCTTTGCATGATTCTACCATGTCTGCTATGTCCTTGTCCATGTTTGGCCAATAAACATAGCAGCGCATGAGGCTTTTCGTACGGTTCTTTCCCGGATGTCCCATGTGAAAATCCCTTAGGATTTTTTTTTGTAGGCTGTTTGGAATCACTGCGCGGTCATTGTATAGTAGGACATCATCGCATATGGAGAAAACTTCAGGCACATTTGGGTCTTTATTGCGAATTTTGCTTTTTATGGATTGAATGAATTCATCCTCTCGAGGTTCCCTTTTTATGTCGGCCAAAGTAACTGGGAGCTCTGTTATGGGATTCGCGATCATGTTTTTGATTTCACAATTGGTCCTTAGAGTAGCAATGATGGAGTCTTCAAAGACTTCTGTATTTTTTGAAATGAGTCGCGATAAACTGCCTGCATGTCAAATATCTTTGGATGTTAGGAACTCTATCTTGAAATTATAGCTTAAGAGAATTATTCCACAACGAAGTAGTCTATTTGCAGTATAGACTGGCAGATGTTTTTTAGAACCAAAAATTGTAATTAGAGGTTTATGGTCCGTCTGCACTATGAACCGTCTAACATGTAGATATCTGTGAAACCTTGTCACAGCGAATATTAACCCTAGAGCCTCTTTCTCTATTTAGGAATATTGTTTCTCAAATGGAAGTAGAGATCTTGATGCGTGAGCCACAGCTTTTCGCGAACCATTTGGCAGTTTATGCAGAATAAAAGCACCAATGCCGTACGAGCTTGCATCACTTGCGACTATGATGTCGAGACTAGGGCCGTAATGGGTGAGGGAGAGGTCTGAAGTAAGAGTTTTCTCAATCTTCTCGAATGCGTCTTGGCATTCTTTGGTCCATTACCATGGTTTGTCATTTTTAAGTGTTGGTTGAGAGGCCCTTGGTAAAAGTTAGCTAGATCGGGGAAGCTTTGTAACGCTTGAACGTTATCTGGGGCCGGCATGTTTCTGATCGCGTTGGCTCTTTCTGGATCCGGCCGACGACCATCTTTATTTATAATGTGTTCTAAGTATTTAATCTCTGGTAAGAAAAAGTCACACTTTGCGTCCTTAACCTTAAATCCGTATTCTTGTATCTTTTTGAATACGTTTATTATATGGTTCCGGTGCTCTGCCGTAGTTTTACTAGTAACCAGTATATCAAACAAATATGCTGTTGCGCAGTCAAGGTCGCCCAGCATGGCGTCCATGACCTGCTAGAAAATTGCAGGCGGAACCTTTACTCCAAAATCCAGTCTGTTGTATTTGTAAAGCCCTCTATGGGTGTTTATGCAGAGCAATTTGGAACTTTCATCTTCCACCTCTATCTGAAGGTATGCGTTCGAAAGGTTGATTTTAGAAAAAAAAAATTCCACAATTGAGTTTATTGAAAATTTGTTCAAAGCTTGGGAGATGATAGTGGTGATCTTGCAAGACATCGTTTAACCCTGTGGAAAAGTCTGCGCATACTCGTATTTGATTGGATTTCTTTTTTACGTAGACCGTAGGTGCTGCCCACTCGCTGAAATCTGTTTTTTGACAGAATACCTGCTTGTTCGAGTCTATCTAACTCTTTGTTTGTTTGCTCTAGAGCAACGAAAGGGACATTCCGTTTCTTTTTGAATACCGGTTGTGCACCGTCCTTGAACTTAAAATTAGCTTTCATTTTAGTACATTTCCCAAGGCCGCCAGTGAAAACCTGGGGATATTATTGTTTGAGTTCCTTTTTAGATTTGTCAAATTGGACGTTGTACTTCGTATCTTGCGAAAAAATGTAATCATTGGGCAATCCCAAAGATTAAATTTTTCTATTCAATCTGTTCCAAATGAGTTATCTTAAGTTTTCAATACGTAAGCTTTGAGCTTTTTAGTAACTCCATTTAGTGTTACTGTAAGTATTACCTCGCCTAAAATGCTAATCTTTTCGGCAGTTACAGATTTTGCTGTTTTATCCGTTTTTAATAAGGTCGGCTTGTTTAATTTTCGCCAAGTACGCCAGTTAATGGTTGAAAGATCGGAACCCGAGTCAAGCTGGAATTTAATGGAATTATTGAAAATATCCACAGTTACATATTTCATTAAATTCCTATCGACAATATTATCAGAATGAGCTTGCCTAATATTATTTTTGGGTTTTCTCGTTCTGTTGGCGTACCAGCACCGAGTTAAAATATGCCCACTTTTATTGCAAATTTTGCAATATTTTTTTTGTTCTTAAGTGGACAGAATTTCATCCAATGCCATTTACCACAATGGTAACATGGTCCGGTCGGTTTCTTTAACCAATTTGGGTTTTGGTTACTGCAGAATTTAGCACATGAGATTTGCCTTTTGTCTTTTTGAGGGGAATAGGAGGTAGACTCGCTTCTGATTTTATTAATCTGAGCCACACCTGATCCCTCGATAATGTTTGAGTCACATTTTACTGATATTATTCTTTGAAAGTCCTCTGCCAGTTTTTGGAGAGTCAATACTTGTTCATTCTCAAACTTGAAATCATCGGCAGTCAGTTCGGCTAGTTTAAAATCATTACATGGCTTGTTCACCGATGCTGTAAACGTTAGAAAATATTGCTGGTTCTCTTTGACTGTGTTCAGGCATTTCCAACCTTTGTGGAACAAGGTTCTGTTAGGCCCGAATAGTTCCGATAGGAGCTTAATACTAATTTTCTTGGGTAGTATGAAGTCTACGAACCTACTATGTTCTATAGTTCCCAGTTTTCTCAATAGTAGACGTACCTTTTTTTACTTGGCCATTGTTCACAGTCTACGTTGAAAATATCTTCGTAGCACCTGTAAAAGGCCTCGAACGTTTTGTCGTTCTCTGGTACGTATTCAAGTGTTTCCATTGAATTGTAGATTGTACTCTCGGATAATATCGTATCTTTTTCAGATTTTGAATCTTTTAATGCATTTTCGAGTAATTCTTTAAGTTGTTTCTGTTGTAGTTCAGCATTCGGAAGCGTAATTTGTTGGAATTCGATTTGTTGTTTATGTAATTCCAAAAATAGTTGTTATCTTTCTTCTGATTTTTGTTGCTGATCCAAATTTTCTTTTAGCATTTGGACAATTACTTTTTGAAAATCTTCCATATTTAGACAAACAAAAATGACAGAGATGTTTTTTTTGCTTTAGATAGTTTTTTTCGAAAACTTGAGTCGTAAATAGTACTTCGGCTCCTGTGTTGTCAGTTTGTTTTATGAACAAACTGTTGTTTTTCCTATGTGTGGGTGTGTAAGAAATCGTTCTCGTGATGTTATTTGGACAGACTTTAATATTCCGTGGATGTTGAATGGCTAGTTCGTCACTGCAGTTTGGTATCGGAATATATATATATATATATATATATATATATATATATATATATATATATATATATATGTGTGTGTGTGTGTGTAGATGCTGGGTGTTGCGTTTAATCGCTAATGTAGTAATACCAGCTTAATTTCTCGTTTAACACAGCTGTGGGAACGCGTGGAGTTTCTGTGTATTTTTCGCGTACTTTGTCGCTATTGCTATGGTGAGAACGAAATTCTCGAATCTTTCTGTCGCCACTGATGTGGGACTGGCAAAGTATTGCGGTTTTTGACGGAAACACGGAACATGGATTAGAGGTAAGAAAGATATATTAAACAGAAAGTTTACAAAGATAGTGTAAGTGTAAGCGGAGCTTACTATGTGCTAGTGTCCAATATTGGTAGTCGTACGCGGCTGATACTACGGTATTAGAATTCTCTCTCTCCTCCTTTTCTTCTTCTCACTCTAGAGTGTCATGTCGCATACTTTATATAGTCATGGAAGAGTCCATTTTGTAGGTATGTTACGGTCTCACAGTATATATATATATATATATATATATATATATATATATATATATATATATATATACATGTATGTATTAGGTTGGTGCAAAAATAATTTCGTTTTCTAACATATGTTACTATGTGAGAAAACGAATTTTTTTTTTGCACCAACCTAATATATGTACGTATGTACGTATATTGAGTGGGGCAAAAATATATAACCCCTATTCATTTTATCATGAATTAATATGTTTTAGGTTTTTGTTAATGTATATGTACAGGGATTCTGTTATAGTTATTGGAAGAATTGTACATATATTTACAATTCAAGATCACCAATCTTTTCTTTAACAGTTGTCCTGCATGATCTTTTGTAATTTATTCTCTCCAACTGAAAAGCGACGTCATAACAATATTGACGTTATTTCAAAGTTCATAATATTAATGTCAATGATTTATAACAGCCTATTAGACTTGTCAAATGATTCGCGAAAATTCCTCTTGTACCATGTTGTAAAGTTAAATTACACGGGTTCCCGGGAGCCCCATACCGAATAAAAATATAGCGACATCCAATCTGGCTGAAAATCGGGCTAACACATTCCTCTACGACATTTCCTGTAAAATTTATTATTCAAGTCCTTCTTCAGTTAAGATCTAGGACTATTTCAAATCGTTCGATGCAGCAGCAACCGAAGTCATGCTACTTATTGGTTTCTCTCACTGGAAGTGTGGTCTAGAACATTCGGGAATGTTTCTTGAGGAAGTGGTGCCAACTCTATAGTTTCGGACGTTGGAGAAAACGTCTCCTCTGAAAAATCCGAAGACTGCATTTCTTCCAACAAAGCGGGTTTGTTTGTAGCTATTTAAGAACTGCTGTCTTCTTAGAATCTTATTTGTTTTTTTACCTATGAATCGTACTATTTGAAACGCATTCCAAGTATCCAACTCCATAGACATGCTACATCGTGGATTTCTCTTCAAATTCTTAATGACTTCAGTAATTCTCCTGGTACAAACTGAATAGTTTCATCTTGAAATTGGTTTCAGTGAGGTTGTTTGCAAATCTTGAAATGTTTTTCTACCTATTAAAAACTTATTCTTGCAATTAATAAACAGATTCATCACCACATAACTACTCTTAAAAACGAGAAATAGATCTAAGTTTCCTTTAGACTTAAAACAATGCAGGCCATGAAATAATAAGAAATATTGATAATAATAATAATAATAATAATAATAATAATAATAATAATAATAATAATAATAATAATAATAATTGTGAGGGTATAAATAAACCATAATACATCGACTGCAGTGGCAAAGAGCCTAAAAATGAAGCAATGTATCAAATCCAGAATAGATGGCAAGCTAAGCCTCTTAATCGTTAATATTCTACCGGTGACAAGCAAGCTGATGGAGATAAACCCAGTACCTATCAATAGTTGCGCAGTGCAAGTGTAGAAGCTGTATTTGGAGGATTTATTCTTGCTGAACAAGACTATTTTTTGCTAACTAGAAATTTTCAAGCAAATATACTGAAACAAACGTATTGTCCTCAAATGCAGAATATCCAGAAATATATATTTTATCAGGTTGCACAGTGTTGGGATAAACTGAATCTAAATCACGGCATCATAGATTTGACCAATATCTTCACTGGAAAACGTGAAACATTTACTAGAAGGAAACTGCAAGAAACAGTATGAACATCTCCCAGACGCGTTTACAGAGATAGAACCTGTAATAATTTGACTGTAATTTACAATACACATAGACAGAACAATCAAAGCTAATAACCCAGACAGCGTGATCAATAACGACAAAAACAAAATAGGCTTTCTTATTGACATGACAGTCTCTGCAGATAATGTAACATTGGAGATTTTCAAAAATCTATCAAAATGGAAGGCTCTTGAAGTAGAAATCTAAAAGATGTTGCACGTGGTGACATCAATAATTTCAGTTGTAGTTGAAGACCTCAGATTGATTGGACAAAGTCTCCAGTAGGCACAATGAAGTGATTCCTGGAATCCCATGCCTTAAAGAAATGCAAAGAAAAATAATCTCACAAATTCACCTTACACATTACAAATTGCATTACATATGTGGTATGTGATCATAGGCAATATTTTTGTTTTGTTTATTTCACGAAATATCATCGTTGGTGGGTAATTGTCATTAAGTTATTTCATATGTTGGGCCATTGGTTTCAACCTGCAATGAAATGTGGATGCAACAGAAATCCAATATTATAATAATAATAATAATAATAATAATAATAATAATAATAATAATAATAATAATAATAAAGCAAACAACATTCTTCCACTGGAAGAGCAGTGATTCTTGAGAGGTTCATATGGTTGTAAAAACCAACTATTAATAAACAAAATGATCCAGGAAAATTGAAGGTGACGATGTATAAATCTTAGTGAAGCTTGGATTGATTACCGTAAAGCCTTCTATAATGTGTCACACTCGCGGATTCTTAAAACGTTGTAAACGTACAAAATTTCTCCTGTGGTAGTAAATTTCCTTAAACACACTATGAGAATGTGGAACACCACGCTATGACTAAATCACACTAGACACACTGCCATTTCCTACCGCCTGAATATCAGACGTGTAAGCTTTCAAAGAGACTCCCAGTCACCCCTTCTGATTTGTATTTCCTTAATCACATTCATTAAATATCAGTAGCTATGGTTACAAACAAAATAAAGAAAGTATTCAATCAACTATTCTAAATGGATGATCTCAAACTCTATGCCAAAGACAACAATGAGATGAAGGGTCTGCTCAATACTGTCAAATATTTCAGCGACAACATAGTCATGGATTTTTGATTAGACTAATGTGCAAAATTAATATCCATGTAAGGAGGAATGAGAGAAACACATTCAATTGATTTAGATTTTGTCACAATGTGTAGAGAACGTGGACAATAAAGCCTATATGTATCTAGGAATTATCGAAGACGATGGAATATAGCATAACCAAATGAAGGAGAAGACAAGAAAAGTGAACTACAGCTGTGTGCGTCTGGTTCTGAATAGCGAAATGAATAAAAAATAAACAGAATATTAGCAATAAACATATTGGCTGCCATAGTGATGTAATACAGTTTCTACAGCATTAAATGGACCATAGCTGGCATTAAGCGAATGGACGCCAAAACAAAGAACGTCTCACTTGATACCGCATGAATAATCACAAAGCTTATGTTGGCCGACTGTATGTGCTCATATACAAAGCAAGCAAAGAATTGGTTCAGCTAGAACTATCTTAAAAAAACTACAACTGGCCTTCAAAGATACCTGGAAACTACAGAAGACTGGATGATGATATGTGTTAAATAACACGAAAGTATTAAGTGACATTATTCTGTAATAAAGGAAGCTGGCAAGTTCAAAATAGAGATTCAGATAGGTTTAGAAATACAAGTAAAGCACATTAAAGCTGCAAAACACTTAAAAAAAGGAAATGGCCCCGACCAGCCACAGAAACGCTAGCAAGATAAATCACTTCACCGTCATCACTCTGTCCGTAACAAACAAACAGGTAGACAAAGCCCGTAGCCATCAGTGGCTACGTAGTGCAGGGTTAACAACTGAAACTGAAGGTTTATCCTTGCTACACAGGACTAAATCTTGTTAACTAGAAACAATCAAGCACATATACTAAAAAATTGTATTATCCCAAAATACAGATTCTTGATAAATATCTAGAAACAACTGATCATGTTGTATCAGTTTGCTAAAAATCTAAATAAATGAGACACATGAGAACACCAACAATTCCTGTTGTATTTGGAGCCCTCGGATTGATTCCAATAGACTCATTGATGTGGTTCCTGGTAAAACTTGCCCTAAAAAAAGAAAACATGTCAACGAGTACAGCCCACATCTTGCTAAGGGTTTTCTCTATGTATTTTTTTAATATCTCAGAGATAAATGGCGTGATGCCATTTCTGACTTTAGGTCACTGGGCGGGAAACGGAAAGTAATGCGTACACCCAAGAAATGAAAGGAAATAATAACAATAATATTATTAATAATAATAATAATAATAAGAAAAAGAACAAGAACAAGAACAAGAACAATAACAACAACAACAACAACAACATCAGGAAAGAACGAAAGAGAATAAAAAGAACTCATAACGGACCGTTTATATCGAATTGTAAATACTCAAAATTAACAACAATGATAAAGAAAGAATTTTAAAAGAATATTAAATGCAACAGATGTTTACATCCATCGTCTGTTATGTTGCATGGAAAGAATCGGACCATCATATTATTTAGCTTAATCCATTTGTAAAGAGCAACTCAAAAAACCTTTTCCTGATTACTTTCTTTTGAGCAACAGCCCCTTGCATATATGCTTCCTCGAACACAACATTCTTAACCTTTCCAAGTTACCAGTCAGTTTTGCTTTATCTTTTTTAAACTTCAAAATCTTCACTTCCTACCACCTCCTCTCACAATTCCTAAGAGAAACTTTATTCATTAACCATCTAACGTGATTGGATCTCAAGCCTTGTAATAGGTGGGAGAGCATTATTTTAAGTAAATGGAAACTTATTTGGCCTTATGTATAGTTAAATAGGTGAAATGAACTCGGAATTGATTTGACAAATATTTACCAACAGGAAACATATCTCAATCTGGCGGAATGCTAGAAAGTATAGACGTTTTCTCTGCATTTTCTTTTAATTATTTAGGCATGATTTTAAAATCTGTCAGTTATTTCTGTTCCATTGACAAATGAATGTAAAGTGCCCACTGGACACAGTTTAATATTGTTATTAATTTTTCAAATATATAAACGGACAGTGAGTTAGTGGTGTTTAATGAAACATAGACTATGTATTATCTGTCACGTTACAGGACTCGTGTGTGAAGTAATAGAAATATATTTAAGCGGAAAGACAAGACCCAAGAAATTCAAAGAGTTTAGAGCACAAAATACAAAACCTTAATCGTAAACATTACGGCAAAGAATATAGAAATCAGCGACGAATGACTCAGTTTATTTTGAATAAGAATACCTATGAAATAAAAATGTTATCTGTAAGATGGGATTTCAGTTTTGAGATGCATCATTTGTAAATTAAATGAAACAAAACGAATAATTACTTTATTATTTTTTCGCATTTTTCCGATGAAACATGACCCAGTGCAAATGTTATTACTTCGTATGTCCATTCCACGAACTCGTTCCTTGCAGACTGGTAACATATTCTCGATTGGATTTACTCCCTGGTAAGATTTGTCAGTCTGTTCTTGCACCGTTTCAATTTTCAAACGCTTCCTTGGAGTAATATCAATCGCAGGCAATGTCTTTAGGACAACTAATAGACAGTCGGGACAATAGTGCCTGGACGTGATATAATTCAGATGCCATCATGGACCACTCAATATATTCCAAGGACAAACAAATGTCATTATATTCCCTGAAAATAGATTCATATTACTGCATATCACTACAAATGACCTAAACTGAGGAAAAAATAGAAATCGACTACAGTCTCTCATTCCATTGGGTCCAAAACTGGTCATATGGCGAAAGAAAGGAAACTAAGACGGTGGTTTCAATTAATTTGCACAAGGTGTATATGTCGCAATTACATAACAACATATAATCATATATATGTCATGGAAAGCTAATCAATGGATGCTCTATTTTCTAGATTCGTGAAAAATATGTCATTTTTGTGGCTTGATTTCCTTGGTCGAAGGTTCTAACGAATTTGTAAAGTAGAAATATTCCTAGAAGTAGTAAAGTATGCCCAGCTTTATAATTATTTTATATTAGCGCTCCCAAATAAGCGGAAATATAGTTAATGCAATGGATATTTGATAAACAATTTTCTTTCAATACAATTGATTGTTCTGCCCATTAAAGAAATTAGATCATGTAAAAGCTGCAAGTTTGAAACCTCCACTGCAGCCAAGTGTCAACTTTTTCTGTTTTTTTTTTTTTGTTTTTTGTTGTCTTTTTTTAAGTTATAGATTTATAAGTTGTGCGGGTGCTGTAATTGAAAATGATCGAAACATGTTCTCTTCCAAATTGTGTATTATTATGTTCACTTTGGCTCAAATACTCTCTGGAAAGTTATGAATTCGGAAAACCCTCTCACTATGGGTTAATTAGTCGGGACCCGGGTGTTATAAGGTTTTGTAGCAGCCATGGTGAAAGAAAAACGAACTTGAAGTCGTATGCTTCCCTAACGACACGAATATTCTTGCGAAGGCTAATGAAAGTATCGTAGAGATTTCAAGGATTCTATGATCCCCACAGCGGCAGGTTTTGATTGTTTGATAGAATTATATGAGAACATAGGACATGAAAGCTTTAAACATTTACCTTTATTTTTCAGATGCGTGTAAGATATATTGCCCAGTTTGCATTGCTTTGAATAAATATGGGAATCAAAGGTGATAATCATATATATATGTATATATATATATATATATATATATATATATATATATATATATATATATATATATAATACATATATATATATATATATATATATATATATATATATACACGCACACACATTATATATATATATATATATATATATATATATATATATATATATATATATATATATATATATATGTATATGTATGTATTTCCCACCGCCGTATGGTTGAGTCTTCGTAATCTTTCTGTAAATACATTCATGTTAATTATTCCAATCACTACTTTGCTTTGATACCTAGACATTTTTCATTTAAGCAAGTAATTGACAGACACTCACTAATATCTTCATTTCAACAGTTATCACCGAAATAGTTGTCTGAAATACATCACTTATTCCCTAATACGTAACATTGTACAATAGTGCCCGAAAATAACTCCGAAAAACGCGCCAAAAAGAACTACATAAAACTTTCACAATACTAGTCTACCTCACACCGCAAATAAATGAAGCATTTGAAGTATCAGAAAAAAAAACCTTTAGATCAACTACGGCCCCATAGTTACACAACAACGAACAAATTCTAGTATACAACTCAACATACCGCTAGAACAATACAGTAGCATTTAGAGAAATAAAAGAAATCTAGATCTACTTAACATGAGTGATAAAATGAAAGATATGCTATGACATTATTAAGAAGGCGCTGGCAAATTGGAAAAAGGCGGAGACTAACAGCAAGTCTCTAACCAAAATTCGATAAGTTGTTGAAACTTGGATTTCAAGACCGACATGTTTCCAAAGGAAAACAGGAATTTTCGTCCGCCTAAAACGAGATAAAAATTAATTTAACAAAGTAATTATCTCTTTTTGTTACTTCTTTACTAAAGAGTCGGCAAGGAGAAGCCACAGTTGATAAATCCAAGATGCAACAGACCCCACAAGGAAATGATAGGAATTCCCCACAGCTGGAAATTTTGGATGATAATTGAATTCAGCAATTTTGGCTAGGCCACGCCAAACCTCTGGGAACAAGTTAGATCAGGAGACAAAGTGAGCTGTAAAGGGTTAGGTAGAATTTCGAGGACGGTGGAGGAATTCCTTGCACCCTAAGGACGGTGATGTTGAAAGGCACCAACTCGAAATTGAAGGATTTGGGTGGATCGATATTCTGTCATCACCGCTCTTTGGGAGTTGAATCTCCCCAAATTTTGTCACGCAATCAATTTCCCTTCCAACACATACCCCGCGCCTAATGTTCGCGCGGGTCCAAAAATACAGAGGGAGGGCGAGATAGAAAGAAAAGGAATGAGACAGCTCAGTGCTGTTTGCGAGAGAGACGCGTTGTCATTTGGTTCAAGACGCGTTTTGCCAAACCCGGCAAAGCTCCTACAGAATGAAACTCGATTCAAACGTTGTTCCAGGTTACAAAATACAGCAAAATGTTCGACGCGAAGAAATCACAGCGAGTAAGAAAACAGACGTCAGCCTTGTACCAGTTTAACGAGCGTGTCTAAACATAGTGTCACGGGGAATTAAAAGGGAAGTTGTTGAAAATCTGTATGTTGTTCATTTAGTGAGTAGAACGTTCATATTCCAACCTTTGATATAAAGTTGTGTTACACAGCTGTCTCTTAATTTGTTCCTTGAAACGTCATCTGGCCAAAGCTACCGGATCAGCAACGTTGAGTAGAGGATTCGGGATTCGCCCGCCCTGTGATCTAAGACAAACACAACTGATTGAGATGGCACTGGGGATCCGGGCAACCAGCTCAAAGGCTGGCCGTATGGATCGACAATGAACTTACCGGGTAGCTGAGGGCGGGATTGTGACGTAATAATAATAAAAACAAACAAAATAATTAAAAGCAAAAGACAATAAAAACAAAACTAAAACAAATATTAACCTCTTCCAAATGTAGACAAAATACAGGGGTTGGGGGCAAAAAATACAAGATAATATGTGATGTTTGTGATATCATAATATAAAAAAAACTCCTATATAACTGAAAATCCCAAAACAACATTTACAATAAAAACAAAATAATTAAATGTAACTCTAAAATCTGTTTTATGCACTCAAGAGCACGAAATGCAAGAAGTTCTATAAAAATATTGCTCAATCGCTAAGCAACAAATTTTCCCTTCAGAAAAGCAACATTAAATTGCCAGACAAGAGGAAAAATTCAATGAAAATAAATACAAAATTGAGTAAAAATATCAGATAGTTTTTCTTACCTACGAATATAAGAAAATATAAACTTCATAGACATATATATATATATATATATATATATATATATATGTATATATATATATATATATATATATATGTATATATATATATATATATATATATATATATATATATATATATATATATATATATATATATGTAAATGTATATATGGACTATATGTATATATATATAACCATATATATATATATATATATATATATATTCTTCCCATTTTAGTACGTGTGTAATAGTCAAATATATACAGACGAGATCTCCAAAAGTCATTTTCTTTGTATAGAATAGTTATAGCATTCATCATATGATATCACCTAATTTCTTAAAGGGAAAATGTCGAAATATATGAATTTTATTTTTTCCTTGGCGTTTTAAAATCTACAATAAAACAGGATTTAAATGTTAGCATAGAAATCGAATTGCATGAACAAATTGAATCAATGCAACGTTTGGATGAACTTTTCTTTAAATAAATTTACATGCTGTGCGCAGAAACACACTTAAGTAGCATGTAAGTATTGCTGTTGATTTCTTTTTTCTCTAATAATTTTATGTGGATATAAAAATAAAATGTGAAATCTAGTCCTGGCCTTAAAAGCTTTGTGTTCTTGATGAAACCACAGTGGAATTGCTGGCTAAATCCAAGGATCTCGGAGGAGAAGTGACTTTCAAGACAGTTGCAAAATAATAATGCAAAAAACACTAGAGAATTTACGAGCTATGAACTGTAACGGATTTACGTTTTTAGCGTTTTTAGCGTTTTGAAATATTTATTTCATATTAGAAGGAATATATACAGTGAATTTTACAACAGACAAAAACTTATAAACGGGAATATTTACAATTTTGATTTCTCTTAGTAAGATATGACACTTTCAGTAGAGAGCAGTGCTGGGTTTTATTAAACTTACTCAGTAAGTAAGTGGATATTTAAAACAACTGACTATGTCAGAGTCATATATGTTCATGTGTATAAAAATGAAATTTAATACTTTACTGTTATATTTGTTTATACTGCTTTACATTCAATTCTCTACTTAAGCGGTTTAATGTGATAATTTTATTTTTGGCATATATATATATATATATATATATATATATATATATATATATATATATATATATATATATATATATTACTTGTACTTCGGCAGTAAACCCTCTCTAATGCAAGTTTCACTAAACGAGCGTTTTCCGCTATGCATTATCCATATAGGGGGATTGTTTTCTTATTAACGCGACGATAAATAGCGGCAAAATTTTAATGACTAGGTAGTCTTTGATACGGTTACTCTATATATTAATGTTTAAAACGTGAGAATGTAATTATAATTCAAATAATAACAGTTTCTTTATAAGGAAACAAGGTTTTCATTGACTGATTCCCCAGTACTCCTGTTGATTGAATTTCGTAAAATCTTTTATGAAAAAATTGTTCATGAAAAATGGTTTTATCAAATTTCGTCACTGTTATCATTATATTAAGTTATCTTTCACGTCAAAATTTTGATTTGTCATTTTTCTTCCTTCCAGTTACACGTGTTATTCATTATAGCTGTTGCTACTATTGAAGGTCCTCAAGTGATGTAGTTTCTGTTATCTGATAGAATTTTTCTTTGTTATTCTGGTGCATTATTCAAAGAAGGGTGTTCTTGGCTAAGAAAATGAAGTTTCCCACACTCAAACTCATTTTAGATATTAGTCTTAAAAAAAACGACTGTATACAGCAGGCAGTTTAGATGTTTGTGAACGGTTTGGAAGCCATCCATCAAATCCATCATTTTATTCGCTCTAAGATTATTCTACAAGATATGGTTATGTTTTACTCTGAAGGTTAAAACTTAAATGAACGTTACCTTGCTTAAATATATCTTATTATTTCAAATCATATTATTTTATAATGTATTAAAACCATTCCATCGATACACGCAAAACACACACAGACAAACAGACACACACACACATGCAAATGCAGATTGCAAAAACTGATTTCTAATCCATCTGTATAATCATTTCTTATCCTATGTATATATTAATCCCTATAAACTTCACTTAACAATAGATTTAAATGTTTACCGACGCATAAATGTATTAAGACTATTATCCACTATGTAGCACTCGAACTTGTTCATTCTTTTAGATTTTTAGCTTCAATATCAACAAACATGGGTTTACGGCCTACCTTATTAAAATATTTTGATATAATAAAAGAAAATTATGTCCCAAGATGTTCTTATATTTGCACAATGTTTTCTCTGAATTTCATATGATAGAGATTAATTTGATAATTATTTTTACATTCCAATCATTGAATAACCAAAATCATTCTCGAGGTGCCATAGTCTCATCAAGAGAATGATCCAGATAAAAACAAATTTATTCAAATTTATTAATCTCGTGAGGTGTTCAGTAGCCTCCGTACCAAAAATTTACAGGTAATCTTAAAATTAGCAGAATATTTCCATGTAGATTAATTTTTAGCATATATCTAAATGCTTCTTCTGATTTATGTCTGTGCAGACGCTGGAGAAAAAGCTTCGAATTAAATCTCAATTAGAACATTTGCTCAATATCATTACAATCATTAATTTCGTCTCAGTTGATAACTAAACTATGATAAACCTTTAACATAATCACCTTCCACTTTATTAATATCAGAAGTTTAAACATAAAGTGAAAAAATAAATAATGTAATTAATCGATATTAAAATACCAATTCGTAAAAAAATAGAGAAATAGAGTTTCCTTTTTGGAGAAATGAAACTGATGACTGTTTTATAATTAATTATTTTTTCTCAATAAATTGAACGATCATTTTTGTAAATGATTTGTAACTGGATTTGTTTGGGAATTTTCAAGCTAGGGAAAAGAAAATAACGTTTATGTTTTGAGGATACTTAATCTTTAAAATCTGAAATAAATATGTAACTGATTCGATTAATGCAAGGGAAATATTGTAGCACTTATAAATAAGTACAGTCGAATTATTTTACATTATATTCCATTTTTTACCAACTCACTTTGCCTGTTTTCTACAATCCTTTCATTTGAACTCATCTAGTAGGTTACCCTCTGTTTTCTTCTGTCTTCAAAATGGTTTTGACTTCGGTATTAACTTCTCCAGGAACAGTTTTCTCTGTTTAGTTCTAATTGTTATCAATACTTGTCATGCAATTTCTACTCTCTTGAAAATCATATCATTACTAATTTATTCCGCTCATCTTTTACCAAATATACATTTTTGAAATTTTTTTTTAAAAAAAATACAGCGTCATGGGTAAGACAATAAAATACATCCGAGAGTAAGCCTCTGATCAGGAGGTTTAAAGACCGTGGAACCACCTCTTAGTTGCTGGTGTTTCCAAGTTCACCCTGACCCAGAGTGGCAGCACCTGTTAGGGTCCCAGCTATGAGCAAGCAGTTAACAATGGGGTCAAAACTTTAATACCAGCAAAACATTTTGTATATATTATTACCAGCCATAAGTAGTTAAAGAAAAATATTTCCAACAATACACATTTAGTTAAATAATACCATCAAAACAATTTGTTAAAAATATTATCAAAAATACTTTCTTGAAAAAAAAATGTAACCAGCCATAAAAATCTTGTCGGCATTAAAGAGCGAATGTCTTATATACTAGAATTTAGTTCATCAAGAAAGTTGCAAAACTTCGCGATGATTGTAATTTGCCAACATATATAATATATAAAACAACTTCCTGTCGTGTATTATACTAACAAGACTAAGCTGATTTCCATTTCCTATTAGGCAAAGACATCAGTTCCTTTAATATACAAACAAAGAAATTCACAAATCCTCTTAACATCTGTCGACAAGTTTGCGTCTACAGATGAAGCACAATCAAATTAAAGCTTTGTTTGAGGAGTTAAACAGAAACCAGAAAATCGAGTGTTTGTACCGTTTCTCCAGTCATTTGCAATTTTAGAATATTTCCGTTGAAATTTGTCAAAATAAAAAAAATAAAAATAGGCAGTCAGTAAATAAATGGGATTATCGTTCAAACATTGTCTCTTTCAAACACACGCACAGGCACATCCTCTCTCTTTTTATCTCCAAATATATGAAAAGACAGATGAAGTAGGCAAGAAAGAAAGAATGGAAATGGATGAATCGTTCGAAATTGCCACAACAAAATAAGCTTATTTAAAGAGAATTGTTAAGAAAAAAAGAGATATATTTGAGATATATATATATATATATATATATATATATATATATATATATATATATATAGAGAGAGAGAGAGAGAGAGAGGGGGGGGAGACTTATGCTGTTACCAGAAGCTTGTTTACATTTGATCTGTTTCTCTTTCATTCTTTCTCTGTGTGTCTCTTTCTCTGTCTGTGGTCTCTTTCACTCTCTCTCTACATGTGTGTGTGTGTTTATATATAAATATATATATATATATACACACACACACACACACACGCGTGTGTGTGTGTATGTGTAGGTGCGTGTAGGTGCGCCCGTATGTGAGCCTATGTTTGCGTCCGTAAGTGTTTGTGTGTTTGCGTATGTAAGTATGTGTTTATGTGCACGGAGAGGATGCTTGATTGTTAATTTCCATGAATAAAACTAGCTATATTTGAAAACACACACACACACACACACACATATATATATATATATATATATATATATATATGTGTGTGTGTGTGTGTGTGTGTGTGTGTGTGTGTGTGTGTGTGTGTGGAAATTATGAAGCTACTACAACAAATGAATGCGTTATCCAAATCTCAAACATATTCAAGATCTTACCAAATGGGTTTGCTAAATCACACTAAAGTAAAAAGCATTCATAATGGAATTACTGGCTTCTATTTATAGTAGCAGAAGATCTTATTAGTGCTTGAATCTTATATGCATGCGATAAGGGATTAATTTCGCCTACGGCAGAGCAAACAAATTTTGGTATTAATTCAGTGATAATACTAAGTAGCCAGTGAAAAATCAATGTCTTTCAATCTTCATCTGTAACCGGATTAATAGTTGGGATTACATGATTTATTATGGATTGCCGCGTCATTTTACGTCCATTATTTAATGTGCCAAGTGTGTTATTGGGTGCTTCGTTCAGCGGAGTAACGAAAAACATTCCTGCCTTTATTTAAGAGTGCATAATCCAATTCTAGTGTCTGCAGGTTTTTAAAATGTGCCACGTGTTGGGAACTAAATTTCCTTTCCAAAATACTGAGTTCATTTCTACTTGCCGCAGGAACATTCACAATCAAGATGATTTATTATTTGTATTCATTTGTATTCGTTCTCCGAAAACATTTTATACACACACACAATATATATATATATATATATATATATATATATATATATATATATATATATATATATATATATATATATATATGCGCGCGTGTGTGTGTATTTCCAACATTAAAAATAAAGAATAGCCACAATAAATTTAACGGTTTTGTTATTTGAAATTACTTATGAATGATAATTATTGAATTAATGATGGATTAATTTACTTATTAGATGAAAAAATAATAAAATCCACGGGAAAATCGCATTTGCATCGTTCAATACTTGAGCTTCACAAATAAAACCAAAGAAAAAGCAATAACAATCACATGTATGAATACAGGTTTCTCTGTACAGTATTTACATTAGTCCAACTATTGTCCTCATCTTTGTAGCGATTTGTACGCTCCGGCCTTCTTCAGGTGGTTGGAATTTCGAATTGAACCCTATATTTCGATCACTGGGGTAGACGTGTCATGTTTGATTGATACCAGTTATCTTTTTTAAGATAATAATTTTTTAAGTTTATTTTCCCTCTGAAGTTAACCTTAACCGGGTATTGAACTCACATTCTTTGGGTCTGTCATTGGATCTAACCAACTCCTTTATCCACTATGCCATGTGTCCTTGAAGACATCTGGGTATGAATTTCTGAGTATTATAAACCTAATGTTTTCAGTAACCATTTTTTACCAGTGCGCATATTGCAATTTTGCTGTTATCATTACATGTTTTTACCAGAGCTCATATTGCAACTTTGTTATCATTGCTTTTCTCTGGCACTCCTTATTACTGGTTCCCATATTGTATTTATTTCTATGCTTGGTCTGCTCAGGAGATTTTTGTGGCCTAGCATATGTGCTGATTCCTTAAGTTTACGAATTTTCCAATGGTGTTCCCTGTCTATGATCTCAACATGATACGGTGATCTCCCATCTCTCTCCATATGTGGTCAGCCACACCTGATTTTTCTACTTCCCCTCACGTTACAGCTTTCTGGTGTTCTTGAAGCCTTACCTTGAGGGGGCGGCCTGTCTCTCCTTGATATTCATTTCCGAAGCTGCACGGGATAGCGTGCACACAGTCTTTAGTCATGTTCTCCTCTGTGGGGGGTCTCACTCGGGAGAGATATCTGCGAAGTGTTGTCACGCTTTTGAAGGTTGTCCTGATGTTATATGGACCGCAGATCCTTTGTATTTTCTCTGATAACCCCTTCACATAAGGCAGGCACACTGTTTTCTGAGTGGTGTTGTCCTTCTCCTCCTCTTGTACCCGCTTATCCCAGTTTTGGGGGCAGCTGCCATGTACACAGTTGTTACGTTGTAGGGTACTACTTATACTGACCAGTTCCTTATCTAACGTCTCTAGGTCGTCACCTATGAGTTTTGCTCGGTGTTGTAAACAACGGACGATCCATTTCTTTACGCTGTATGGATGGTGGGAGTTGAAATTGAGGTACTGTCCGGTAATGCTACTGTAGTGATGGACAAATCAGAGTATACAAGAAAACTTGAAGAC
The DNA here is from genome assembly GCA_963932145.1 of Acanthosepion lycidas. Taxonomy (NCBI): domain Eukaryota; kingdom Metazoa; phylum Mollusca; class Cephalopoda; order Sepiida; family Sepiidae; genus Acanthosepion; species Acanthosepion lycidas. Next base: position 7,446,700 of record OZ010582.1, read on the forward strand.
CTCATTAGCAATGGTAGCTACAGCAAAGTGAAAAAGGATCCTACTATGAAAACGGAACGCAAACTGTCATAAATCCTAAGCAAGAACAAGGATCACTTTGCACCCAAGACGTATAGGCAGTTATTGCAGCGTTACACCAAGCTACCTCACATATATGGTCTTCCTAAGATTCACAAAGACGTTATTACGCTCAGGCCAATTGTTATTTGCTAAGGCTCTGTGTGCCACCCTCTGAGTCGCTTCATTGTACATATAATTGAACCATTGATCGGAAAGTCTCCTTCTTATGTCCGAAACTCCGCCCACTTCGTGGAAATAATCAAAGATGCTCACATCCTATCCAACAAGATGGTGAGCTTGGACGTGGTGAGTTTGTTCACCAAGTTACCCACGGAGGAGGCAATCTCAGTAGTCAGAAACCGATTGACCTCTGAGTCTTCCCTAGAAGAACAGACCAGTATTCCAATAGATAATCTGATGGTGATGTTGACTTTCTGTACACAAACAAAACACTTCGGAATGGGATCACACATATATCGACAGGATGAGGGCTTAGCAATGGGCTCGCCATTATCACCAGCGATGGCGAATATATACATGGAATACTTTGAAGAAATGGCATTAGGATCTATATCTCTAAAGCCAACTATATGGTTAAGGTACGTAGATGACACCTTCATACTCTGACCACACCAAGAAGATGTCCAGGTTCTACTCGACCATGTGAACTCAATAAGACCTTCGATACAGTTCACAATGAAGAAAGAGAGTAACAACACACTCCCATTCCAGGATGTACTAGTATCTCGAACAGAGCATGGGTTCAAGACATCCGTATACCGTAAACCATGATGGTGAGCTTGGATGTGGGAATCATATTGAGATCATAGACAGGGAACACCATTGAAAATTCGTAAACTTAAGGAATCAGCACATATGCTAGGCCACAAAAATCTCCTGAGCCGACCAAGCAGAGAAATAAATACAGTATGGGAACCAGTAATAAGGAGTGCCAGAGAAAAGCAATGATAACAAAGTTGCAATATGAGCTCTGGTAAAAAATGGTTGATGAAAACATTAGGTTTATAATACCCAGAAATTCATACCCAGATGTCCTCAAGGACACATGGCATAGTGGATAAAGACGGTGGTTAGATCCAGTGATAGACCCAAAGAGTGTGAGTTCAATACCCGGTTAAGGCAGTGGAGAACTTTCAGAGGGAAAATTAGCAGGAACGTGGAACTAGGACAGTCCACCCCAGTGATCGAAATAAAGGGTTCAGCTCGAAATTCCAACCACCTGAAGAAAGCCGGAGCGTACAACGGCCGAAACGTTGTGACAAATATGGCGACAAAGATGAGGACAATAATCCGGCTAATGTAAATACTGTACATAATACCTCATCTCAGAAATATAGACAGACTCTGAGGTTACTCTTTAAAGAAATAATTTGGTATAAATGAAAGACTTGGCATATTTTCCTTTTTTGAAGGAAACTGTAAACATATTAGACCGTTTCCGACTTCATTATCTTTTTTCTGTCCATTTTTGTTCTCACTGAAACCAAAGAACATCGCTATTAAATCGTTTACATCTTTCGTCGGAATCAAAACGGAATAGACTATTCAAGTGGTATTGACAGGGCGTAACGTGAACGTAGCTTATTAAAGAATAAGCAGAATTAGAAGAGATTTATTAATTAGGGCATTGCAGGCACACCATTCACGGAAGTATATATGATCATTTTCAAATATGTTTGCTTTTATCTACTGGAAAAAAAATAATGCTATATTTTCGGTAGATGTTTATAATTTAATCCTTTGTTGAATTCAGCTAGTATGTTTTTAAATCACTTTTGTCGTCTTTTCCTTTCGATGAAGGCGTATTTTCAAATATAAATCAACTGAAGTATGATTCTTCGACTAAAATCCAATTACTCTTTCTTCGATCACGGTATTTCGCATTTAAAAATGTCAAAACTGATCGGAGCGAATTTGAAATTCAAAAGTGGACAGAAAATTTTGTGCTACATACTAACTTTCAAAACTATCACTTATTCATAATTTTGAGAAAGGATCTGTTTATGCCAGCGGAAATTTAATTTAGTTTTCTGTCTGAAATAAATGTATATTTCCAACTTCTTGAGTTTTACTTCCGAAATAAATGCGTGTATCCCATCCCCCTAAAAATGTTATGATTTTATGCCGATGTTCAAATTAGTCATTTCCATTCCTCTACATAGTTTGAGAATCACGTCTTCCAACATCATAATTTCCCCCAAAATTTGGTTTAATGGTACAAAAATACATTTTGATTTTGATTCACGATCATGAGTCCTACACTGTAGGATTATCAAATGTATGTAGTTGTGACGTCCTCCCGGTGTCACTGCACCAAATATGACGTCTGCCTAGCCGCGTCCGTCCTGTTATTCTGTGCTGTGACGACCAACTGGCTTGGTATTTGTCGCGGCACCAAACGTGACGTTCTAACCTTTTGGTGATTTGCATGGGAATCTGGTTAGATTCGGTATCAGCCTTGTCGTTCCCAGCTCGCCTCCGACGTCTGGTTACCGAAGTAACTGTTTCGATTTCCAGTCTAACCTACCCACGTTGTGAATTGATCTTAGGCAGACGAAATCGATCAGTCGCCGGGCCGTAATGAAAGCCGAGTTCGATCAAGGGTAACACCGCACAAGTATATGTAAAATAAAATAAAATAATAACTCGAAAAGTTCAAATGTGTTAAAAAAAGGATAACAAAAATTTTATATCTGGTTGCTGAATACCTGACTGCGTCTTCTTCCCAACCCGCTATATGGATTCGTGACACTTTGTGTTTGTTAGGCGAATCTTAACATCTTAAGTTGTTTATCCTTTAAGGAACTGTTTCTTGGTGTATCTTCAGGTGATATTCGTAAAACTTGTTTTGTTGGTGTGAGTCTAAGTCGTTCTTCAAAAATAAATTGTTCTTGGTTAGAAATTGAGTCGTGATTTGCGTGGAATCTTTCAAGTCAGCTATCTGCGAGGCGGGTGCAACTCCAACTGCGAACTTCACTCGAACTCGAACTGAACTGGTTTTCACTCGTTGCGACTCTGCTTATATGGCTTGTCGGGGTTTGAAGTTCCTTGATAATTCTAAACCTACAATCCACTTCTTTGTTTTCGGTCAGGAAAATTTTATTATGTTTGGAAGTCTTTCGTCTTCCCACCTTCTTCTGTTCTCATATTGGTATCTCACCATGCCCTCAGAGGGTGCCAACGGGTTTCCCCTCTCTCTCACAGTGGCATCTCACACCTATCCCTTCAGAGGTGTCAACAAGCCTCCTATCCTTCTTCACATGATTACCTCCACCTAACGCTCATGCCACCATCCAGCCAATGGGCGCTAAGCGGCGTGGGTGTTGCCAGACTAGCCTCGGTTTAAAAAATCTTGCTCAAAGAAAAAAAAAATATCTTCCTTTTTTTTCTTTTTCCTTTCTTCCCTTTCTTCTACCCGACAACAAACCTTAGACTCTGATCTTAACCGAATCACCTGGACTTTACCAATCGAAACTTTTCACCAGCATCAAGTGGGTGGTCATCTGATGAGATCGAATTCTGGCTTTAATTATTCCTGATAAATGAATTTTCTTATCAAATCCAGCTACTGGCACAAAATAGATGCCTTTTTCAAAGATATTCTTAGATAGCCAATGGCTCAGTCTTTTGTTTTTGTAATTCTGCGGTTGATCCAATCGGACATTTTTCTGCGACCCAATTAATTTTTATCTATTTAAAATTCTGCGCTGTAGCTCAACTGAACGACCTGAAATTTTCACCATTCGGTGCGTCGTCATGAATCAAATCAAATCCGACACATCCGCGACCTTACCTTCCTCGCTAATGAGAATAAAGCCTTTAGCATTTTTCTTTGTTAAAAAAGAATAACATCGCTTAGTTTTCTTTTCGTTGTGGCTTCTTATCACCTAAATTTAATTATCGCCTTTCTTTTTTTCTTCTTTCTTTCTAGCGACGTAAATAGTGTCACAATCCTCCCCTAACCTATTTGTCATTTATTCGTAAATAACACCTAAACCCAAATACACTATTTAGCATGCATCATGCATCATGCATCTGTCCCATGCAATTCTATTCTTCTTTTTTCTTTCTTTTTTTTCTTTTATTTTGGTTTTACATGCAAGGTGATATACTTTTCATCTTCTTCTGTTCTACATGCAAATGTAATATTCTTTTCATCTTCTTCTGTTCTACATGCAAATGTAATGTTCTTTTCATCTTCTTCGTCTACATGCCAATGTAATGTTCTTTTCATCTTCTTCGTTCTACATGCAAATGTAATTTTCTTTTCATCTTCTTCTGTTCTACGTGCAAATGTAATGTTCTTTTCATCTTCTTCTGTTTTACATGCAAATGTAATGTTCTTTTCATCTTCGCCTTTCTTTGTTTCTTCTTTCTTTCTAGCGACGTAAATAGTGTCACATAGTAAAGTGAGAACTCTTATGATATTTAGTTTGAATTCCGATTATTCCTTCTCCTAGATAGAATGCCAGTCAAGTTTATAGGATGTTTTTTCTATTTATCCATAGCTGTGTAGGGACTGACTTGTACATTTCCCTCAATGTATTTGCGCATAAATTAAAGTTAGCAACTCGACTAGAATTCAAGTTCTTATCCCGGGGCGTTATCCGCTTCTCCACTGCAAATACTGTGAAGTTTCATATCTATATCTATAATATTTATATCTATAGAAATAACATGATTCGTAATATTATGCATCTGCGTTTCTAACTGTTATCCGTTTTTCACCTGTGAATTTAACCTCGCAACAGTCAGAATTGGCAAAGCGAGTAGGAATTCAGTTCACATTTATTATTCTTTTTCGAAAAATTGTTGAGCTATTAAGAATTCATAGCTGATATAGTACAATCTGTTTTTTATATCTGTGAAAACGGTTATGTAAGTGAGAATTAAGCATTATTTTCTAAATAACAATCCAAACTGCACAGGTTGAACCAGCAAGACCAGAACAAGCGATATTGTTAAAGTATGAACCAAAAACCATTTTCACTGATACTTACATATTTTAATAGATATATAAATCAATAAATAGTTACGGTCATGCGTTGTTTATATAGACGAGGTTAACGACAATTCTGTAAAATATCATTTCTTTGAAATAGTTCCATAGAAGATACTCTTTTGTTCCAATCTTCACCAGAAAACTTCAGGATGCCTTTAGATTTTAAGAAGTAGCTCTAGAAAAATTTAATACACATGATTTCGTATTATTTATTTACCAGTAAACAATGTAAAATTCAACGTAATATGAATAAATAAATGTTATAAAAAGAAATATAAATATTTATATTTGTCCACTCACGAGGATAAAATGAATATGAGTGATAAAAGAAGCGTCTTATGCTGCCTCGTTACAACAGAGTATGCGTATATCCCGTAAATAAAATGAAATAAAAAAACGAATCCAAATAATCTGCGAACATGAAAATACATATCAGTAAGATAGGAATCAATTTCGTTGTCTTGATTTCTTCCAGCGTTTTGCCAATTCGCGCGCAAATGTAAACATATTACCTATCTAAATATTAAAACATGTTGATAGTAAAACATGGTCTGTTCATTTAGGACTTGTTCTTGTTGCCTGTCGCTTAGAATTGAGATTTCATTTTTTTATATTCCTTTAAAAAAAATTATGACGTATTTTTCTACTTTTGTAATAAGTAATTTAGGAGAAAATAAAACACGCATCGAATAATTATACGAACACAAGTCAATATTCATTCTAAATTGATGACTTTCATATTCCCTATGGTAATACTACGTTTTGAATTATTCATTCGTTTTCTACCGCTTTAAACCCATTACATGCTATTTAAAACCAGAAATTCTTGTTAGATTGTAAGAACATTTTTTCTTCAGATAATAATGATTTAATAATAAGAGTTTTACTAATTAACCCATAGCTGGGGAGGGCAAGATATGGATTCTTACCTTTTCGACAAATGGTTGCCTCTAAGTGAATGTAACGAATCCAGCTGGAATTTGAACTCGGCCCTCCAATTTAAAATTCCGAGCCAATATTCTTTATGCCATCCGCACATCCAAGGTTACATTAACTGGTATTCGTAAGCGACCACCGATCTTGATACTGACCTGGCTCGCCGTTGTTTAACTTCTGTGTTCGTATCTAAACTGGTGTTTAAACGTGATGCGGTCGTAAGCCTTTATGTACCAAGTACAAATATTAAAATAAACAAAATCAATGTAGACGAACCAGCCGATGATATTTACGTCCAAAATATTTTTTATTTGTTGAAATGAACATTTAAAAATTACTTTTATTCATATTACCTGGTCAAAATCAGCTTTTGACTAACATTAGTAATCTTATTTTTTACCTTTTATCAAAACTCGCAGATGGTATAATGATTGACTATGTGACCTAAAATGATCTCGCTTACTATATTTGAATACCTGAAAGAGATGAATAACAAAGTTAATGCAGATTTCAACTCTCTTTAGAAACTAAAAATCTGTAGAACTGGTTGCAGTATTGTCTATATAATATGAGCCCCCAAGGTATGAGAGATGAAACCCTGTCTCATTGACATCTACGTTTTATTAGATAGTTTCACAGAGACAATAAATGCTTAATAATTTAACAGTCTGATTATATTCGACGTCGAATAATATAATAAATGGAGAGAAGTAAAACTAATGATAATAACAAGGAAAACAAATTCAAATAAAAATTCATATGACTTATTTTTTCTAAATCAAATACGATTGGGGACTGTATTGTTCTCAGCTCTGACTTGCATAAAACATCTGACAAAATGTCAGATTTCTTTGATAAAATTGTATCTTTATCAGGATCAAAAAATTACGATATCTACTCAGAATTGATACAATGGAATATATTTCTGATAATGATATGTTTATATACCCAGCCTGTTCCAGTATCTATTCGAAGATCTTCAGATTGTATCTGTCTATATTTCTGAGATACACTATTTACATTATTCGGACTATTTTCCTCATTTTTGTCGACATGTGTATCACAACGTTTCGGCAATTTTACGCTCCGGCCTTCTTCAAGTCGTTGGAATGTCAAACTTTATTTCGCTTAATGGGATAGACTATTGTACTTCCACGTGCCAGGTTTAATGGATGCCATTTATCTCCTGTTAATTCTCATCTGCAAGATCTCCACTGTCTTAACCGGGTACTGAACTCACACTCTTTGGGTTCTGTCGCTGGGTCTAAACAACGACTACAGTCTCTCTGCCTTATGTGAAGGGTTTATAAGAGAAAATACAAATGATCAGCGGTCAATATAACATCAGGACAACCTTCAAAAGCTGGACGACAATTCGCATCGATTATGGTTAACTACCGATGAAAAATTTATCTGTTAATTGCAATGCATTTCTGGAAAAGAACGTGGAATGGTTTCCCATTGTCTTGTTTTCCTTCTCTTGGCCATCAGAATCTAGGAATTTCAGTCGACCCTGTTTTTTTGCCTACAATTGTGGGTAAGTGAAAGATCAACCCCTTTCTGAAACGACATATTTGTCAAAGTGAACACAAAATGCCGAATTTGAATTAGAAGATTTTACTTTGGGGAACAGTATCCTTTTCCCCAGCCATACTTCCATTTCATATATACAAAATAGAAATCGTCTAACACAAAAAAAAAACTTGTTAATTTACAATTTGAAAGTTCAATGAATTGAAGCATTTCACTAGTAAAGTATTTTTAAGTGATTCATTAAAATTAATGTCTATCTATAAAAGGCAGGAAGTGTGTGTGTGTGTGTGCGCGTGCGTGTGTGTGTGTGTGCGTGTGTGTGTGTGCGCGTGCGTGTGTGTGTGTGTGCGTGTGTGTGTGCGTGTGTGTGTGTGTGTGACGAATGCACCGCCGCAATTTCGACGGATTTGCACCAAGATTTTCATGCAGATGCTCCAAGTTAGCTGGAAGGCCATAACCGACTTAGTATTTCCCACCTCTCATCGATAGTGGAAATAATCGAATTTTTCTTGCTTCTACGGCAGTTTTCTTGTAGTTTGCGGCAATTTTGTACTAGCCACAGTGAGACAATATAGCTGGCCGCCACGAATCGGTAGGAAAATTCTATTGACCACCGTGAGAGCCAACAGATGACTGACACGAATGTTAACTAGCATGCAAAAAAAAAAATCGAAAGCTACATTCGTCACAAGTGGGAAAAATTTAAATCTGTATGGCACTTTACTCCAATTGGCTCATTCGCTTGCATAAACTCAACGTTGATTCTGATTCCGCAGAACTGGATTGGGTGTGAAAAAATAATTGTTAACATTCTTTTCTCATTCGGTTTTTTTCCAGTTACGAGTCCATTTTTAAAGCTGATCGTTTTGAGTTCATTTTATTAAGTTCTTTTTTCGTAACAGATTTAATGTTTAGTATAGAGCTGAGAAAAAATTCGCAGTGTGAGGTAGGCAAGAAGTAAGGCATGTAGCAACATCAGCACGGCAAAGGGAACTCCTTTAAAAGCAAGGAAGGGCAAAAAAATTAAAGTCAAGTGATAGCGATTGCTGTATGTGTCGTACGATTTTTGAATAAAACACGGGCCATGCTTCTAATTGTTCATAAAATCCTATTCAGAGTCAATATCAATTTTCAGTAGAACATATTTTTAATCAAGCACTTCACGTATTGTGATAATGTTATTTAATACGTTAATATATAATGTGATTTTGACAATTATTTTCAGTCCCAAAATAATTTTATATGTATATTCAACATACTAGTTAAATATAACCATGGCATGAACATGAGAAAAACCAATTCGCACTATTTTATAGTCTCCTGTTTGAAAGAAATAATGCTATTAACACTTGTATACATTCCCCACATAAAGCCATACATATTTTCTCTATTTTAACTTCCACATTTGTGTCTCTAGAACAATTTATTGTTTATTTTCTTGTATTTAGGGCGTTTTCCTTTTCTTATTTCAAAGCCTCTTGAGTTCTTTATTATTTACACATCGCATTAATGTTAATTCTATTTATTTTATAATAGAAAATAATACTTTCCAAACTTCATATAAAATTGATGTTCCAATCTGGTTATATCTACTCATAAATGTCTTCTATTTTATCCCTACAGTTGGCGATAAAGGAAGAGAATATACATGAAGTCTAGTTTATTTTTCAGAAAGGTTGTTAATAGTTTATAATTAAGAAACTTTAAATGAAACGTAATTCTACGATAGTTATTCACGTTTCAAATGGGTTTTGAAATCCTTCAGGTTTGAATTATGTAAGATGATGCATTTCTGCTGTTTTTCAAGCCAGTGAATGTTAAATGAAGATTGGAAAAGTAAATGCGTTTATGGAACATTATTATTTTGCATGCTTACAATGTATATTACGCGCGAAAATAGTTTTAATATAGAAGTCAATATGAGGGACGAAGACGGAAATATCTAAAAGTGTTCTGTCAAATTGGGTAAATATAATTTCCGTTATATTTAGTACATCATTGTGTTGTTGACCTTTAATCCAATTACGAATGTTTAGTGGTCAACAAATCATAATGATCGCTGAAACACGCATATTGTTAGGGATTAGTCAACTGAACCGAAAAATTACTGAATACTCTTATCTGAATAATGTCAATCCTCGGCTGAAATCACTTTACTCTGTCGTTCTTTATTCTCTCTCTCTCTCTCTCTCTCTCTCTCTCTCTCTATCTATATATATATATATATATATATATATATATATATATATATATATAAAATCATATGTGCATATATATATATATATATATATATATATATATATATATATATATATATATATATATATATGAATAAAATCATATGTGTGTGTGTGTATATATATATATATATATATATATATATATATATATATATATATATATATATATATCATTAATATTAAATGCCGCAGGCTATCCTACTCGAGAATGCCATTCTACTTGGGCGTCTAGGTTTTGTCTGTTGCAAACGCCTGCTTAGTCTCTCTCTCTCTCTCTCTCTCTCTCTCTATATATATATATATATATATATATATATATATATATATATATATATATATATAATCATATGTGTGTGTGTCTGTATGTGTATGTATATATATATATATATATATATATATATATATATATATATATATATATATATATATATATATATATATATCATTAATATTAAATGCCGCAGCCTCTCCTACTCGAGAATGCCATTCTACTTCGGCGTCTAGGTTATCTCTGTTGCAAACGCCTGCTTAGGCGCATTATACTTTGTCCAACACCTACGGAGCCCACTTGTGTATTATACTGCAACTATATAACCTTTGTTACAGTTTCTAGGAGAGTACTTGTTATCTACCGTCTAAACAAGGACGGCACGCTCAATGACTTGGTGACGATGAGTTGTAACTTCGTGCTGGCACAAGGGAGCCGCCTACCCGAATTCACTCACACCGATTGAGTCAACCAAAAGTCTGGTTTAAATGGACTTTCCAAAGGGGGAAACGATAACATCAAGTTATCTCCTCCTTGACACATCTAATATGGTATGATTTGAACCAGGTTTTCCTGGTAAGAAAGCAAACGTCCTAACCATTATGATTATTACTCTTTTAATATCCGGATGGTTCTTTTATTTTTTTTACTTATTCGTTTTCAAGAAATTGTTTGAAATTAATTGATTTCTTTCATACATTGTTGTTCATGTTTTTCTTTGTCGTCTTATTATTTCATTTTCTGTATATTTCTCCCTTTTCCAAATACATATTTGCTGCTCTTCTCTCTTCTCTATGTACCTTTTTTTTTCTGCTTTCTCCTAAGACATTCTCCGTCTCATGTGTCTGTCATCCGCTTTATCTCTCTTCTTCAAACCCATCATCAGTTCCACTCTCTATTATTCTTCATCTCTGCCTGTTTTCGTTTCCATTTGCGATGGGTTATTGAACGAACTTCTATATGTAACCTTGTCAAATATAAATGTATTAAATGCTAACGCTTCCACGTCTAAGGCTGTGTCTGTGCACGTAACTACACACGCATGCGCAAACATATGAAAGCCAGAAATATATTGCCAAGAATTCATCAATTTTGTATTTTTTTTTTTTTTCTTGTGATTTTCATATAAGAAATGGACGGGGCACAAATGCACGTGACGAATATAATGCGATTGGTCTTCAGACAAGACAAGTACACAAGGTCGATGATGAAATCAATCACATGTTCATCGCCGAGTGCGCATGCGTAAAATAATGGATGATAGGTTTTGCTGTGCAAAACACATTCACAAAACTTTCAGATACAATAAATGTCTCTCACTTGTAGATCAGCAACAGCGACTATCTAATAAGAAACGAACAAGTGTTTATTCTGGTGGTACGCTTTTATGTTGATTAAAATGCCGTCGATTTCATCTCCAAAAGTTCGTTGAAATTGGCGACCAGCAGTCTACTCTTTTCTTCGATTTTTCTAGACGAGTGAATGGCGGTCATCACTGTGTCTATTACTCTATCATTATGACATGAAACTTTTTCCAACATAAGACGTGCACACAGATAAAGTGTTTGTAAGAACTAACTTATCGTTATTTTACTATGCTTAGTTTGACAAAAGGTCACAAAAATAATGAGACAATTAGAATCGAATATATTATTGATAGAATCATCGGTCAGAACAACACACTAAGCTTCAGCCAACTGAGGGGCGACCAAAACCTAATTCATTGCTGATGAAAAGATGTAGTTTTAAGCATCTGAAGGGCATTGTCAAGGAAGATGACACTGAAAAATTTTGTTTTATAATATAAATGCATTTTCGTCTTTAGAATATATGATTATTAATATAATTATATATCCTTATGTATGTGTTCATGTCCGAGTTATGCGTGCGTTTGTGTGTACAGAGAGAGGGAATTAATAAAATACAAAATTGTATGTCGAAAATAACCCAAGTTATAGGAGATTATCAAAAGAGAAAAGATGAGGTGTCAATGAAAGAATGTCAGCGAATGCTGTACGACAATTAAATTTAGGTGGGTAGATTCCAAATATTCTGTCGTTTTTCCTTCCTGCTATTTCACATTGGTAATTTCATCGAAACATCACAAACTCTGTTCTAAAACGTAAGCATCAAAAGACCTAATGATGCAGGAATCACGATAACATCATACAAACGAAACCAAAACAAACGGGAAAATATATTCCCAAAATAATTTTGCGCCCTGTTCACAACTGACGTAAATAAACTGGCGGTGCCCTCAGAAACAGCGCGATTATCAATAGATATCTGAGCATTACAATATTGTTCCTCAAACGTAAACGATGACGAACATAGTGATGACATGAAAACAAGAAAACTATAGCAAGGCTAAATAATTAAAAACAGTATCGCGTAACACAATAGATGAACTATATCAAAATAGCATACCACAATGCGGCTTTTAAAATAAACTCCTCATTTTCATAAAGAAAATTTTGGATCAGAACATCAATCACTAAAATGGGGTCTATTGTGCACTAATGTACTATGTGAGCAAATATAAAACCCAATTATTTCAAAACTATCTCAGTTAAATCTATTATACTAAAAGTACTAAGGATCATTGTATTAACGGATATTATACCCTTCTATTAATATCAGCTCCTCGCAACCTCATTTTTAATTTTTAATTCTGGCAAACAGTGTAATGATATTAACTCCATAAGTTTCCATACATCTTCAAGAATATATATATATATATATATATATATATATATATATATATATATATATATATATATATATATATGTGTGTGTGTGTGTGTGTGTGTGTGTGTGTGTGTGAAAATATTGTAGAAAATAGGAAAGAAACGGGTTTGGAAAATAATCCAAAGTTCCTTAGTATTTTTGTTATTTTTTTAAAAAATAGTGCTCGATACGAAAGTAGAGCATAAATATAATTATTTATTTAAAAATATGATTCCAACTCGCTACATAAGAGGTATCATGTTTCAAAACAAGAGCCGAAAACTTCAAAATAATATTTGAATTAACTTGAGTTAAAGTAGGCTTTGTTCCATCTTATTATACCTTCAGAAGACACAATAATAAAATCCTGAACAAACCCCCTTACCCGAATAGTTTTAATAACTCTACACTTAAATCAGATAATAATAGGGAAAAATTATGCGATTGTATATACCGGGTAGACTGCCCATTAGAAAATAAGTGCTGCATCAAATCTGTGGTATACCAATGCACTATATCATCCACGGAGAACACTAACAATAATATGATATACATTGGGTCCACGAAAAATGCCTTTAAAACCAGATGGAGGCAGCATAAATGCTCCTTCAACAACATAAACTTAAGACATCAGACCTCTCTATCTAAATATTTTTGGCACCTGAAAGAAAAAAATAGGACACCTAAAGTAAAATGGAAAATCATTAACAGGACTAGAACTTGCAAAACTTGGGATGACCCATGCCCTTTGTGCCTCCATGAGAAACTACACATTATTAAGCTTCTAAACAATAAAAACCTATTAAACAACCGGCAAGAATTAATGGTTTTCTGCCGACACAACCGAACTTACGCTCTGAATAACTAGCTAAAAACACGCATACAATAAAATAAAGTTTAAAATCCATAGCCCATATACATAGTTTTAATAACCTACAAAAATTGATAACCCTTTATGAAGTCGTCAAATAACAAACGTTACGGCCTTTTTATATACACAAATCCCTTTCATAAAGAGATATAATAAAAGAATAAAATAAAAATAAATAAATAAATCTCCATAGACGCTCAAGCCAGACTATGCGAAAACTTCCCCCGTCGTAAATTTAGCCACCCCCACCATACCGTGACCCGGCATCTATGAAAATAACTCTATACTGATTTAAATTATTAACACTCCACCCCTGCCTATTCTAAACAATCCGCCCTTGATGTTACCATGGAAATTTTTGATTTCAATTCTGATTATACTATTAAAACTCGTAAATTTCAGAAATAAGTCATTCCCAAAAAAATTTCGCTTGAAGATGGAGCAGAGCCTACTTTAACTCAAATTAATTCAATTATTATTTTGAAGTTTTCGGCTCTTGTTTTGAAACATGAGACCTCTTATGTAGCGAGTTGGAATCATATTTTTAAATAAATAATTATATATATATATATATATATATATATATATATATATATATATATATAAGTGAACATAGAAGTCAACACTTAGAGGCGACAGTCTGTTTCATGCTATATGCAATCGTCAGGCCACATATTTCTTTACTGGAAAGATAAATAACACTGGACTTGAGAAACCTATTTTCTTGGAAGATTGTTTTATGAAAAATATTTTATTAACCTCATTCGATGGTATCACCGGCTTATCGGTCAATAAATATCGAACTATGCTTAAAAGAAAACGTCTAATATTACTATTAACTTTATCATTTCCGATGATGAAATCTTTGAAAAACTTCGGATCATCCAGGTTCTACCACCTTTCCCTAGATTCAAATCCTGAGCATTATGGTATTTTGCCTAAATGCTCTGTTGACAAAAATTCAAATCGTGTATAAAAATACAAATCATGTAAAGAAAAATACGTTGGAACTGTAACATCAATGCTGAAGTGAATCTTGCAAGTTGTTACAAGATATTAAAGTCGTGCTAATGTGTTATTTTAAAAAAATAGTAATTTGAAGTAGAATCATGTGCTATTTAAATATAAAGGTTTCTAAATCGTTAATTTGAGATCAATAGCTAATACCCTTGTAAGACACACTCACACATATATGTTAACATGTACGAAAATTCTCGTATAGCCCAGCCTGTTGTTTAGATCGCTGAGCAAGAGAATAATTTAAGTGGCATGTCTAAGTCACTTTTTTAATTAATTCTGATTATAAAGTAAAATTTTGGCAAAAAGGGAGAGTATGGAAGAGAATTAGCGTTTTAAAATATTTTATTCAAAATGTCACTTAAATACAATTTGTGCTTGTTTATTTTTTTATCATGCTCATCGTTTTCAACTAATATGCAAATTACATTTACCTGAATATATTACAGCATTCATTAAAAAAACATAGAACTTCACTTGTAAAATAAAGTCAAAAAAAAAAAATTTGGAGACAGACTACAGTTATATTTACTATATGATAAATGCCAGGTCCACAGGCAATTCGATATTGATAAGTTTTTTAATAAATAAATGTATCATGTGTTATTGGCGGTGAAGCAAATATTTTTGAATGTCAAAGAAATATAAATATTACGTTTCTTAAAATAAAGTGATCGATGAAGAAGGCTTGAAAACAAGGTAAATACAGATTCAAGAACGCATTCTATAATTTCAATGGCATTTGCTACATTGTGCATCCCGTACCGCTTTTCACTGTGTCTCTCTCTATCACTTTATTGCAAATTTTCTTCAATTCAACCATCGAAATATGTCTACTAATTATTTTATTGCACTTTGGCAATATTCTTGTAAGTTATTATGTAACCGAACTTCATGTTTGGACTGTTTTGTTCAATTATTTTCAGCCGTTTCAGTCATTTTCAGTGACCTGGTCAACGTGATAGACAACATTCTGTTGCTTCCATCAGTACAACATGAAGTTATCTGGAACAATTTAACCGTTCTAGGCAGCAGAGAAACTTATATATCAAATAAATTCGACCATTTAAAGCAAATCAAAAATCTAAGGTGGACACACACCCACAAGCACAAGCATATATATATATATATATATATATATATATATATATATATATATATATATATATATATATATATATATATATATATATATATACATACACACACACACACATATATATATATATATATATATATATACATACATATATATATATATATATATATATATATATATACATATATATATATATATATATATATATATATATACATATATATACATACATATATATATATATATATATATATATATATATATATATATATATATATATATTCTGCCATCAATAAACGTATGCATAATATTCTATTGAGGCATCTCAAGATGGACCATACTAAAACCCTTCTATCAAACATGTATCTGATAATTTTTTGTATTTTCGTGCATTTTGTCACGTCGCTGACGACTTTCACTAACTCATAAATTACATCATTCTTAATCTGTTTTTTTTTTCTTTTTTCTTTTTTTATTAAAGAAATCTCCCAAAAATAAACGATCTGACCAAATGACGAGATCCGGGTCCAAAAGTCAACGGACGGTACATTTTTTACAGATAATATTATAACATTAAAGCGTAATACGTTTTCAAGGTAGAACCAATATGTATTTTTTTATATGAAAAGACGAAGGGATTTACTTAACATGATAACTTACAATCGTATATAAATTTTTAATTAGTCTGTGACATCAATACCTGAAGATTGTTTTTATTCACGAAACAGACTTTTGCATCTGGGAGTTGACTTCACCCACCACTTTTATACGCACACACACGCACAAACACAAACACAGTCACACAGACACACACACACACACATATATATATATATATATATATATATATATATATATATATATATATATGGATTTTGGTCATCTGATAATTCCTGGTCTAACTCAGGCACTATATTTTAAAATGTCTAGATATCCTTGTGATTTGCTTTTAAGTATAAACAATTAACAATCTCCATAATAACTGTAACATAATTTACGACATTATGTTCTCATTTCGAAACATCTAATTTAATCTGCCAAAATTAACGGCCTTCAAGATGAATGTGCAAGTAAATAGCTGTCTTTTAAATTTGTTTTTCGATGGGAAAATTTAGGCAAAACTTTATAGTATTTTACTGAATTCACATAAAATTCTATGCTTGATATAAGCACAAAAATCGATAGGTCAGAAGCGGTATTATTAAATCTGTAAAAAATGGAAACCCTCCTGTTTGACAGAAGTTGCAATATTAGATATGGTGCATCTCTTGATGTTGATGCTGGCAAAATTTAAGAGAATATTAATTATTTGGAAGCAATTTTATTGTGTGCAGTTTTGTTACCTAGTAATTCAAAGCTCTGTTAAAAGTATGTACTCAGAATACCGCGAAATTCCAGAAATGAGAAAAGAAAATTACTTCCCAGGTGTTATCAGATCTGCACAATAAGACTAAGAAATTGATAAGTTGCAGATTAATAGGAGGCACCTTGTGAATCTATCTCTACATTTCAGATATGATATTTGGGTCCAGAAGAGAGTGATACAATGATTTTGACTTAAAAGCGAGCATATTATCAAACCTCAAATCTCATGTGATTTAAGATACATTTGTAGATGAGATTTGTATTCCTCCACATTTACCATTCATAACGTCAGTTTTTAATGGCTACTAAAATTATCACTGTTTGACAGTAGCGTTAGTACTTGGACTAAGAACAAGTTGCCACTGTTTAACATTAATAGTGACGTGAAAGCAATTTTGATATGAATTGTGTGGTTCTGCTGTTAAATCATTTTAAATAAATGAAAGATTTTTTTTTTACCGTAACCTAATGTAATATTCATTCATTCACACACACACTCACACACACACACACACACACACACATATATATATATATATATATATATATATATATATATATATATATATATATATATATATATATATATATATATATGTGTGTGTTTGTGTCTGTGTCTGTGTGTGTCTGTGTGTGTGTGTTAAAATGTATCTTACATATTTATATGGATCATTATTTGTATATAAGTGGGTAGTTATCGGTAAACCATATGTGGCAATTCAGATAATCACAGTTCTCAAATTATCCATAATTAATAACATTTTTGAAATATGCACTTATTTTTAATGTGACTTCAGAGATTCTTAATCTAGAGTTATTTATAATTGTCATTTAATCCATGTGGTTATATTTTAATTGGTGCATATCGTGCGAGAACCTCTATTTGTGAATTTTCACTCTGAAAAATGTAAAAAGAACGGAATCGCCAAAGAGAAAACTGAAGCAGATTTCCAACCTCATATCAACAAATCTATAAGCGAAATTTGAAAGGATATTTTAATATTGACTTTCTTGTGTGTTTTATTCTGGCAAATGCGTAATCAATTCCGTTCGAGGAATATCAGCCTCTATTTTATCTATGTATTTATTCTGTTCTTGTCCTTCGTGTCAATAATAAAACTACAGAAATCTCTTTTGTTTCCTACACAATGGAAACAACTCCTTATGTCAGACAACGAGTGAAACAAAAGGAAAGCAAGAAAAATATTGTTCCAAACAGGATTATATTCCCAACTGTCTTCTTGGCAGGAAAGAAAAACGATGTAAAATGATTTACTCATCTAATAAATATAGCTTATTCGCTACTGCATTGTATTCAATAAAAAGAGATCGCTCGCAGTCAAATGTTTCATACGTATATGTGAATATGTAAGGACTTAGAACAAAAAAAAAAGAAAAAGAAATACACTCATTTATACCGGATAAATGTATTGTTTGTAGTCGTGATATTACTAAAAGAAGAACGTACTTGAAATATATAATAGAAAGATCAGTTGCTACAGATTTTACCAATAAATTACTTTATAAACGGATCGTGAATACACGGTACAAAAATATATCAATATATCACAGAGGACACTAGAGATATGTTCAACTGAAAATGATATTTCCAGTTAATTTTAGTTCATGCTGTTCACGTTTGTTCGAACAGTTTAGAATATTGAAATATTACACCGTCAGCGATTTTAATAGATTATTTAAACGCTTAGTAAACTCAAAGAAAACACAGAACTGTTTAAATAATTAAGAGAATCCTAATTAACAAATGATACAATATAATCTCTGGGTAGATTTTAAATATAAATGATCAATACATTTTAAATAGCCTTAGAGTTATATTTCCAAATCTATAAAATAAAAAATAAAAAAATAAAATAATTTAACCCAAAGAAATAAATTAACCACTTCCGGCAAAATAACCGGCAAAATAGACTACCAACAATGCACCACTGACCCGTATGTACAAATAGCCGAGACAAAAAACAATACTTCTAGCCTGACGATTGCGTCTAGCATGAAACAGCCTGTCGCCTCTAAGTATTGACTTCAATGTTCATTTTTCTATTCACAGACGCTCTATCTCTGATATTGAGCACTTAATCCCATAAATATAGCACACCTTAAGAGGATATATATATATATATATATATATATATATATATATATATATATATATATATATATATATATATATATATATATATATTGGTTTTAATAACTTCAAGCTGTATAAGTTTTTTTTTTAATATATATATATATATATATATATGCATGCGTGAAACTATATCGGAGTACACTCATCTCTTGCTATATAGAAGAACCTTTCCAAAGTAAAACCTATCTTATACTGATCCATGCAAAAACATCTCAGTACTGTAAACTCTTATAAAGCCGATGCAACTGCACATTCTATTACCTGTTAATCTATACTCACATGTGCTAGATTAAGCTAACTATATGCGCTATAAAATTGGCCTTGATCTGGCATTTCTCTACAGTCGATCTTTCAAAGACGTGCCGTCGCCTCCATCTGTCTTTTTTTTACAAATACTTTCAGGGTAACTGCTGTGATGAGCTACTTTCGTTGGTTCCCAGAATTCAGGAATTTAAGCGCACAATAGGCTGGCATCTCGCTCTGCCCCTTTTACTGTCGAAACTGTTAAATATAGACGTATCTTCTACTTCAATAGCTTCATGTCTCGCACTTCTCGCCTGTGGAACTCCCTGCCCTTTTCTTGTTTCCATGATTGCTATAATCTCCAACTATTCAAATGTAATGCCAATCGATGTCTCCAGATGCCTTGATCTATCCCCTAGCGTTCTCTTCATCCTATCCTCTATCACTCCTATTTGCTCTCGCTCCAAATATCTGTAAACCTTGTTTACTAGTGGCTTACCGCCTTGGTTGTAGTGAAACGCTTAAAAAAGATATACACTATGAAATACGCCTATATTAAGTTTTATACGTATTAATGTTAGGCATCTCCAAAAACAGTTTAAATCTGATGATAATCTATAACCGATGAAATAACAGGAATTAATTAAAGTAATTAACAGTGTTCTTAATTTACAGTTTCCTTAGTTTTATTCAACATAAAATAGTAATATATGTCTTTCCATTCTTCAAATCCCCAATACAAGCAAACGACTTTAACTGTTTTATGACACAGACAGAAAATAAAAACT
This sequence comes from Acanthosepion lycidas, assembly GCA_963932145.1. NCBI lineage: Eukaryota > Metazoa > Mollusca > Cephalopoda > Sepiida > Sepiidae > Acanthosepion > Acanthosepion lycidas. Next base: position 7,467,025 of record OZ010582.1, read on the forward strand.
GAGATAAAAAACAAAAAAAACAAACCCTTATTGCGTTCAACAATACACATAGGATTGTTTGAGTAATTTCATTCAGGAAAATATAAAGAATTTAAAAGAAAATCTTACGGTTGAAATCTTGTATTCTAATGCACTTTATTATTAGACGTTTTTGGGAGATACAAATTGAAACTAAATGATAAATCTTGTTTAATATTAAACATATTTTTCGTCATTACGGAATTGGGCATAAAAAAACAGATGATATTATTAAAGAGTAAATGTCATTGTGATTTAATTAGATGGGAAAATATTTTAGAAATAACTTCATCCAATAATTAACTAAACAACACCATATGTAAAAGCAGATACAATAATATGTTATTTACCATACAACCTTTATAAGTAAATCAGATAGTGAATAACTAAAGTACCACATAAATTCAAAAACGACATAATATATATATATATATATATATATATAGAGAGAGAGAGATAGGTAATAATAACGGTTAATATATATATATATATATATATATATATATATATATATATATATATATATATATATATATATATATATATATATATATATAAGAGGATAGAATCCACGAAGCGCTCAATTTCCCAGACAGAGCAAGATATAATATAAACGGTTCAAACAATAATATTCCATGGATATAATTTATTACATTCGAATAACAATCTCATTGAAATTTAGTTTTTTCATACCTCGAGTTATATTTTCCGACTTCATTTTGAATTTGTAGGTCTGATTAATTGTATCGTGATTACTATTCAAATGTAATAAAATATAACCATGGAATATTAGTGTTTGACCCGTTTAAATATATATATATATATATATATATATATATATATATATATATATATATATATATATATATATATATATTTATATATATATATATTACAATGAATCATTCATACAAAAATTTGATTAGTAATGCTAATGATATAAAAAGTCGAAATTTAAAGTTAGATTAATCTACGAACAACTCGATGAATGTTATGATCCTTGGTTTTAATAACTTCAAGCTGTATAAGTTTTTTTTTTAATCTGTTAGTACTTTCAAATGTACATACAATCATCCTCAGACATGGAAATTATTTTGTCTTTAGTAAATCTAGGTAGTATCACAGACGAAAAATTAAATGCGAATCGAAATAAGTTTTTTTTTTTTTTTTTTTTTTCAGAAATGTCTTATTGTTAAATGATAAAACTTTTGGATAGACTAATTGAATAGATCCCTGGTAGTACAATACACAAAATAATAGAAAGTATTGCACTCGTTAATTCAGCTTCTGCTTACCCCTTCCGGGGGCTTTTATCTTTATAAAATATATATGATCATTGTTTGATTGATTTTCAAAATGTGCTCATTGAGAAATGTTATGATGAAATCTCTGTTTGGGAAGGAACTAAGTATAAAACAGAAGTCGGAAAATACAACAACAAAAACAACAATAATAATAATAATAATAATAATAATAATAATAATAATGGCAGAGCATTGTAGGAAAATTACACCTGAATCCATGAAAAAAAACCCAGATATAATGCAATATGATCCCTGTCAGTGTGGACATATAAACATGTACATTCTATATATATATATATATATATATATATATATATATATATAGAGAGAGAGAGAGAGAGAGAGACAGAGACAGAGAGAGAGAGAGAGAGATAGAGAGATAGAGAGAGAGATTAGCAATCATGTACATATACACGCACCGACAGAGATATGGGATGCCTACGGTAAAAAAAAAAAAATGGACACGTGTGTCTGCTTAAGGTCTGGGGGGGATTAAAACTTGAAATACAAGTTAAAAAAAAATTAGAGGAGTGAAAAGGGAACTGAAAAGCAAGGAATTAACTTGAGTCATTAGGATTTGCAATCATATCAAACTAAAGGAAAAGATGCTACATTTACCATTTCTTACAACTTCGGAGCATGGCACAAGTGACTTTCCACAAATGCCCTTTGACTATCATCTCTTTGAGTGAAAATTTTAAAATATATCTTTTTGCGGCAAGTAGCTTGAGAGATGACCGGAAAAGTATAACTTTTATTCCCTTGCTCCTACCCCTTTGTTGAATGAATTATTTGATATTTCCCCCTACCAATCTGTAGTATAAGTCCAGCCTACGCCATAAAATTTAATAAGTATCTGTCGTTGGCGATGGGCCAATATCTGCACTGGAAAATCTGCAACTTCTACGGGAAGGAAACTGAAAGCAACTGGTTTGAACACCACCCAGAGCCGGTTACGGAGATAGGACCTGTTACAATTCTATGGGACTACACAATTCCTACTGACAGAACAATCAAGGCCAACCAACCAGATATTGTTATTAAAGACCACAAACAAAAACGATACCTCCTTATTGATACGGTAGTCCCTGATGACTGCAATGTATCTTTGAAGATATTCAAATAGCTGTCAAAATACAAGGACCTTGAAATAGAAATCTCGAAAATGTGGCATATGGGAACATCAACAATACCTGTTGTAGTTGGAGCCCTAGGACTGGTTGGAAAAGATTGCAGTAGACTAATTGCAGGGATTCCTGGAAGCCCATGCCTCAAGGAGATACAAAAAATTGTTCTGACAAGTACAGCCCACACTTTACGAAGGGTTTTATCTATGTAATTTTTATTTTATTTTATTTCATTTTATTTATTTTTTTTTTTGTCAGTGAAAAGTGTCATGATGCCATTTCTAACCTTAGGTCCCTGGGTGGGACCCGGAAAGAAATGTGTAAACGCCAGAAAGCAAAGAAAGTAATAATAATAATAATAATAATAATAATAATAATAATAATAATAATAATAAAGTAAGCATGCCCCAATGAAGAAGAAATTAAAAAAGGATTCTGAATACCGAGCTGAATTCAAGAAGCAGAATTCCAGCTATAAACATCTTGGCTGTCCCTGTGGAGCAATACATTTTTAATATCCGTATAACTGGACCATAGCTAACATTATGCGAATGGACGCCTAAACTAGAAAGTTTCTCACTTGCTGTTGCATGCATCATCCCAAAGCTTATGTTGATCGTCTGTATGTGCCCAGATCCGGTGGAGGCAGAGGATTACTTCAACTAGAACTGCCTTACAAATCTACAAATATTGGCCTGTCAAATAATATGAAAGTAGTAAGCGACTTTATTCCGTAATAAAGGAGGCCAACATTTTCAAAATCGTGTATCAGTTGGGTACAGAATTACAAATAAAGCAAATTACACCGACTGATACTCAAAAATATTTTTAAAACAAAGCAAAGATAATGGATCCGACTAGATACAGAAACAATAGCAAAATAAACTGCTTCACCGTCAATACTCTGCCTATATCAAACATGCTGATGTAAAAAACTTCATACCTATCAGTAACTACGTAGTGCAGGGTTAAAAAGCTGAAATCCTTGCTGCACAGTGGCAATGCTTGTTAACTAGAAATTATAAAACACGAATACTAAAAACTTGTGTTAGACCAAAATGCAGATTCTGTGATAAATATCCAGAAACAATTGACCATATTGTATCAGGTTGCACCGTACTGGCACCCACCGAATATAAAGCACGTCATGGCAGAGTCGGTAAGCATCGGCACTGGAAAATCATCAAATTTGACGGAAAAAAAATTGAAAGAAATTGGTATGAAAACCACCCAAACCCAGTTACAGACATAGGACATGTAACAGTTTTATGGGACTACACAATACACACAGACCGAACAAACACATCTAATTTCTCAGATATCGTTATTAGAGAACGCAAACAAAAAAGCGCCTCCTTGCATACTGCAAAGTAATTTGATAGCTTTTTTAACATCTTGAATGTTAAAAAAGCTATCAAATTACAAGGACCTTGAAATTGAAAACAGAATGATAAACAATGCCAGTTATAGAGGAGCACTGAGATTTATTGGAAAAGATAGTAATTGACTCATTGAAGGGATTTCTGGCAGATTCTGTGATAAATATCCAGAAACTGTTGACCATATTGTTTCTTACAAAAATACAAAAAATTGTCCGTGCGAAATCCTTCATCTAAGTAAACTGTTTTTTTTAATTGATCAGTGATAAATATCATGATGCTTTTTTTGACCTTAGCTCCATCGGCTGGACTCGGGAAGAAATGCGTACACACAAGATAATACAGGAAATAATAATAATAATTTGTGGAGAGTCACTTGTGCCATGCTCCGAAGTTGTAAGAAATGGTAAATGTAGCATCTTTGAATGATACTTTTCCTTTATTTTGATATGATTGTAAATCCTAATGTCTCAAGTTAATTCCTTGCTTTTCAGTTCCCTTTTCTCTCCTCTAATATTTTTTTTTAACTTGTATTTCAAGTTTTAATCCACACCCCAGACCTTAAGCGGACACCCGTGTCCATTTTTTTTTTTTTTTTTTTTTTTTTTTTACACTAGGCATCCCATATCTCTGTCGGTGCGTGTATATGTACATGTTTGCTAATCTCTCTCTCTCTCTCTCTCTCTCTCTCTATATATATATATATATATATATATATATATATATATATATATATATATATATTGAATGTACATGTAGATATGTCCACACTGACAGGGATCATACTGTATTATATCTGTGTTTTTTTTTTGTTTTTTTTTCATGGCGACAGTTGTAATTTTCCTACAATGCTCTGCCCTTTGTCTATCATCTCTTTGAGTGAAAATTCTAAAACATATCTTTCAGCGGCAAGTAGGTTGAGAGATGACCGGAAAAGTATAACTTTTATTCCCTTGCTCCTACCCCTCTGTTTAATGAACTCTTCGATATTCCTCCCTACCAATCTGTAGTATAAGTCCAGCCTATCCCATAAAATTTGATAAGTATCTGTCGTTGGCGACGGAAAATTGAACATTTGTGGAGAGTCACTTGTGCCATGCTCCGAAGTTGTAAGAAATGGTAAATGTAGCATCTTTGAATGATACTTTTCCTTTATTTTGATATGATTGTAAATCCTAATGTCTCAAGTTAATTCCTTGCTTTTCAGTTCCCTTTTCTCTCCTCTAATAATTTATTTTTTTAACTTGTATTTCAAGTTTTAATCCACACCCCAGACCTTAAGCGGACACCCGTGTCCATTTTTTTTTCTTTTGTTTTAAGTCTATATACTGAAATCTAATTATCCCACTTGGAGGTGTCTCTGGGACTTATACTAAGTTAAAGCTTAGTATCATCTACCCAACTGAATACCATAAACTGTTATGAACTTTTAACGTCGATATATTAATAAACCCACTATCTCAAATCTGGTCTTGCTCTTGGACCTTCTTCAAGTCTCGTCCTAAAGCTGGTAATCTGAACAAAATTACCCCTTGGCGGTCAAGGTTAAAACGCATCTCTACCAATTTCAATGAATACGAATAATATCTCATACCGTATCGGCCGTCAACCGGGACAACAAGGGCCGCGTCCCTCAGAGAGGAACCAGTCTGAGGTCGAAAAGTCTGTCACAGGAACAAACTCTTCCAGATACGAAGAGACACTAGGTCACCAAACCCGGATTATCGCCAACCTTGGACCAAGTGTCTCAATGCCAAATCGACTAGTAAAAATGAAACGAACGAAATGGAGCCGCGAAGAGTATCGACAAGTTATGACATCCTTTTTCACTGCACTCGAAAACCCAGCAAAGAACACCACCAATCAAACATACCAAATATGGAGAAATATGGTGGGAAATGATATAAGACCTAACCTCAATCCAAACATGCTTGCCAATGTCCGCAGAGATATCATGCGAAACAACAGACTCTCAAAGGCAGAAATAGATACGATAAAATTAGATATAAGACAAAATACTATGACCCATCACTCAAACTCTGTTGAGACGAATGTTGAAATAAAGAATGCGACAGAGGATGAGGTGGACGCTAAAGCGAATGAAATACGAAATCATCTCCCAGGAAATGAAACCGAAGATTCTACCTTAGACACAACCTCTATGACTCCAGGTACATTAATTAGAATTCCTTGAAAACCACGTAGCTGAAATCACCGAAGCGAAAAATGACGTCATCCAAGTAATCAGCAGAGTAACTTTCATACAATTGTCAGACAGAGACCAGCTCCCGAAAATCCATATGACAAATCCCAACAAGCACATCGTGAAAATATACAATGCTGCCCTGGAAACACTGTTAACAGATAAAGCACCGGGAAACATAACAGAAGTTAACAACGTCATATACGCAACAGCTCTAGCAGCGACTCGGAAGCTTGGTGTCAAGACAATAAATAAAATTAACAGACACAGAGAACCAGCTTGGAAAACCAAACTGATACGAGAAATAAAACAAATCAGATGTGAGCTGTCTATATTAGATGAGCTCACCAGAAACCCTAATATTTCCACACGTAAATCCAAAAAAATCAAACGGAAATATAGCATTAAATCCCTAATTGATATTTCATCGATCAAGGAAATGCTGAAACAGAAACTTCAGCTAAAAGCACAAAGAACAAGACGATACGAGAAACGTTGTAGATTCTATCGCCAAAATAAAATATTCCGAAAAGATCTTAAGAAATTTTACAGGGAAATTGAAAAAACGCCTATACATGTCGAAACGCCACCATCGATTGATAATGTACAGACATTTTGGGAAAATATTTGGAGCAACCCAAAGGAATGTAACCCAAATGCAGAATGGATACGGCGTGAAGAAGAACGACTGCTGGATACACCTCTGCAAGAATGGGTAAATATATCCACAGATGATGTTAGGCAAGCACTAACGAAATCCCAAAAATGGAAATCCCCAGGAAATGACAAGTTGCCCAATTTCTGGCTGTATCATCTCTCATCTACCCATGGCATACTTGCAAAAACATTATCAACGCTCGTAAATAATCCCAATAAAATCCCGGAATGGGTTACTGAAGGTATTACATACCTCATACCAAAAACAACTGAAACAGACGACCCGAAAAATTATAGACCGATAACATGTCTTTCCACAACGTATAAGTTGATCACGTCTGTACTGACGAACCGTACTTACTCCTTCTTCGAAACAAACAACATTCTCCCGCTGGAACAGAAGGGATGCAGTAGAGGTTCATATGGCTGCAAAGATCAACTTCTGATAAATAAAATGATCCTGCAAAATTGCAGGAGACGACGCAGAAATCTCAGTGCAGCGTGGATTGATTATCGTAAAGCCTTTGATAGTGTTCCACATTCTTGGATCCTTAAGGCTTTGGAAATGTACAAAGTCTCCCCTGTGGTATTAAACTTTCTTAAGCACAGCATGGGGATGTGGAACACAAAACTATACCTTAGGCACACCGGGGGCACTGCCATATCCAACCGTCTGAATATCCGATGCGGAATTTTTCAAGGAGACTCTCTGTCACCCCTTCTGTTTTGTTTATCCTTAACCCCTCTTACACATGAACTGAACAACAGTAGCTATGGTTACAAAATAAATAAGAAAATTTTCAATCACCTACTATACATGGATGATCTCAAACTCTTTGCCAAAGGCGACAATGAGTTGAAAGGCCTCCTCAATATTGTAAAATACTTTAGTGACGACATAAGTATGGACTTCGGATTAGATAAATGTGCAAAAGTTACATTCAAGAAAGGTAGAATTACAGAAATACCCTCAATAGATTTAGATTTTGTCACAAAGATTAGGGAATTGGAGCATGAAGAAGCTTATAAGTACCTAGGAATTAGCGAAGGAGATGGCATACAACACCCCCAAATGAAAGAAAAAATAAGAAAAGAGTACTACAGGCGTGTACGTCTGATACTAAATACTGAACTAAACTCAAAAAATAGAATATCAGCTATAAACTCATTGGCTGTCCCAGTGGTGCATTACAGCTTTAATGTCCTTAACTGGACCATAGCTGAAATTAAGCGAATGGACGCCAAAACGAGAAAGCTTCTCACTTGCTATCGCATGCATCATCCCAAAGCTGATGTTGATCGTCTGTATGTGCCCAGATCCGAAGGAGGCAGAGGATTAGTTCAACTAGAACTGTCCTACAAAACTACAACAATTGGCCTCCAAAAATACTTAGAAACTACAGAAGACTGGATGATGGTATGCGTCAAGGAACATGAAAGTAGTAAGCGTCTTTACTCCGTAATGAAAGAAGCCAACAAATTCAAACTGGAGCTTCAAATGGGCGTAGAGATGCAACTACAGCACAATACACCGGCTGAAACTGCAAAATACTTGAAAAAGACAGCAAAGACGAATGCAACCGACCAGATACAGAAGCGATGGCAAGATAAACCGCTTCATGGCCAATACTCTGCCCGTATCAACCAAGCTGATGTAGACAAAACCCGTACCCATCAGTGGCTACGCAGTGCAGGGTTGAAAGCGGAAACTGAAGGTTTTATCATTGCTGCGCAGGACCAATGCTTGCTAACTAGGAATTATCAAGCACATATACTAAAATATTGTGTCAGCCCAAAATGCAGATTCTGTGATAAATATCCAGAAACGATTGATCATCTTGTATCAGGTTGCGCGATGTTGGCACCCACTGAATATAAAACCCGACATGACAGAGTGGGCCAATATCTGCACTGGAAAATCTGCAACTTCTACGGGAAGGAAACTGAAAGAAACTGGTACCAACACCACCCAGACTCAGTTACGGAGATAGGACCTGTTACAATTCTATGGGACTACACAATTCACACTGACAGAACAATCAAGGCCAACCGCCCAGATATTGTTATTAAAGACCACAAACAAAAACGGTGCCTCCTTATTGATATGGCAGTCCCTGCTGACTGCAATGTATCTTTGAAGATATTCAAAAAGCTGTCAAAATACAAGGACCTTGAAATAGAGGTCTCGAAAATGTGGCATATGGGAACATCAACAATCCCTGTTGTAGTTGGAGCCCTAGGACTGGTTGGAAAAGATTGCAGTAGACTAATTGCAAGGATTCCTGGAAGCCCATGCCTCAAGGAGATACAAAAAATTGTTCTGACAAGTACAGCCCACACTTTACGAAGGGCTCTATCTATGTAATTTTTATTTTATTTTATTTTTTTTTTTTGTCAGTGAAAAGTGTCATGATGCCATTTCTAACCTTAGGTCCCTGGGTGGGACCCGGAAAGAAATGTGTAAACGCCAGAAAGCAAAGAAAATAAAAATAATAATAATAATAGCGTGGATTGATTATAGTAAAGCCTTTGACAGTGTTCAACATTCTTGGAAGCTTAAGACTTTGGAAATGTACAAAGTCTTCCCTGTGGTATTAAATTTCCTTAAGCACAACATGGGAATGTGGAACATCAACATATACCTTAGTCACACCGGGAGCACTGCCATATCCAACCGTCTGATTATCCGAAGTGGAATTTTTCAAGGATATTCTCTGTCACCCCTTCTTTGTTTATCCTTAATCCCTCTTACACATGAAATAGCTATGGTTACAAAATAAATAAGAAAATATTCAATCACATACTCTACATGGATGATCTCAACCTCTTTGCCAAAGACGACAATGAGTTGAAAGGCATCCCCAATATAGTAAAATTCTTCAGTGACGACATAGGTATAGACTTCGGATTAGATAAATGTGCAAAAGTAACATTCAAGAAAGGTAGAATTACAGAAACCCCTTAATAGATTTAGATTGTGTCACAAAGATTAGGGAACTGGTACATGATGAAGCTTAAAAGTACCTAGGAATTAGCGAAGGAGATGGCATACAACACCCCCAAATGAAGGAAAAACTAAGAAAGGAGTACTACAGGCGTGTACGTCTGATACTAAATATGATCTAAACTCAAAAAACAGAATATAAGCCATAAACACATTGGCTGTCCCTTTGGTGCAATACAGCTTTAATATCCTTAACTGGACCATAGCTGAAATTAAGCGAATAGACGGCAAAACGAAAAAGCTTCTCACTTGCTATCGCATGCATCATCCCAAAGCTGATGTTGATCGTCTGCATGTGCCCAGATCCAAAGTAGGCAGAGGATTAGTTCAACTAGAACTGTCCCACAAAACTACAAAAATTGGCCTCCAAAGATACTTGGAAACTACAGAAGACTGGATGATGGTATGTGTCAAGGAAGTAGTAATACTGACAGAACAATCAAGGACAACCACCCAGATATTGTTATTAAAGACCACAAACAAAAACGATGCCTCCTTATTGATATGGCAGTCCTTGCTGACTGCAATGTATCTTTGAAGATATTCAAAAGTCTGTCAAAATACAAGGACCTTGAAATAGAAGTCTCGAAAATGTGTCACATGTGAATATCAATAATACCTGTTGTAGTTGGAGCCCTAGGACTGGTTGGAAAAGATTACAGTAGACTAATTGAATGGATTCCTGGAAGCCCATGCCTCAAGGAGAAACAAAAAAAATTACGAAGGGGCTTTATCTATGTAATATATATATATATATATATATATATATATATATATATATTTGTCAGTGGAAAGTGTCATGATATTATTTCTTAACTTAGGTCCCTGGGCGAGACCGGGAAAGAAATAATAATAATAATAATAATAATAATAATAATAATAATGATAATAATAATGATAATAATAATAATAATAATAATAATAATGTGAATAACACTCACAGCAACAGCAAAAATAAGATAAAATTAGTTCTTTTTAAAGGTAATGGTATTTAATAGCTAATTATTGTATATTTCTAGCAAGTCGATTGCTGGAAAAATTCACAAGAACTAGAGGTTAGAATTAATTTAGGATTAATATATTTAGATTTATGCTGTAAATTTCTTGTAACGTCTTGTTTGACTGACAGTCGAGTTGGTTTGGTGACCTTTGTAGACATGTTTAACTTTGAAATATCGTTAGCTTTCGACATATCGTTTCTCTTTATAGGTATAACATGTTGAATAAGAATTGACTTTTCTCGCATATCTTGTACGACATGATTCTTGTCGTTTGAATATAGTTAGACCATTCCTCAGAATTCTCAAGAATTTAATGCTGTATGTTATTCCTGATGACAAGGTCCGTGTATGCTGCAAGAATAAACCGTAATTTACGTGGTACATATGGTCTATGAATATCAGGAATCCATCTCAATGCATGGCACGTTAACAGATTGTAACTTATGGAACCAAAAACAGATTACAAATTGTTGTATTAACAATATAATTCATTCAGCAAATGTCACGCATTGAATCATTCCATGAGGCAATATAAAAAGTGAATGAAAACTAATCTCGTCAGTGCACATGCCAGTTCGACATGTTCCAATTAACTTAGTTAAAAGTCGGAAAGAGGAATTATGTTGAATATTAAACCTCTTGCTAATAGGAGCAGTGTCAAGTGCAATGGTTAATGTCTTCAATATGGCATCTCTGGTAGGCACTTAGCACCGTGCATTGAAATTTTTAAAAGACACCTACATCATTATATAAATATTTTAATCGTCAAATTCCACCTTAACTCCAAATATAAGGAATTTGTTGATAGCTTCGGAAAAACTGCCATAGTTTGATAACGAGTTGTTTTGGGGGGTTTTATGAAATTATTCAAATACTACAATAGAACAAACTTATTTGAAGAATCCAGACAGTTAAGTCTAAAATTTCCTTGAGTGATTTCTCGAAGCTTACTTAAACGCACTTGTCAAAGTCCTCGTCACAATGTCTGACGCACAAATACATTCGAAATATTTCTTATATTGCAACTATTGTTATACAAATTCGTTGAACTCTATGCATTAATATTCGATAAAAGACAATGACATATGCTAGTCGCAATAGATTAACAGCTGAGAATTTGAAACTTAACAATAGTTTCTTCAGGTTATTCACAAAATATGCAGACACTCATATATATTATTTTATTAAATATTAAATGTATACAAGATTATATATTAAATGCATATTAATATATTAAACTGTTGGTTTCTAAAAATGTTCAGCTCAGATTATTAATATTTCGGTATACATATATATATATATATATATATATATATATATATATATTTATATATGTATATATATATATATATATATATATATATATATATATATATATATATATATATATATATTCACTCACGTACAATACACCTGTGACTGCATTGCTGATCTCTCTGTATATATATATATATATATATATATATATATATATATGAAAAGATTTTATGTATAATCATAATTAATTTTCTATATATAATTGTGTATAATGTGCGTCTATCTGTGTAATTTTGTGTGAATATATTTTACATATATTTTAACTGTGAGTACCTGAATTTGAGCCCTTAAAATTGGACTTTTTGTTCATTGAAAAACACAGCAATCTACACGTTTTCAAGAAACCTTGTTTAGCATACTACTAAAAACAATCAAGTGATGTTGATATAGAACAAACACCTCTTGATGGAAAAGTAACTGTATGTTGTTCATTGATGAACATATTTGGATTTTTCATGTCGAGAAACATAGCTCAATATTAGCCAATATATAAATAATAAATTAAATAAAATATATTTCCATTTATGAAGATGACAGTGCATGGGAAATATATGTCTGCAATAATCCTCCTTGTATTCGGTAATTTCTCGAATTATTTTATTTTTGCAATATTATTGTTTTCTTCTTCTAGAACAATCGACTTGCAAATAGAATTTATCTATACCACATGTACTGAGTTTGATATTCTGGTGTTATGTTTACATTTTATACACAACGAGACGAAACGATTACATCACACTGTTATAATTCATAAATATCGCATAAAGGCAAGACATGAAATATCCGACAATATCCTGTGTGTCTACGCCGAATAATAGCATTGTCTATTATTCTAATACAGCTGAAGGACTCTATGATTTATTTAGATGAACAGAATATACAGTAACTTATATGAATTGAGTTTCGAAATTACCAATTAATAAACGCTTCTCTGATTTTGAGGCTTGACTGATATTGATAAATATTCCATAGCGTTTGTCTTTTACAGTGATAGACAGAACTGGAAATGCAATAACATATTTTCGAGATATCATTTACCCTGTGGGAAATTTGTCTTGTAAGGCGGATTTGAGAATCTTTACTCGGTGATCTCTTTCCTCGCAACTATTATATGAATGAAATATTGGACGTTTACTTACGGAGGAAGTGACGAAATATAAGGACAGTCTGGACCTCAATTAACTGGGAAAACTTTGCTATCAATCAGGTCACCTACTTTAAAAGATCCAATAAGGTTCAAATGAAATGGGGAACAGAATAATCAAGTGCCGATTGCACAATCATTTCATTTTATTTTGGATGTTGAATGAAAACAAAAACATCAAACGAGATGGAAATATCACTAATTGGTCAGTTCTCAGTTTAATCTTGGCTAGGAAATATTTGCAAGATGTTATCGTAAGTTCAATGCTAACAGTTCCTTTTATCGCATTTATCGCATGTCGAACTCTTTTCGGGCTTCCTACGTACCAGGCATCTTTGATCTTCAAATATTTAAATACAATGTCGATCGGTATCTTCTGTCTTCTTAATCCTTGCTCTATTATTGTTCTCTCTTAATAATAGTATTTCTCCCCAAATCTCAAACACTTGGTAACTTCTTGCTTGTTTGTGTACAAGAGCATCATTTGGTCTAGTTCGGTGGATTACTATTGTTGTTGGTTAAGTGTGAGTAAATGATTCAAATGTATTTTAAGTTTCATGACACATGAGGACCATTTATTAACAAGTCAAGAGAACCTCTCATAAAAGTTACATTCTTGTGTAGAATGTGAGCATCTAGCATGGATTGAGTCCGTTGATCCGCATGAATACTTAAATGACCAGTGAAAGTTAGAGTATACTGCTTTCTGGTTATTTAAAAGCATTCATGGATTACACGAGGAAAATGAAGACTGCAGCAATTTCCATGAGAGTTATATCGCATGATTTCAATATATGAGATACGGGTGCAGAAGATCACCGCGAAACTTTTAGTTGACGGTGTTTGAATTACATTCCTAAAGTGATATTACCACAGGGAATCATACACTTTCTTAAGGGGAGGGAAGTTATCTTTAATTTCAAATCAATATTTGTCATTTTTAATTTGAGAGACATCATATTCCCACCTGAAGTTCGGTTGACCGAAACACCGATAAAAGAAAAGGAATAAATTTTAGCATAAGCGAGCAGTAATCATTAAGGAATATTTTAGAAATTGATATATATATATATATATATATGTGTGTATATATGTGTGTGTGTGTGTGTGTGTGTGCGTGCGTGTGTGTATCAATACAGTTCATTCTATTAATCAAACAGCTATGCAGTATATATATATATATATATATATATATATATGCGTGTGTGTTTTTCTTTGTAGCTATGTATTTTTTCTTGTTACAAAATTCAAAAATGTTTATATATATATTCATTCTTTTTATATGTTATCTGTATAGATACAACATTTTTTAAGCAAATTCTCTGTTTTTAATTAAGCAGTATTAATTACATTACTGAATGTTCGAGCAATTTCGTAGCGTATATGAGATAGTGCATTGGTATACCACGGATTTTGTGAGGCATTTATTTTCCAACGGCAGTTTTTAGGGTTTCTACAATCGCATAATTTTTCGTTATTTTTATCTAGTTTTAGTTTATGTGTTTTATTACTGTTTTGGTATGCGTGTTTTTCTAGGATTTTCTTATTGTGTCTTTTTATGATTTGCACTGAAAATATAGAAAGAATCTGTATATTAAACACCCACTTAAATAAAAAAAAAAAAATAAATAGATAATCAGATAGACAAGAATAAAAGACAATTCTCCAGACACAGAACGACTGTAAGCGCGCCATAAAAATATCCTTCACTGGAAACCAACTAAAGGATGACCGTAAACATTAGCCTTGAAATAGATACCCTACCCAACCTTAGCAAAACCTCTCAGAGGATGATGAATCTACTGATAAGAATTAACTCCCTGCTGACCACTTAAAGAAGGAAAATAGTATAGCCACTCCCACAATAACAAATTCTGTAAAAATACACGTAAACCGAGAGATAGCTTATTCCTAAAATTTCGCTTGAAGATGAAACGTGACTAAACACCTCAATCCAACTTAATTTTATTAATTATTTGGATGATTTCGGCTCACGTTTTTGAAACATGAGAACTCTTATGTAGCGAAGGAATCATATTTTTAAACAAAAAATTTTATTATATTATAATATAAGCTCTACTTCTGTATGGAGCACTGTTTTTTAAAAATAAAAACAAAAATACTAAGGAACCCCGGATTATGCACCCAACGTGTTCTTTTCTATTTTCTGCATACCTGCACAAGTATATATATATATATATATATATATATATATATATATATATATATATATATATATATATATATATATAAGTATGTGTGTGCATTTGTATAATATATAAAAAATAGTAAAGAACCGTTAAGTTAATAATCCAAAGTTCTTGAGTATTTTTATTTTTATAAGACAGTAGAGCATATATCATAATTATTTTTTTAAATATGATTCCATCGCTACATAAGAGTATTTATGCTTCGAAAACAGTAGCTAAAACTTTAATTTCATTAATAGAAATTAAATTAAATTAAAGCATCTAGTGTTGTTTCATCCTCAATCCAAATGTGGTATAACTAATTTTGAAATTTACGGAGGCTTATAAACATATACATTCGTAACATTAATTTCTATAGATATGGAGAAAACTAATCATTTTAATAAGGGCTGATAGGGTATTCATTTTTACTGACAAATATTGTATAAATATATTAGTTTAGAAAAGAGGTTAAGTCAAGGTAGGGTCGGGGTGCCTTTTTTCAAAAGAATGATGACATCCGTTTAACGCATATTGTCTGGTCTATTTCAACGACAGAATTTTTTTCCCTCTTTTGTTACGCTTTTAAGTGTGTATTTGTATACATAAAGATCTTTTTCTAAAATGATTGTTTGTATATGAATACGTCGTATTGAACTAGATTTTTTTTTTGTTGACGTCTTCTTCGAGGCTTTTTTAGCTTATGATTGGGTTAAGTTTTTAAACCTATTGGTTTAATTGAACATGTTTATAGACTTTGAAATTTTAAAATATTTTAAACTAATTATTTAAGGCAAATGTCTGTTGTTGTCGGCAAAAAACCGTTATCTCATGTCTTTTATTTAATAAGTTTCCTATTCTAAAATCTTAATTATGTGTATTTATTCATGTAGACATAAAAGGCATGGGTCATCCCAGGTTTTACAAAGTCTTGTTGCATTTTCTATTATTTTTCATTTTAGTTTTTGGTATTTTATTTGTTTCTTTTAAGTGCTATGTCTGATTTCTATTTCTAATATTATAGAAGGAGCTTTGTGTTGTCTCCACCTTATTTTAAATTTATTCTTCGCGGATCCTATATATATGTTTCGATGTTTGGATTCTCAATGGATGTGTTTGTGCCTTTGTATACCACATATTCTATGCGGCATTTGTTCTCCAACGGTCAATATTTATGTTTTCTACAATCACATAATTTCTCATTATTTATAATTTTATTTTAGGTTTCTTATTCACTTGATTTTGACATGCGTGTTTTTCCAGGATTTTATCATGTTTTCTTATGATTCTTTCTAGATTTTCAGTGCAGGTTTAACTTGATTTTAAGGTGTTTTTTTTTATTAAAGATCTTGCTAAGTTTGCTCTCAGTGTTTTCAAATTAAAGCTAGGAATCTTTTCCCTAGATTATTGCGAACAATTTGGTTAAACTTTGCGGGTATACCAAATGATTTTCTTTTCCTGTTTTTCTTCTGGTTTGTACTATTGTTATTTTTATATAATTAATGTTAGCGTTTTTGTATCTAGTATAATTACCGTGTTTCTTAAATATTTCATTTACGGAGTTCATTCTGATTCTTTTCTGTATTGACGAGGGTATATGATTAATTGTGGATGGAGGATGGTTTTCCCTGGGGTGTACGTGGTGATAGGTTTGCTGTAAGGTAGTTATAGATTGTTCATTAAGTCTAAAGTTATGTTGAGTAAGTTTACCCTTTTCATTTTGTGTTAACTTTAGTATTCTGAATTCCCTATGTATTATCTTTCTAATTTCATCAATTTTAAAACTTGTGGAACTCCTCACTATCATGAGCCCGTCATCCCTGTGTGTCCTTAAAGTCTAATTCACGCTGCCAGTTTAGGTTATATAGTATAAATAGACCGAAAAGGTCAGAAAACTCTGCACAGTATAATGACTCCGTGGTAATGTTAAAATGGCCTTCTATGTTTTAAATCGATTGGTTCCCATTATGAATGAGGACAGACATTTTATCCATTCAGAATTATGTTCGTTAAGGATGAAACAAAACTAGCTGCTAATTTATTTTCTCTAAATGAAAGTTTTCAGCTTCTCCTTTTGAAACATGAGAACTCTTAGGTAGGTATGGAATCCTATTCTTAAAAACATATATATATATATATATATATATATATATATATATATATATATATATATATATATATATATATATATATATATAAGTAAAGAATTGTAACCACACACACTCGTGTATGCGTGTCTGTGTTTACATATTAACTTTATCTGGTATCTACACTCGGCATTTTCAATAATTTTCTCATCTATCTTGTTACTGTTACAAGGTTTCGGCTATTTCCCTTAGACAGCTTCAGAAGTCTTTCAATTCGGATAAATATCAGGGAATATCAAATTGAATCATATAATTTATTTACATTTTCGTTCCTCAGTATACCTCTACAGAAACGTTGTCTTTTTCTGTTAAGTATTTGTCAATTAGTGTTCCCTTGTTTTCACTGATGCTATGGCCTAAATATTGAACTCTTAATTACCATTCCAACAAATTGGCAATTTTTTTTATCATTTAAACCTTTGTGCAACCATCCTTAACCTACTATTTGCAAATTTAAAAATAAGTTTCTTCTTGCTTGTCTGATGTTGTCGCTACATCTGCTATCATGCCTTATCTCATTTACAAGCTCTCAACTTTTATTTTACAGAGGTTGATGAAAATTTGGAAAATTTCTGTCGTTTTCTTCCGTTCCTTTTAAATGTTATTTACTTCTAAGTTGAGTCTACTGTAGGAGCCTTCATATACTAGTAAATACACTAATTCCTTTACACGTCCAATTCTTCAATGGTCTCACAGGTTATCAACAGGAGACGAGCAATATAAAAATCTATATTTCATCACAAAATGTCTCTTCAAATAGAACCAAATTCTGCAGAGTGAAGTAGAACATTCGAGGAAGCGAGTCGGAAACATGCAATGATCTGTCTGCCCTGTGTAAATAAGGCCTGTTGAAAAACATACACAGAAACTGTCCATAAGAAATCTGGCTAACATTCCAAATTTGGCCTTTAAGTAGAAATTTCTGTTGAGTCACTCCTAGCGTATACACAAAATAACCAAGAAAATTATATACAGCAACCCTAGACAGTTTGATAAATAATATAAGATTAAACACGTTAAAATAAGGTTGGAGAAACAGTAAAAACCATAATTAGTGCGGAAGCAATTAAATCAATCCTGATTGATTAAGTATGGATGAAAGAGTGCGGTTGGCAATCCATGGGAAATGAAGTAAAAATGCGAATCAGACAAGAACAATGGAGATTCTTAGATCTGAACTTTATGTATACACTCAGCTTCGAGTGATTAATAAGGGAAGAGAAATGATGGCAAGACTTTTGGAGCGACGGTAACAATAGTACTTAATTAATCAGTGATAGGGAAGTCACGAGGGAGAGATAGATAGAAACTGATAGCATCACGAAGGCTGTAAAAGAACCCAATTTCTACGTAAAGTCTTGATTCATTTGTCTAGATAAATTCAATCATATGGCAAAGTGCGTCAGCAAAGTTAAATTTTCATTTTGTTTTCATTCATATTATCATTTTACAGATATACTTTCGTTATATCTGAAATTTTTCACACTCACATACCCAGCACACACATACACACATATATACACCGATACAGACACACACATGTATGTATATGTATATATATATATATATATATATATATATATATATATATATATATATATATATATATGTATGTATATATATATATATATATATCATGAAATGAATTAAGTCCAAAAATTATTTAATATATGTTCTGCTTATACGTTATTTTTATTAAAAAAATTGACCGAGAAAAAAAAATTGTGTGTGTAAAAACAATAATTTAAATACTGCTAACCAATTGCTTCTCTGTAGCTAAATGGTATAGCACATTTGACCACATGACTGTTTCCGTATAGAAAAACAGATTAGATTCTTGTCGTAGATCGGATATATTCTACGAAATTGTTCGAAAATTTCGGACGGTAAATGAAATTAATACTGTTTAATTAAAAGGAAAGCATTTACTTAAATAAACTGTATCTATACAAATAAAACATAAACAGTATATATATATATATATATATATATATATATATATATATATATATATATATATATATATGTGTGTGTGTGTGTGTGTGTGTGTTTGTTTAGTGTTTGTGTGTGTGTGTGTGTGAGAGATTGTAGAAACCCAGAAGATTGCCCATTGGAAAATAAATGCTGCGTCATATCTGTGGTATACGAATGTACTATCTCATCCATTGAGAGTCCTAATACTAATATGATATACATTGGGTCTACGAAGAATGAATTTAAAGCCAGATGGAGGCAGCATAAGTGCTCTTTCAACAATATAAATAAAATAAATCAGACTTCTCTATCTAAATATTTTTGGCATCTGAAGGAAATAAACAGAACACCTAAAGTAAAAGGGAAAATTGTAAATAGGAGTAGAACTTGTAAAACTTGGGATGACCCATGCCCTTTATGCCTACATGAAAAACTACACATTATTAAGTTTCTAAATAATAAAAATCCATTAAACAATAGACATGAGTTAACGGTTTTTTACCGACATCATCAAATTTTTGCATTGAATAATTAGCATAAAAACAACCAAAAATAAAATAATTTTTAAAATCCATAGTCCTAATAAATAGTTTAAATACCCTACAAAAAAATATAACTCTTTATGAAGTCGTCAAAAAACAAATGTTACGACAGTTTTCTTATATACACAAAACCCTTACAGAAAAAAATAAAATAAAAAATAAATAAATCTCCATAGACACGTAAACCAGACTAGACGAAATCATCTTCCGTTTTAAATTTAGACACCCGAACCTTCCCCTGACTTGACATCTATGAATGTAACTCTATACTGATACGAATTATTAACACCCTACACCCCTTTTCTATTTAAACAATCGCTCTAGCCGTTACCATGGAAGTTTTGATTTCAATAATGAATATGCTATTAAAACACGTAAATTTCAAAAATAAGTTATTCCCCCAAAAAATGTCGCTTAAAGATGGAACAGAGCTTACTTTAATTCAATTTAATTCAAATAATTATATTGAAGTTTTCGGCTCTTGTTTTGAAACATGAGAACTGTTATGTAGCATGTTGGAATTATATTTTTAAATAAATAATTATATTTATGCTCTACTTTTGTATCGAGCACTATTTTTTAAAAATAATAACAAAAATACTAAAGAACTTTGTATTATTTACCTAACCAGAGTTTCATTAAATTTATCTTTAGTTCTGGGTATTCTCTGACATAAACAAATATAGTAAATGAATCCCGATAGAAAATCAGTAAAACCAGTAGACCCTAGTTTTTACCCTCAGTAATAGGTATTATTTGAAGTAATACACAAGAGTTCATAATAATTGATAATGCATATCTAAAATGTAACTTAATATAACAGTTCGTATAATGTATATAATTGTAATTGAGAAATAACTTGTAAAATAACGACTAGATTTTAATTAGTAGAGTTTTGCTTCTGGTTCTTCAGATATGTCTAGTTAATGCTGCATGCCTTTGTCGGAATAATATAAAGCAAGGAATTTGCCAGGAATGGATTTCTCGTCAAAATAACCATCAATATACAGTGTTAATCTAAAGGAAATGGCATAAGTTAACCACTATTTCACGATGTATAGATTCCGATTTCATTTTCCAGGATACAAAACAGTGTTCACTAAGGCGAGACAAAAATGTTGCCTTAGATTTATTATCAGCTATTACACTGTAAATCTTACAGTGTGATATAACAGGTACAAAAGATGATTCCTCAAAGAACGCCAGAACGTATTATAAACACCTCTTAGTAATAGACGGACATGTTTAGAAAAGTAGTGAAAACAGCCAACATCCACTATACTAAACATAGGTAATGTTCTGGAAAATATTGAGGGTATCTAACCTTTAGAGTAGCATGCGAAAAGTATTATAATATGCAGATGTCTCAACAAATTGAAACTACCACTGATAAAAATACAATACAATCCTCATATACAGTATTTGCATATTTCAGTAGTAATGTTATTTATGTGGTCAACTCTATACTCCTTGTGCTAAATGTTTTTAACAGAGAAAGTTATAAAGCAACCGAAATATCGAGAGAAAGAGGATCAGGTGGATGTAAAAGTTTGTTTTTTTACGGATGTTTGATTTTTCAGACCTGTAGAGGAATAATTGATCGCTTGAGTTGAAATATATCAAAGAAACTAATTAAAGAAATTGTCAATGTCTCTGAACGCATTCTGAAATGATCAAGAGAAACAGGAAAACAATTTGACTGAAAACCTATAGCGAGTACATCAAATTGGAGAGCTTTGTTTGTAAGGTAATCCAGTTCAAACAATGTTGTTTTTGTCTCATCAAAAGAACGATTTAAAGAATCGCTTGATGGCAAGTAAAACAAACTCCACGCAGCGGAAAAGGAAAGCCAAACACTCTCGTTAAGTGTACTTATTGATATCAAAATTGAAGAAAACTAACTTACTAGAAATACATTTATGTCATTTACTTAAAATAACTTCGTAACTTTCATCCTCCAAGTAGTGGTCGATTTTTGTGAAACGCTAAATTGTTGGTTATTTTCAAAGCAGCTATAAATTCTTCACTGTAAACATTAGCACAAAAGATAAAATTTCTACTATCACTTAAGTTTATGCGTTAAGGTTGCGTATAAATTAAGTTAATTTAATCAGAATAAATTAGACTGATATCTTTGCTCACAGTTCGATATTAAACTGTTGATGGTGATACCGAATATTATAAACACATTTTCTAATCGTTGGTTGATTATCTTTTTCTATAGACGTGTTTCTAATAACGATATTGTCTTATTCCAACAAACATTATAGACTTCGAAACGAAAGTTTCAGTGAATATACAGAAGTATCCAATTGTTTAATCCCCGATTTATTGGATCTGTTATTTTTCGGAGGTAAACGACATATGTAGAAACGATATTAAAATAATCCAGAAAATGTACAGGCAGCAAAGAGTCGGTGTACAGAGAAAATGTAAATTCATAAAATATACAAAAATAGAAAGGGGTGTAAAAAAGAGTTCTGAATTTATCCATCCGATACAGTGTAGCGATACTGAGATTAATAGTAACAGAATTCATTATTGGCGGTCACAATCTTAACAGCATAAGATATTCAGATGACACAGAGTTGATCGCAGACACCAAAAGCAACTACTGTAACTCCCACAGAAGAAAGTGAGAAGAAAGAATTAGCAGCAATTGCAATACGACAGAATGAATTGTTGTTAGCAAAATGAACAGCCCAACATGAAAATTAGAAACTTTTGATACGTAAATCTTACAAGTGCAGCAATTTAAATATCTGTCTGGTAAGATAGGACTAAAAGTGCGAAATTGAAATGCTAATTGCGATAGAGAAAGCTGCTTTCCTTAAGCCTGGAAAATATTAAGCAAGAGGAAAAAAGAAAAGAGGACAAATTCGATTGAAGCAAAGAAAAAAATAATGAAATGATATGCAATATCGGTACCCCTAAATGATAATGAATGCTGGAATTCTTCTCATTAATGAAGAAGTGACATGAAGTAACAGAAAAATGGTATTACGGAAAGATGCTGAGAATACCGTAGACAAAACATGATAGCAACGACTAAGATATTAGAGAAAATGGAAGAAAAGGACACATTCTTAACCTCATAAAGTTGTGGTTGAAATTTCTATGAAACAAAATGGAGAAATTAGGCTTGGAATATTTCGATATTCATTGAACAGATTGAAATAAAGCGGAATTTAAACAACCTACCTAGCAAGCTTGAGAAAATGGATGCCGGAAAAGGTTTTGCGATTAATAAAAAAGGCTAAATTTATTAAGAGTTACAAAGTACAGGTAACTGTGGAAAACCATGATCGCCTAGGGCGTGGTGAGACTTATGCCAATCTATGTGACAATATCTATAAGTCTTGAAGAAAATGATATTACTTGTATCCGTCCTGCTTGTTAAAAAGTCTGTCATATCATAAAGTGTTCTGGTATTCGGTGAAATAGAATCGAATCTTATTATTCTTTATACTTTCATTTCTAGATAGCATTTTTTCAACGGGTGGACGTATTTACAGAAGCTGCCAGATTGAAGTAATGCAGCGATAATTCTCTTGATGGAGATAATCCTTTATCACCGACGAACATTCCAAAGATATATAATAAGATTACCTTATGAAAGATTTATGGATAGAATTATTCTAACCCTAACCCTAACCCGTTTTCGACCGGACGTTTCATTACTGGGAATTTTTGCTGTTCAGTTTGATCAGTTTCAGTTTAAAGTCAATCCACTCGAAAATCAAGCCATTGATTCCTTTGATCAGCAGTTTCAGCCTTGCGTGCAGCAGCAGTTGAAGAGTAGTTGTGTCCTTTGATCACCAGTTTCAGCCTCACACGCAGCAACATTTGAAGAGGCGTTTCTTTTCAGCCGTTGAGTCATATGATCATCATTTTCAGCCTCGCACGCAGAAGCATTCAGATATGCTCTTCTGGAAATCGATGGCTATGTTGATCTTCGGAGTCAGTGGCTCTGATTGAATCATTTCGAGGCAGGCGAACCGATCTTTCTAAAGACGATTTGTTGTCCCTTATTCACATGACGGACTTGGCGGCAGCGATTTTGCGACCTAGATAAGTTTTCTTCTTTGCTGGCATGTCTTAGGCAGGAATAAATTGTCAAATAGAATGCGTGATCAAATACCAGAAGAGAAGGCTGAAAAGTTAAAGGAATCACTAAGCTCGAATAACTTTAGGGAAGGTTGGGAAAATAAATTTTGAGTAATAAAAAAGAAACCTTACCTATTACTAGGATGAATGCAATGCAAAAGCTGACAGGACACTAAAAAATATTGAGAACGGCTATAAACGACAATGAAAGCAACGCATTGAAACAGTAGTAGTAGACTTTATGCAACGGAAAATTTAACCTCACTTGAGATTGATTGAAATTTGGCCAATAGAGGAGGAATGTGTAAGCAGGATTGAACTTACAGATGTAGAAGCTGAATTGCTAAATTAAGCAGTAGCAATGACCTTAGGACTGCGTAGAGAAACAGTATACACGGTGACATTTGATCAACGTGTAAAAGGGATTCGTGCATCCAATTAGCAACTCGAACAGGTACAGGTCATGTGTATGCGAGTGCATTAGCGTGTGTGTCATCGCGTAACACAGTGCGTGTTGCAAGGCCACAATTACACGCATTGCAGCACGCGCTAAATATCAAAGTCACCAGAAACCGATGGGCATGGTGTGGAGGTGTGAAGCACGTCCACATAGCATGAGCTAGGATTGGAGAGTTATGTGTAAAAAATGATATTAGGAAATGTATTAGGCGAATGAAACTGACAGATCATGAACAAACAAAACTTCGTAAATGGACACATAGTGTTGTTTAATTAGTGCGTTTACTCGTGCCTAAACGTTGATGTAGTGGGGTACATCACTGGTGTCGTGCACCTGTAAAATTTATTTTAGGTTCGCTAGAATTGACCGGTTGTTTCACAGGAAAAATGACGAAAATAGAATGTACCTGACAAAAGTTATCTTGCTTGAGGCCTAATCAACCCCCGTCCAAAAAATTTATTTTACATACCTGTCACGCATTGAACACCTCTGCAATTGCTACGTGACCATCTCTTCAATGCGCATCTTTTGTGTTAGTTTTCAAATCTCTAAATTGATTGTACGCTGTTTATTACAGGCATTAATTTTGCCTTTGACTTTTGCGCAAAGTGTAAAATGTCACTTTTTTCGATTTTTCAACTTCAAGGTTGTAATTATTTCCAGCCACTTTGAACTCAAAAGCGGCACTGAAAAATTATCTTTCAAACAAACAAAAATCATCGAAATTGGATGAAAAGTCATAAACAACATTCAATCACACACACACAATTACGTACAAACACATATTTTGAAGATGATAGATACAAATAATATTATTGTAATAATTTAAAATATTTAATTATATTAAAGTTTTTCATGGAAATTATTTATTCAAGAACAGATAGTAAATAGTAAAACGTTGCTGGGAGTTATAATGGACAGGAAGTAGTGGAGATCCATTGTCACCAACAATATGATCTCACAACCGGCACTGAAGAATTATCTATCAAACAAAAAAAAATTCATTGAAATCAGATGAAATGTCTGGAAACGATATAAACAACATCCCATCACGCATACACGCAAACATACATACACATAAACATTTTGGAAATTATACATATAGATATTTAGTTATCCAAATTTAACTGCATAATAATAATTAGTATTATTGTAATAATTTCAACCATTTATTTTTATTAAAGTTTTTTGTAAGATATTTATCCAAGAACAGATATTATATCGTAAAACGTTCGTGGATGTTAAAATGGACAGTTATACTTGTAGTGGGGAGCCAGTGTCGCCAACAATATGGACTCACAACCGGCATTCAAGAATTATCTATAAAAAAAAATTCATCAAAATCGGAAGAAAACGTGTGGAAACGCATAAACAACATCCGATCACACACACACAGACACACACACACATATATATATATATATAAACATTTTCTGAATTATACATACAGATTCGTAAATATAACAATTTTTCCTTATTCTCCGTATCAAATTGAAAAACACTATATTTGAGAATCTAAGCACTATTATTTCAAAAAGATGTATCGTATTTTTAAAGAAAAATGTAGTTTTTTTTTATTAAGTGCGTGTGTCGGGATTTGTTCATATAGCAGTATGCGTATATGCGTCTGTACAAGAGTTGAATGAAAATTACACTTTTAGAACGTATAGTTTCAATCTTATTCAAAAATGTATATTTGTCTCTCACAGGCTGAAATAACATCCGGGTACCTGTATACTCTTTAACACATTTTATATTTATCTCTTTCTTTGTCTTGTCTTTCTCTCTCCCTATTCTCTTCATCTATATTCTATGATCTCTCTATCTCTTAAAAAACACGCACAGTTGTCGAGTCTACTCCTCAAAATATATTTTGGTAATAATAATAAAAAGCCAGAAAAAAATAGTCTCAAAGTATACATGAGACCACAAAAATAGAAAAAAAACATTAAAATAGCATGAAATCTATGTAAAAATGAGTTAGGTTACTAAAAACAACTAAAAACTAATTTAACTTTGTTTAGCGGAGTAAACTGCAATACATACGTTTCCAAAAATATAAACTCTTAACCAAAAGTTCAGTGCTCTAAGCCGAGATGAAAACAAAATATCCTTCAACTACATAAAACCACT
The DNA here is from genome assembly GCA_963932145.1 of Acanthosepion lycidas. Taxonomy (NCBI): domain Eukaryota; kingdom Metazoa; phylum Mollusca; class Cephalopoda; order Sepiida; family Sepiidae; genus Acanthosepion; species Acanthosepion lycidas. Next base: position 7,493,731 of record OZ010582.1, read on the forward strand.
TCAGCGATTCTAAAAATAATACAATAATAACTAAAATTTCTTTAGCTTTATTTCAAATACTAAACGTTCGAACTGATGAAATTATGAAAAAAATCAATAAAAATTGAATAATTAAGCAATAAATTTTAAGAAGTGTGAAGAAATGAATAAAACGTAATATAAATTAACTGAAAATAAATAATATAAAAAAACACAAAATCAGTGTCAAGACTACAGAAGATTGTAAAGATCATTAATCTGAAATAAACAATAAATATCTTTTCCATTCCTCCAAATTTACATAAACTACTCTCTGCTCCATATAGCGAATCACGATAAAGAGGCAAATGTTAGATGGTCCGAGGCAATTTTGAATTCTGTATCCGAACCATTAATATCCACCAATGGGAGAACTCTTCCATCAAAACCTATATAATTAAAGGTGAGCTTTTTGTGCATTTTATTCAGTTAATATTTGTCTATGACTTCTAAGAAAACCGCAGTTTAATCACAAAACATTCCGGTTACTTACACACTCAAACACAAATTCACATAACTTAGTATTAAAATATATATCCAAAATGTCAAATGTTAAGACATGCTGTAAATAGTTACTTCCTCTAATGAAATTCAACATCATGGAATAATTTTTTTTTTTTTTTTTCACCTGGTGCATTAGGAAAGTAAACTTGCAAAGTCACAAGTATACTGTTTTTTGCTATAATATAAAATATATCTAAATTAACTAATGACATTTTCCCATGTGTTACAATATGTCATACAGTTATTTATATTCAGGGCTAAATCATTCTTAGACAACATATGGCAACTTATATAAAACGGTTGTTAACCGTATAGGAAAAAAATAAATCATTTCTAGTCGAAGGGAAAATCAATTAGATGTTTTTGGCGAAATTTTACTGAATTGGATATATAAACATAATCTAAAATATATGAACCTATAAAAGCTTTTTTTTTTATTTGTAAATAAAAGTAAGTTTCTATGAATGTTTATTTGAAGTGTGAAGACATATATTTAATTGGTTAATGTTTGCGCAATGTTAAAACTGCCACGCATCAAGATGTTTTTTCGGGTGATCTGTGTTTGATTGATTCATTTCTACGCATTATCAAACATTAGCAGGTTATTTAAAGTCAGAAACTATTTTTAGATTCTAAGAATTAATAATGATTTACTGATAAAAGTCTTACTAATTAATCCAGGGGGAATTTCTTTTTCATTTTACATATTTACTTTCTTCTGTAAAATACATAGTGTATGGCTATATTTCCATTTGACCACTAACGTAAATTGCTATAAAATCAAAACGAAAAGCAGATAAAATCAAGTCATTTTCTTAAATAGCCTCGTTAGATCGAGACGTTCACATGTATGTCATGAACGGCGCTGAACCTGTTCAGAAATATCTATATTATCGGCAGTATACATATGCTTTCTATGATCAGTGGCTAAAATCGGCTTTGAGAAAGTGAAACATGAATGTTTGGGCAAAATATATAATTCTTTGAAAATTGCACATAGACACTACAGAATTAGAATAAAGAACTATACCAAATAATAAAAGCAACACCACTTTAGAACTATCAACAGCAACAACAAGTCAAATTCATAGTACATATTACTGAAAGAGAAGATAATTGCATGATCAACATACGGTCATAAGTTATTATTTTCTGAAAAGTGTTTATAAAAGAAAACACCTTAGAGCATGATAAAATCTACTGAAGCTGAGAAATCAGTTTTGCTAAAAAAATTATTTAAGAGAAAGATTTTATATACTTCAATCAACATCAGCACTGCCTGTTTGGTCAATGATTGCCACATGTCTCCTTATAGGTAAACGGCTAATACTAATATTACCATATTATTAGATGGTATGATTAATCATTGTAAACTTATCAATCACGTTGAAGAAAGTTGTCAAAACTGAGGTCTAATATCTATTAGTATATATTAAAGAGAATAGAAGATAATATTTAGAGTATACCTTATTTGGAGTCATCATACTCAATTTCGGCAATTATCTCCGCAGGAATTCGGAAGCAGAAAAACTATGTTGCATATGTTCACCTGTGTCTGTTTGTTTTATTGGGCTGGAAGTATGCCAAAGTGTCATATTCAACAAATTCTAGAATGATTTTAGTCATATTAGTTCGAGTTTTTATCGTTTCGTCATATTGTGAGATGAGAATATTAGTTGAGATAAGTCAAAAGTACAATATAAAGAATATATGGAATTTTCATTTCTAAATAATGTTTGTAGCTGAGAAATATACGTAAACTATTTGTGGTGTAATTCATTGCTTTAATTGAACTGTAGTTATTTTATAAACAACAATAATTGCAAGACACTGAGAGAACGTAAAGGATCACCTGCGTTTTAATAGTCTGTATGAAAAAGTTTCGCCGAAGAGGAAATCCTTTCCGTCATTCATTTGGTTTCCGATTTCCGTCTGTTGCCCAAGTAATTTACGAAAGGAAATGAAGAAAACGCTTTACGACATTTTGAATTTATATCATATCTAAAGAAGACTAAAATGTCCAACATTGTCAATTAGGGAAATACAACAACTTATTAAAAAAGGCCGTTCTGATATATTTTCCTTTCTATGTTTAAGAAAGTTTTTTTATACCTTTACTGTTTGTTCAGTTATGTGTAAATATTTATGGTTTCATATCAGAGTAAATAGTCTAAATATCTAGAAATTTTCGTCTTTTGCTGCAGTGATGAAATGACATATTTCATAATAGAAACGGCATTGAAAATGTTTAAAAAGGAGTCTTCCGTGAGACAATTTATTTTTTAAAATGACATATATCTTCATCATTGAGATAAAATATACTTCAGTTTAAATCTAAGTCAATGTAACCTGAAAGTTCTGATATTCCATTTGTTTTGCCAACATTTAAATCATTCTGAGTCATTAAAGATGGCGGTTTAAGCATTAAGGTTATCGAAGCTTTTAGAGTAGATAGTATATATTTTCAACTTACTCCCTGTTAAGTTATCAATGTAATAATTCAACAAATACTCAGAGAAAGAGAACATTTAATACTAATTAGGAAAATTTATGAGAAGCACAATTAATTGTATCTTGTTCAGTTAATTTTCGATAAAATGGTTCTATTATTACTGGAAAAAAATAAAAGCAGCATAAATAAGATCGTCACTCCTGACACGAAACATCATTTGGAAAGACAAAAAAATCAGCCTGAAATCAAAGATCAGACTAAAAAGTATGAAGGATTTGGCTAGAGTGCTCAGCTGCGAAGGGATATTGCGATCTCCCACGGATATGGAATTGTTGCTGCTGATGATGCTTCTGATTCACATGGTGTTGTTTTACAATTGAGTCCACAAGTTGACAATAAATGCAAGAAAAAGAAAGAAATCCAACAATACGTGTGTGATAGCTTCAGACTTCTTTTGGGTCGCATTCTAATATCCATTTTCATATATATAACCTGTTACGAATAAAGACGGTCGAATAAAAAACTATCTTATCCAACAGGTTTCCTCTTTGAGGGACTTTATCAGTGCAAAAGTCATCATTGTCTTTGTTCTTATTGTCCTTTTACAGATATATCTCAACTGACCTTTTACACATAATACATTATTTAGAAAAATATGACAAACTGGTGAAGTTTTTCTTGACGAGTTTCATCCGTTAAAATTTCATCGAATGAATCACAAAAAAAAATTTCCATTCTGTCATATTTTTCTAAATTCTCTTTGTTGATATATAGAATTATACAAACTTATATATCGTTATATCATAATATCTTATATAAATATAATTTTTGATCATTTTATTTGCCATGAACTTCTATTCTATTCTAGTTTAACATTAAAATAAAGTTTCTTTTATACAATCATTCCAACTGAAGAATCTTCTCAATACTATGCGATCGGTTAAGTTAAATCTCTTCTTTCTTGTTTCCTATTTTTCAATCGAACTGTGTATTTAATCTAACTTAATTTCATTTTGTGTACAATTTTGTGTTTCCATATAATGTGTTTATTTAAATAAAATGAGGTCTTCTTTTAAATATCTATTTTACAACGAAACATTTCCGGCAGTTTTTCACACAACATGGAAATGTACTATTAATAAAATTAGAAATATCTCTTTCTATAATGAACAGTTTGTTTGTTCCTGTCTCCGATGAGAGCAAGCACTCGGTATAATGCTATAATGCTTTTTCTGAAATAATGTTTGCAGTCAATGACACACAGCAATTTACTTTCTAACTTCTAAATAAGGACTATTTTCTCCATACCATCTTCTTATGTTACAGCACGACCAACATAAAGCAATTTCAATTTAACTTAAAAAAAAAAAAAACATAGATGCAAATAATAATTTGTTTATTATATGCTAGTGAATATTTTATTTATTAGTCATATCAGACTCAAAATTGTATAAATTTTTATTCGTAATGATCGCTTATCCACGGCTGGAATAGCAATAACTAACCTGCTGATTTTCAAGGCAATGTGTATGCCTAATATTAAAATAAAAAAATAAAATGAGCTCTCTCTTCTCATTGATATCGCAGTAGATTAATTTATGCATATGACACTTTAGAAATACGCCATGTTACCGAAAGCATAAATTATATTTGATATTCTATAAAGGTTTCCCTCTGGCTTAAATGAATACAATTCCAATCTAGCAATAAAGTTAAATCTTCAAATCTGTTTTTTTTTTATATATCTATAGTGAAAGTAAACCTCTTGTTTTCATATTACACAGGTAACAAATAAATACAAGTAAGTAAATGATCGTGATTATATTTTTCTTATTTAGTGAAATCTTAGTAAAGACCTTGCAAAATGTTATTTGTTTGGTTACTGGAATTCTTACAAGGCTTCTATCCGTCGATTTGGCTAGAGGCTAAACGAGAACAGACGCCTAAGTTTAACTACTTTCACAATTCGGAGAGTCAACGACAAAGGTTTGTTTGTCGTATCGATCACAAATACTCTAAAATTGATCATTCGTTTACAAATTATTCTTGGATACCTAAACGTAAATGACGCACGGTTAACGGGATCTACGACAATTTTCTTACTACCTTGTCATACTTTCTTTTCGATACTTGTGTCTAAGCACACCAGAAGGTCGAACGAGAGAAATAGCCAAAGCACGCAGCCTTATAGAGACGGAAACTAAATGAGTTCTCAAATAAATCGTGCGTGAAGCCGCAAAAAAAGGAATCGTTCCCGAAGCTTTTTCGATAATGTGACAAGCAACGAGCCGTGTTTTTCTCTGTTGGCCAAGTAATGAAAAGGAAGACCGCGTATATTTGGTCTTGTGCGCCTGCGCACTTGTGAAGGTGCACCGCCTGGTGTTGAAAAGTCATTTGTTAGGCTTCAAGTTTGATGAGAAAATTCTGGGTT
>OZ010582.1:7504135-7531635 GCA_963932145.1 Acanthosepion lycidas
GCATTTCTTCATGTCTGAGGAGAATTAATCATAATATTGAAAGGTTGATTAGTGCAATTAATCGACACAAAATATTTTAACTCATAAATAAATATATATATATGTATATATATATATATGTGTGTGTGAGAGAGTGAGAGAGAGAGTGAGTGTGTGTGTGTGTTTGTGTGTGTGTGTGTGCGAGTGTGTTTGTGTGTGTGCGTGTAACAGAGAGCGGGAGCGAGAGAGAGAGAGAGAGATGAAGTTCAAATTTATATAGAATAGGGATCGGAAACATTTATTCCCCAGTGTCAGAAAAAACTTCAAGAAAAGTGAAAAAGTCACATTGATAAGCGTTTCTTTATTATATATATATATATATATATATATATATATATATATATATATATATATATATATATATATATATATATATATATATATATATTGCGTATGTGTATTTAGGCAGCATTTTTCATTAATGCATATTTCATTAAATAATATAGACAAGTTTTGTCTGTTTATTTTAAGCAAATTCCTTTCATATCGTATGATAATATTCATAGCACTATCATTGAAAGACGAAAGAAAATCACCATATTGTTACATGTCTTTAAAGCCTATCTATGCTTTCGGTTACATAAGCCATGTTCAGAGATGACAAGTACATAGCAATAAATTAAACAATAAATGGACATATCAACAATGGTAGTCTGTTTTGTTTGCGTGGAAGACTTCCAAGTAACGACAAACCCGTGTATAAAAACCACTGGAAGCAGACTCACAACGCGCCCCATGACATCACACCTGGCCACGCGAGAGTAAAGACAAGAAGTGTTAAGTATGGGAAACCGTTGGTATAAACTAGTGGCTATTGTTATCAATCAGAGGCATTTAACTATATTTGTCTATTTTTCATAGTTTATTTTATTCAAGTTACGTTACAACAGTTTTATGTATATAGCTTCAAGAATGTTTAGTTTTTGTTTATTGTTTTCATGTTTAAGTATAGTTGTGTTTTCAACGAGGATTTTCCAGAATTGTGTGACCAACATAACATTTTTAGGCATTTGAAACAACATGCCTAGCCGCCTAGACAACTCTAAAGAACAGAAGCCACTGGTTTATACCAACGTCTTCGCATATTTAACTTTTCTCGTTTTCACTATCGCGTGGTCATGTGTGATGTCATGGGCCGCGGTGCGATTTTCGCTCCAGTGGCTCGTATACACCAGTTTGTCGATGCTTGGAAATCTTCGATGCAAACAAAACAGACTATCATTTTTGATATGTCCACGTATTGTTTAATTTTTTGTAATGCATATGTCATATCTGATGATGGCCTATGCAAGCCGAAAGATAAATCATGTATCAATATGGCGATTTTATTTCGTCTTTCAATAATAATGTTATGAAGCTTATCAGACGATATGAAAGGAATTTCTTTTAAATAAATAGATAAAACTCCTCTATATAATTTTATGAAACACACACACAAACATATATATATATATATATATATATATATATATATATATATATATATATATATATATAAACTTATAGTCATCATCCGTACCAATACACCAGTACAAGATTTCCAGTCAATTGGGATCCGACCTGGACGTCGGTTTCCATAAGTGAGTTGAGGACCTAGTGTGATTCCCTTTGGAACTCGGCATCTGTGTTAAAACGGCGACGTTTGTATTGCATTTTCAGATTGGAGAAGAGATGACAGTTTGAAGGTGCAAAACTGGAGAATATGGCGTATGTCCAAGCGATGCATTGTTGTTTTGGATTTTGCAGTAGAACTCTCGATTTACGGCCTGCTCCCGCGGAAAGAATTCTGTATGTAAAATACGCAAATATCGAAAATAAAATCGATTCACATGGCCTTGAATGACAAAATCGCAAGCTAAAGCATACATGTGATAAAAAAAAAAATCACAACTTCCACAACTTGCGAAGTGGACAAACCGATGTCACTTGGGACACTGGCCTATGGGGTAAATGCTAGCTTCCCAACGCCTGCAAGCGTTTGTTATCGTCTGCTGACGCTTTACAGAAGTATCATAAAAAGTTATTGGACGTATCCAGAAAAGTTATCTTTTTGATAACATACGCTACGTTAGGAGACAAACGCCATACCAGCTGTACTTAGACAACGTAGAAGGTGTGTGTATGTATGTGTGTTTGTGGGTTTTCACAGTTAAATTTCTATTTCGATGCGACCTATATTTTCGTTTGATGAAATTCCCTATATATATATGTGTGTGGGTGTTTGTAGAACATGATTTCTCTATCATCATTTTCTAATTCCTGAGTCCCTAACATGAACAACGTGAAAATTCGGAAGCATGATTTTGCTGCTATATAATTTCTGTCTATAAAAGGCAGGATGTGTGTGTGTGTGTGTGTGTGTGTGTGTGTGTGTGTGTGTGTGTGTGTATAACGAATGCACAGCCGCAATTTTCGGCGGATTTGCACCAAAATTTAAATGCACATGCTCCAAGTCAGTGGGAAGGCCAACACCGACTTTGCATTTCCCAACTCCCATCGATACTGAAAATAATTGATTTGTTCATGCTTCTACAGCAGTTTTCATGTAGTTTGCGGCCATTTTCTACTGGCCAGAGTGAGAGGCTATAGCTGGCTGCCACAAACAGTCAGGAAGATTCTATTGGCCAGCGTGAGAGCCAACAGCTGACTGACACGAATGTTAACTATCGTGCTTGCATGCAAAAAAAATAGCTGCATTCGTCACAAGTGGGAAAAATGTAAATCTGCATGGCACTTTACTCCAATTGCCTCATTCGTTTGCTTAAAGTCAACGTTGAATCTGATTCCGCAGAACTGGGTTCGATGTGAAAAAGTAATTGTTGTTAACATTCTTTTTTCATTCTTTTTTTTCCAGTTACGAGTCTTTTTTAAAAGCTTATAGTTTTGTGTTCATTCTGTTTAGTTCTTTTTTCGTAACATACTTAATGTTTAGTATAGATCTTAGAAAAAATTCGCAGTGTGAGGTAGGCAAGAAGTAAGACATGTAACAACATCAGCACGGCAAAGTGCACTCCTTTAAAGGCAAGGAAGGGCAAAAATATTTTAAGTCAAGTGATAACGATTACTGTATGAGTCGTACGATTTTTCAATCAAGCACGGGCAACGCCGGGCCATGCTGCTAGTAATAATATAAAAAAATTGAAATAAATGAATGAAGCCAGTAAAAAAATCAAATGTAGATATTAAAAATGAATGTTTTCACTGCTACTTAAGACAACATAATTAATTAAATCTTTATATTTTTTTTATTTTCATTTTATCGAATTTTTGAACATTTACTATATTGTTACAAATGAAGATGCCATCTTCTAACACATGCATTAACCTTTATCTACATTTTCTATGTACTTGACGTTAAGTCAAGTACATAGAAAATGGCGTCAAAGAAGAATGACAAGTGAACTCATCGAAAAACCATAGACGAAGAAAACAAAACACATTGAAGGGATTCATTTTTGTTTATTCATTGCCTTTAACAAAAGGACAGCTTCTAAATTGAAAAGCAAAGATTGTCAGATAGGGTTCAAACATCGCAACACCCAAGCAGCCATCTACCGCCGTGTAGATTGAACTCTCAATCCTGTTAGATTAATTAGGAAAAGACGTAGATAAGAACTTTAAGCTTAACCTTGTCGAAGGTTACAATATTTGATCGAATCTGATTGGAAAATGACAGCAATTTGGCCCTGAATATTTTGACTGTCATACCCTGTTAAATTGCTATCCCTCAACTTCGAACCCGTTTAATAAGCATAATGATATATCGCAAATATTTGAAGAATTAGAGCCAATAAAAACTCTAGATGTATTTCGGCATTGGGATGAGTAAATAAAGTCTTTCGTCTTGCTGGACAATCAGTAGTGACTTATCTTCCAAAAAGAAACAATTGTTTTGTTTTAGAACAAAATCAATTTTGTTATTGGCTTTCGCTGAATGGGGGCGTTGATCAACAGAATTCCCTTGAAGTTCCACGGAGTTTGTGATTTGAAGAACTCGATTTTCTGAATTAGAATTTCAACATAAATCCTAGTTTCGGTCCAAATTAGCCATTTTTGTAGAATTGCAATTATATACCTAATCAGAATTAAAGTGTCATTTTGAAATGCTATGGACTGAATTGAGAAATTCAGATTTATTCTTCAAAATTAAAATTATTGTTTTCTAAACTGGAACAGAGAGATACGCTTAGCTTTGCGTCGGAAGCCCAATTAGCCCACTGTAATTGCTAGATTAAGAGTTCGAACGGAGCGCGATTTTAAGCTATTTGCATAACAAAGCAGAATTCGATTAAACCAAGGAACCAGAAATTTAGCTAAGTGGATATTCGGCACTACTTTGTGCTGATAAATATTTAAAACAAAGTAAAGATAAGTTTTTTTAAAAAAAGGTATTTTTACGTCGAATATTTTAGAAAGGGCGGCAGTTTTTTTTTCCAGTCTGATTGGAATAGATGAAAATGTTATTGTGCAACCAGTTGAATTAATTGCTCAATAGCTGGTCGAAAGTTTGATCAGAATTGTATCATGTTAGAGCATCTTGCTAGATTTCTGTATTCCAAATTTAAAAAAAAAATACTACAAAAAAATTACAAAAAGTAAAGAAAATACATAATTACCTACAATTATGAACCATGCAAAATCGTTTTATATTTGCTTTGGAAAATTCCTGAATCACCAGTATGATCACCAGTAGCATAGTAGGAAAGCATGACTCCTTAATATCGAGGCTGGTCGAACAGAATTAAAATTTTCAGCTCTTTCTGTGTACCTTACTTTTAATATGATATTATATTCCTTTGTTTTTTAAGCATTAAGAACTTTGAATTATTTTTGTATTTTTTATGTTTTTAGGGTGTAAAACATTTTCGTTTTTATATGTTAATGTCTCACAAAAAGAATATGAATATTATATATGTGTGTGTATGCATGTCTGTAAATAAATAAATAGATGGTAATATTTGAATGCATTCACACGAAGGACAGATATATACTCCGATATTTAATTAAATATTTGCGGGATACATATTCGTCTGAAGATTAATATTCTTGTCTAGACATTTAAAGAGACACAAAGACTCACTGAAATTAATATCTGTTTTAAAGAAAAAAAAATAAAAATAGTCACTAAATCAATAGAGCTTTCTGTTCATTTAAAAATAACAAGTCTTGTCGCCCGATAAAAGAATCCTAACAATGTATTTTCTTTCTCATTGTAATTACTCCATTTCTATTCAATTAAAATATATATTTTATATATTCAATTTATTTATATCTAAATTTAAATGGAATGAAACAAATATTATTTTACTTGAGGCAAAATTTTCTCTGCATACACTGTGTTAGATTAATCTCGAATTTCGGAAATATTACGTGTTGAAAAAAAAAAGAAATTGTTATCTTCAACCGAATTTAAAGAAGAACACTAAGGATCAGCTTCTTTTTATTAGGTTGGTGCAAAAATAATGACGTGATAATGTCGTTTTTTGACGTTAAAAATACGTCAAAAAACGACATTACCTTCTGTAGGAGGATTTGTAGTTTCTTTTCCATGTTTGCTATCAGTACAGTGTCGTCTGCGTATCTTAGGTTTGTAAGTTGTGGCCACCAATGCCAAATCCCTGTAAGTTCTTCAAACTTGAATTAATTATATTGTTACATCGCAAGGTTTTTGTTTTAGTATGGTTCCTTTGGTTTGGTTGTTTTACGCCATATCAACCACGGTGGGTTACTTAATGCCGATAAGATTTTTAGTGATGGTCATATTTCTTTTCCAAAAATCTTTCACTGCTAATATTTTTTCCAAAAATTAATTGGTGGTAATATTTTTCCTTCAAAAATTTATTGCTGGTAATAATTTTTAGCTAAACATATTGATGTATTAAAATCAATTTTTTACTATATCATACAGTTTTGACTCCAGTTTAGGGGTTAACTTATTGACATAGATGGGACCTTAACCAGTGCTACCGCCCCAGTTCGGGGTGGGCCTGGGAATACCAGCAATTAAGGGGTGGTTCCATGATCCTCAAAACCTCTTTATCAGAAGCTTAACGTCTTACTCCGGAGGCTTCATTTAGTGAGGTATGTAGAGATGCAGTCAGTATTCTGAAGCCCTAGCCGACAGGGCGCTTTTGCTGTTGTTAATATTATTATTATTAGTAGTAGAAGTAATGATACAAAAATATTAATAATAAGTAATCTGTCACATGGAAGTGTTAGTAAAATATTTTGCATTGAAAATGCAGGTTATTTTTATAAGATAACTTAGTAATGAGTTTTTATGATCAACCGGGTCAGTAACAACAGAAAATAGAAAAAATAAAATATTTTAGTTTGATAAGGATGCTATCAAGTTGCAGCCATCTTGGGCTTTCACATTACATGTTCTGAAGTTTTTTTTAAAATCATCATTTTTAAACTTGATGATCAAAATTGTGTTTCCTCTGTTGCAAATGGAAGGGCGGATGTTTTACCGCGTTTTCATTATTAATTTGCTAGATTGTTTACGACCTTTGAAATTTTGGACACGGATTTGCGATTGAACTTATTATTGACATCGGAATTTTTGTTTATTAACCCCCATTGGTTAATATTGTAATAAAGCATATATCGGATGTGGTTATTAATATGGAACCTTGTTCCACGGAGCTCCTATTCTAGCATTCATGTGCGCAACACATGCGATAAACAGACCAATTGGTATGTTTAAAATAAAACTTAAAGTGTATTTCTATTATCATATTTAGTAATATGTAAGACATAACATAATGTAGACGTGCGTTCTTAGTAAAATATATCCGTTCAAAGCTCAATTTCATAAACAAAGTTTTCTTGTGTGTTATTGGTCAATAAAAGATTGCAGTTCGCTCAAGCGCTCTTTTGGTTCAACTTCATTATACCTCTTCATTCCTTGGCGAACATAGGGCTGCAACAACACCTCTCCAACAGATGCGGTTCCGGGTTAACCTCTTCAGTTCGGCCCATGTCGTGCCGACTGCCGTGTTAGGAGATTTCTCCATCACTCGTCATACGCTACAATTTGGAGGACCCTTCCTCGGACTTGTCATTGTTTGAGGATGTCATTGAGGTTTCTGGAACAAGCTAGTTTTAAATGAGTAGATAGATTGCCTACTGCACAACCCCCCAACCTGAAGGACATGTTTGAACTTACATAGTCCTATTCAACCTACGTAGTAAACTCGTCAAATATTGTAACAAAATTTCATAATAATATATTACAAGTGAATGACATAAAAAGAAACTTAGAAATCAGCTTGAAATTAATCATATTTAAGGTTGAATATTTGCCCTTCATTTAACACATGAATTAGCTAATTAACAAAAATTTAGTTTAGATTTATGTTTCTTTCGAGTATATATCTAAGAATAAAATATAATTTTCTATTATCGCAAATTATAATTTCTATTTTTTTCTGAAATATTCTTATTATATTAATAGCATATTTAAATTATTTTACTTATGTTCACAGTCTTCATTCATTTATTTGAAGCAAATATCAGATATTGAATTTTTCTTTTTCATTTCATCACACAAGAATAAGGTAATTCAAGGATAGTGAATAAAAGCGTTGCTTTATGGATTTAAAAGTGACTTGACGCAAAGAGGAAAGTGGGTGTCCCGCCCCTAAAAAAGAAAACAATTATCTTAAAAACTCCTAAGTCTAAGTCAATGAAATTAAAGGTTTTAAATGTTGAACACCTTAACTTTATTATGGGACCGATTTCATAATTGTTCAATATATGCACCGCCTGTGACACGGTACACGTCAAGTCGGTAGGTAAGCTCTTGCCAAACATGCTGTAGCATTATCCAGTGAGGAAGTGATTGTCTGCATCAGTTCATTAATCCTAGCAGGAAGACGGGGACATATTCCAGTCAGTTCATATATCCCCATAAAAAGAAAATCATCTGTAGAGAGGTCTGGTGACCTCGGCAGTCAATTCATCATTAAACAGTTTTCATCTCAATTTCTATGGCAGATTCTACTTGAAATAAGCATGTACTGTCCTCTTCCAATATATAAAAAAATTTGATGTGTTTCTATGCATTCTGTAAAAATTTGAAGATATTGGCCTGCGAAATGATGTCAAACTTTTTGCGAAACACTATACCTGGAAACAAAATCAAGGAGTGTTGAGACATAGAAGGAAATTTACCGAAACTGAGATATCCAGAAAATACACAATAATTAAAATAATTTAAATATGCTATCAATATAATAAGACTATGAAGTATTAGAAAAAAACTACAACCGCGGAGAAAATGAATATTTGGGTGAGGTATTCAAAGAAATAAAAGCTTAGCAAGGACGAACATTGTGAATATGAGTATAATGATGAGTACCACAGTCCAAACAATGAAAGAAGACTAAACACTATAATGATGATTACCACAGTCCAAACAATGAAAGAAGACTAAACACTATAATGATGATTACAACAGTCCAAACAATGAAAGAAGACTAAACACTATAATGATGAGAACCACAGTCCAAAATATAAAAGAAGACTAAACAGTATAATGATGAGGACACAGTGCAAAGAATGAAAGAAGAATAAACAGTATAAAGATGAGAACCACAGTCCAAACAATGAAAGAAGACTAAACAGTATAAAGATGAGAACCACAGTCCAAACAATGAAAGAAGAGTTAACACTATAATGATGAGTACCACAGTTCAAACAATGAAAGAAGACTAAACACTATAATGATGATTACCACAGTCCAAACAATGAAAGAAGACTAAACAGTATAATGATGAGAACCACAGTCCAAACAATGAAAGAAGACTAAACACTATAATGATGATAGGCACAGTCCAAACAATGAAAGAAGACTAAACACTATAATGATGATTACCACAGTCCAAACAATGAAAGAAGACTAAACACTATAATGATGATAACCACAGTCCAAACAATGAAAGAAGACTAAACACTATAATGATGATTACCGACGTCCAAACAATGAAAGAAGACTAAACACTATAATGATGATTACCACAGTCCAAACAATGAAAGAAGACTAAACACTATAATGATGAGAACCACAGTCCAAACAATGCAAGAAGACTAAACAGTATAATGATGAGTACCACAGTCCAAACAATGCAAGAAGACTAAACAGTATAATGATGAGTACCACAGTCCAAACAATGAAAGAAAACTAAATAGTATAATTATGAGTACCACAGTCCAAACAATAAAAGAAGACTAAACACTATAATGATGATTACCACAATCCAAACAATGAAAGAAGACTAAACACTATAATGATGATTACCACAGTCCAAACAATGAAAAAAGAATAAACAGTATAATGATGATTACCACAGTCCAAATAATGAAAGAAGACTAAACAGTATAATGATGAGTACCAAAGTCCAAACAATGAAAGAAGAATAAACAGTATAATGATGAGTACCACAGTCCAAACAATGAAAGAGAATTAAACACTATAATGATGAGTACCACAGTCCAAACAATGAAAGAAGAATAAACAGTATAATGATGTGTACCACAGTCCAAACAAAGGAAAGAAGACTAAACAGTATAATGATGAGTACCACAGTCCAAACAATGAAAGAAGAATAAACAGTATAATGATGTGTACCACAGTCCAAACAATGAAAGAAGACTAAACAGTATAATGATTATTACCACAGTCCAACCAATGAAAGAAGACTAAACACTATAATGATGATTACCACAGTCCAAACAATGAAAGAAGACTAAACACTATAATGATGATTACCACAGTCCAAACAATGAAAGAAGACTAAACAGTATAAAGATGATTACCACAGTCTAAACAATGAAAGAAGACTAAATAGTATAATTATGGGTACCACAGTCCAAACAATGAAAGAAGACTAAACACTATAATGATGATTACCACAGTCCAAACAATGAAAGAAGACTAAACACTATAATGATGATTACCACAGTCCAAACAATGAAAGAATACTAAACAGTATAATGATGAGTACCACAGTCCAAACAATGAAAGAAGACTAAACAGTATAAAGATGAGTACCACAGTCCAAACAATGAAAGAAAACTAAACAGTATAATGATGATTACCACAGTCCAAACAATGAAATAATTCTAAATAGTATAATTATGAGTACCACAGTCCAAACAATGAAAGAAGACTAAACACTATAATGATGATTACCACAGTCCAAACAATGAAAGAAGACTAAACAGTATAATGATGAGTACCACCGTCCAAACAATGAAAGAAGACTAAACACTATAATGATGATTACCACAGTCTAAACAATGAAAGAAGACTAAATAGTATAATTATGGGTACCACAGTCCAAACAATGAAAGAAGACTAAACACTATAATGATGATTACCACAGTACAAACAATGAAAGAAGACTAAACACTATAATGATTATTACCACAGTCCAAACAATGAAAGAAGACTAAACAGTATAATGATGAGTACCACAGTCCAAACAATGAAAGAAGACTAAACAGTATAAAGATGAGTACCACAGTCCAAACAATGAAAGAAAACTAAACAGTATAATGATGATTACCACAGTCCAAACAATGAAATAATTCTAAATAGTATAATTATGGGTACCACAGTCCAAACAATGAAAGAAGACTAAACACTATAATGATGATTACCACAGTCCAAACAATGAAAGAAGACTAAACAGTATAATGATGAGTACCACAGTCCAAACAATGAAAGAAGACTAAACAGTATAAAGATGAGTACCACAGTCCAAACAATGAAAGAAAACTAAACAGTATAATGATGATTACCACAGTCCAAACAATGAAATAATTCTAAATAGTATAATTATGAGTACCACAGTCCAAACAATGAAAGAAGACTAAACAGTATAATGATTATTACCACAGTCCAACCAATGAAAGAAGACTAAACACTATAATGATGATTACCACAGTCCAAACAATGAAAGAAGACTAAACAGTATAATGATGAGTACCACCGTCCAAACAATGAAAGAAGACTAAACACTATAATGATGATTACCACAGTCTAAACAATGAAAGAAGACTAAATAGTATAATTATGGGTACCACAGTCCAAACAATGAAAGAAGACTAAACACTATAATGATGATTACCACAGTCCAAACAATGAAAGAAGACTAAACACTATAATGATGAGTACCACAGTCCAAACAATGAAAGAAGACTAAACAGTATAAAGATGAGTACCACAGTCCAAACAATGAAAGAAAACTAAACAGTATAATGATGATTACCACAGTCCAAACAATGAAATAATTCTAAATAGTATAATTATGAGTACCACAGTCCAAACAATGAAAGAAGACTAAACAGTATAATGATGAGGACACAGTGCAAAGAATGAAAGAATAATAAACAGTATAATGATGTGTACAACAGTCCAAACAATGAAAGAAGAATAAATAGAATAATGATGAGTACCACAGTCCAAATAATGAAAGAAGAATAAACAATATAATGATGATTACCACAGTCCAAACAATGAAAGAAGACTAAACAGTATAAAGATGATTACCACAGTCCAAACAATGAAAGAAGACTAAATAGTATAATTATGGGTACCACAGTCCAAACAATGAAAGAAGACTAAACACTATAATGATGATTACCACAGTCCAAACAATGAAAGAAGACTAAACAGTATAATGATGAGTACCACAGTCCAAACAATGAAAGAAGACTAAACAGTATAAAGATGAGTACCACAGTCCAAACAATGAAAGAAAACTAAACAGTATAATGATGATTACCACAGTCCAAACAATGAAATAATTCTAAATAGTATAATTATGAGTACCACAGTCCAAACAATGAAAGAAGACTAAACAGTATAATGATTATTACCACAGTCCAACCAATGAAAGAAGACTAAACACTATAATGATGATTACCACAGTCCAAACAATGAAAGAAGACTAAACAGTATAATGATGAGTACCACCGTCCAAACAATGAAAGAAGACTAAACACTATAATGATGATTACCACAGTCCAAACCATGAAAGAAGACTAAATAGTATAATTATGGGTACCACAGTCCAAACAATGAAAGAAGACTAAACACTATAATGATGATTACCACAGTCCAAACAATGAAAGAAGACTAAACGGTATAATGATGAGTACCACAGTCCAAACAATGAAAGAAGACTAAACAGTATAAAGATGAGTACCACAGTCCAAACAATGAAAGAAAACTAAACAGTATAATGATGATTACCACAGTCCAAACAATGAAATAATTATAATAGTATAATTATGAGTACCACAGTCCAAACAATGAAAGAAGACTAAACAGTATAATGATTATTACCACAGTCCAACCAATGAAAGAAGACTAAACACTATAATGATGATTACCACAGTCCAAACAATGAAAGAAGACTAAACAGTATAATGATGAGTACCACCGTCCAAACAATGAAAGAAGACTAAACACTATAATGATGATTACCACAAACTAAACAATGCAAGAAGACTAAACAGTATAATGATGAGTACCACAGTCCAAACAATGAAAGAAGACTAAACATTATAATGATGATTACCACAGTCCAAACAATGAAATAAGACTAAACACTATAATGATGATTACCACAGTCCGAACAATGAAAGAAGACTAAACACTATAATGATGATTACCACAGTCCAAACAATGAAAGAAGACTAAACAGTATAATGATGAGTACCACAGTCCAAACAATGAAAGAAAATTAAATACTATAATGATGAGCACCACAGTCCAAAAAATGAAAGAAGAATAAACAGTATAATGATGAGTACCACAGTCCAAACAATGAAAGAAGACTAAACACTATAATGATGATTACCACAGTCCAAACAATGAAAGAAGACTAAACAGTATAAAGATGATTACCACAGTCCAAACAATGAAAGAAGACTAAATAGTATAATTATGGGTACCACAGTCCAAACAATGAAAGAAGACTAAACACTATAATGATGATTACCACTGTCCAAACAATGAAAGAAGACTAAACAGTATAATGATGAGTACCACAGTCCAAACAATGAAAGAAGACTAAACAGTATAAAGATGAGTACCACAGTCCAAACAATGAAAGAAAACTAAACAGTATAATGATGATTACCACAGTCCAAACAATGAAATAATTCTAAATAGTATAATTATGGGTACCACAGTCCAAACAATGAAAGAAGACTAAACACTATAATGATGATTACCACAGTCCAAACAATGAAAGAAGACTAAACAGTATAATGATGAGTACCACAGTCCAAACAATGAAAGAAGACTAAACAGTATAAAGATGAGTACCACAGTCCAAACAATGAAAGAAAACTAAACAGTATAATGATGATTACCACAGTCCAAACAATGAAATAATTCTAAATAGTATAATTATGAGTACCACAGTCCAAACAATGAAAGAAGACTAAACAGTATAATGATTATTACCACAGTCCAACCAATGAAAGAAGACTAAACACTATAATGATGATTACCACAGTCCAAACAATGAAAGAAGACTAAACAGTATAATGATGAGTACCACCGTCCAAACAATGAAAGAAGACTAAACACTATAATGATGATTACCACAGTCTAAACAATGAAAGAAGACTAAATAGTATAATTATGGGTACCACAGTCCAAACAATGAAAGAAGACTAAACACTATAATGATGATTACCACAGTCCAAACAATGAAAGAAGACTAAACACTATAATGATGATTACCACAGTCCAAACAATGAAAGAAGACTAAACAGTATAATGATGAGTACCACAGTCCAAACAATGAAAGAAGACTAAACAGTATAAAGATGAGTACCACAGTCCAAACAATGAAAGAAAACTAAACAGTATAATGATGATTACCACAGTCCAAACAATGAAATAATTCTAAATAGTATAATTATGAGTACCACAGTCCAAACAATGAAAGAAGACTAAACAGTATAATGATGAGGACACAGTGCAAAGAATGAAAGAATAATAAACAGTATAATGATGTGTACAACAGTCCAAACATTGAAAGAAGAATAAATAGAATAATGATGAGTACCACAGTCCAAAT
The DNA here is from genome assembly GCA_963932145.1 of Acanthosepion lycidas. Classification (NCBI taxonomy): domain Eukaryota; kingdom Metazoa; phylum Mollusca; class Cephalopoda; order Sepiida; family Sepiidae; genus Acanthosepion; species Acanthosepion lycidas. Next base: position 7,518,283 of record OZ010582.1, read on the forward strand.
AATGAAAGAAGAATAAACAATATAATGATGATTACCACAGTCCAAACAATGAAAGAAGACTAAACAGTATAAAGATGATTACCACAGTCCAAACAATGAAAGAAGACTAAATAGTATAATTATGGGTACCACAGTCCAAACAATGAAAGAAGACTAAACACTATAATGATGATTACCACAGTCCAAACAATGAAAGAAGACTAAACAGTATAATGATGAGTACCACAGTCCAAACAATGAAAGAAGACTAAACAGTATAAAGATGAGTACCACAGTCCAAACAATGAAAGAAAACTAAACAGTATAATGATGATTACCACAGTCCAAACAATGAAATAATTCTAAATAGTATAATTATGAGTACCACAGTCCAAACAATGAAAGAAGACTAAACAGTATAATGATTATTACCACAGTCCAACCAATGAAAGAAGACTAAACACTATAATGATGATTACCACAGTCCAAACAATGAAAGAAGACTAAACAGTATAATGATGAGTACCACCGTCCAAACAATGAAACAAGACTAAACACTATAATGATGATTACCACAGTCCAAACCATGAAAGAAGACTAAATAGTATAATTATGGGTACCACAGTCCAAACAATGAAAGAAGACTAAACACTATAATGATGATTACCACAGTCCAAACAATGAAAGAAGACTAAACACTATAATGATGATTACCACAGTCCAAACAATGAAAGAAGACTAAACGGTATAATGATGAGTACCACAGTTCAAACAATGAAAGAAGACTAAACAGTATAAAGATGAGTACCACAGTCCAAACAATGAAAGAAAACTAAACAGTATAATGATGATTACCACAGTCCAAACAATGAAATAATTATAATAGTATAATTATGAGTACCACAGTCCAAACAATGAAAGAAGACTAAACAGTATAATGATTATTACCACAGTCCAACCAATGAAAGAAGACTAAACACTATAATGATGATTACCACAGTCCAAACAATGAAAGAAGACTAAACAGTATAATGATGAGTACCACCGTCCAAACAATGAAAGAAGACTAAACACTATAATGATGATTACCACAAACTAAACAATGCAAGAAGACTAAACAGTATAATGATGAGTACCACAGTCCAAACAATGAAAGAAGACTAAACACTATAATGATGATTACCACAGTCCAAACAATGAAATAAGACTAAACACTATAATGATGATTACCACAGTCCGAACAATGAAAGAAGACTAAACACTATAATGATGATTACCACAGTCCAAACAATGAAAGAAGACTAAACAGTATAATGATGAGTACCACAGTCCAAACAATGAAAGAAAATTAAATACTATAATGATGAGCACCACAGTCCAAAAAATGAAAGAAGAATAAACAGTATAATGATGAGTACCTCAGTCCAAACAATGAAAGAAGACTAAACACTATAATGATGATTACCACAGTCCAAACAATGAAAGAAGACTAAACAGTATAAAGATGATTACCACAGTCCAAACAATGAAAGAAGACTAAATAGTATAATTATGGGTACCACAGTCCAAACAATGAAAGAAGACTAAACACTATAATGATGATTACCACTGTCCAAACAATGAAAGAAGACTAAACAGTATAATGATGAGTACCACAGTCCAAACAATGAAAGAAGACTAAACAGTATAAAGATGAGTACCACAGTCCAAACAATGAAAGAAGACTAAATAGTATAATTATGGGTACCACAGTCCAAACAATGAAAGAAGACTAAACACTATAATGATGATTACCACAGTCCAAATAATGAAAGAAGACTAAACACTATAATGATGATTACCACAGTCCAAACAATGAAAGAAGACTAAACAGTATAATGATGAGTACCACAGTCCAAACAATGAAAGAAGACTAAACAGTATAAAGATGAGTACCACAGTCCAAACAATGAAAGAAAACTAAACAGTATAATGATGATTACCACAGTCCAAACAATGAAATAATTCTAAATAGTATAATTATGAGTACCACAGTCCAAACAATGAAAGAAGACTAAACAGTATAATGATTATTACCACAGTCCAACCAATGAAAGAAGACTAAACACTATAATGATGATTACCACAGTCCAAACAATGAAAGAAGACTAAACAGTATAATGATGAGTACCACCGTCCAAACAATGAAAGAAGACTAAACACTATAATGATGATTACCACAGTCTAAACAATGCAAGAAGACTAAACAGTATAATGATGAGTACCACAGTCCAAACAATGAAAGAAGACTAAACACTATAATGATGATTACCACAGTCCAAACAATGAAATAAGACTAAACACTATAATGATGATTACCACAGTCCGAACAATGAAAGAAGACTAAACACTATAATGATGATTACCACAGTCCAAACAATGAAAGAAGACTAAACAGTATAATGATGAGTACCACAGTCCAAACAATGAAAGAAAATTAAATACTATAATGATGAGCACCACAGTCCAAAAAATGAAAGAAGAATAAACAGTATAATGATGAGTACCACAGTCCAAACAATGAAAGAAGACTAAACACTATAATGATGATTACCACAGTCCAAACAATGAAAGAAGACTAAACAGTATAAAGATGATTACCACAGTCCAAACAATGAAAGAAGACTAAATAGTATAATTATGGGTACCACAGTCCAAACAATGAAAGAAGACTAAACACTATAATGATGATTACCACTGTCCAAACAATGAAAGAAGACTAAACAGTATAATGATGAGTACCACAGTCCAAACAATGAAAGAAGACTAAACAGTATAAAGATGAGTACCACAGTCCAAACAATGAAAGAAGACTAAATAGTATAATTATGGGTACCACAGTCCAAACAATGAAAGAAGACTAAACACTATAATGATGATTACCACAGTCCAAACAATGAAAGAAGACTAAACACTATAATGATGATTACCACAGTCCAAACAATGAAAGAAGACTAAACAGTATAATGATGAGTACCACAGTCCAAACAATGAAAGAAGACTAAACAGTATAAAGATGAGTACCACAGTCCAAACAATGAAAGAAAACTAAACAGTATAATGATGATTACCACAGTCCAAACAATGAAATAATTCTAAATAGTATAATTATGAGTACCACAGTCCAAACAATGAAAGAAGACTAAACAGTATAATGATTATTACCACAGTCCAACCAATGAAAGAAGACTAAACACTATAATGATGATTACCACAGTCCAAACAATGAAAGAAGACTAAACAGTATAATGATGAGTACCACCGTCCAAACAATGAAAGAAGACTAAACACTATAATGATGATTACCACAGTCTAAACAATGCAAGAAGACTAAACAGTATAATGATGAGTACCACAGTCCAAACAATGAAAGAAGACTAAACACTATAATGATGATTACCACAGTCCAAACAATGAAATAAGACTAAACACTATAATGATGATTACCACAGTCCGAACAATGAAAGAAGACTAAACACTATAATGATGATTACCACAGTCCAAACAATGAAAGAAGACTAAACAGTATAATGATGAGTACGACAGTCCAAACAATGAAAGAAAATTAAATACTATAATGATGAGCACCACAGTCCAAAAAATGAAAGAAGAATAAACAGTATAATGATGAGTACCACAGTCCAAACAATGAAAGAAGACTAAACAGTATAGTGATGAGTACCACAGTCCAAACAATGAAAGAAGAATAAACAGTATAATGATGAGTACCACAGTCCAAACAATGAAAGAAGAATAAACAGTATAATGATGAGTACCACAATCCAAACAATGAAAGAAGAATAAACAGTATAATGATGAGTACCACAGTCCTAACAATGAAAGAAGACTAAACAGTATAATGATGAGTACCACAGTCCAAAGAATGAAAGAAGAATAAACACTATAATGATGAGGTCTATAGTCCAAACAATGCAATAGACTAAACAGTATAATGATCTGAATCACTGTCCAAACAATGTAAGTAGACAAACGGTATAATGATGAGTAGCACAGTCCAAACAATAAAAATAGTGTAAACCTGTATAAATATGAGAACTACAGTCCAAACAATATAAGTAGACTATACAGTATAATGATAAGAACCACAGTCCAAACAATGTAAGTAGACTTAACATTTTAATGATAAGAACCACACTCTAAACAATGTAAGTAGACTTAAGATTATAATGATGAGAACCACTGTCCAAACGATTTAAGTAGACAAACAGTATAATGATGAGAATCACAGTCCAAACAATGTAAGCAGATTTAACCGTATAATGATGAGAACCACAATCGAAACAATATAAGTAGACTAAACAGTGTAATGATGGGAACCACAGTCGAAACATTGTACGTATTCTAAACAGTATAATGATTAGAAGCACAGTGCAAACAATGTAAGTAGACTAAACAGTAAAATGATGAGGTCCCCAGTCCAAACAATATAAGTAGACTATAAAGTATAATGATGTGTAACACAGTCCAAACAATGTAAATAGAATAAACAGTATATTGATGAGGACCAAAGTCGAAACAATGTAAGTAGACTAAAAAGTAAAATGATGAGAACCACTGTCCAAACGATGTAAGTAGACAAACGGTATAATGATGAGAACCACAGTCCAAACAATGTAAGTAGACTAAACAGAATAATGATCAGAATCACAGTCCAAACAATGTAAGTAGACTATAAAGTATAATGATGTTTACCACAGTCCGAACAATGTAATTAGACTTAACTTTATAATGATGAGTACCACAGTCCAAACAATGAAAAAAGACTAAACAGTATAATTATGATTACCACAGTCCAAACAATGTAAGTAGACTAAAGAGTATAATGATAAGAACCACAGTCCAAACAATGTAAGTAGACTTAACATTATAATGATGAGTACCAACGTCCAAACAATGTTAGTAGACTAAACCTGTATAATGTGGAAAATTAAGGGCCAAACTATGTAATTAGACTCAACAGTATACTGATGACAACCACAGTCCAAACACTGTAAGTTGATTAAACAGTATAATTATGAGGACCACAGTCCAAACAATGTAATTAGACTAAACTGTATAATGATAAGAACCGCACTCTAAACAATGTAAGTTGACTAATGATAATAATGATGAAAACCACAGTCCAAACAATATAAGTAGATTAAACAGTATAATGATGAGCACCACAGTCCAAACAATGTAAATATAATAAACAGTATAAAGATGAGGACAACAGTCGAAACAATGTAAGTAGATTAAACAGTATAATGATGAGAATCACAGTCCGAACTTTATTAGTAGACAAAACAGTTTAATGATGAAAACCACAGTCCAAACAATATAAGTAGACTAAACAATATAATGATGAGAACCATATTCCAAACAATCTAAGTAGACTAAACAGTATAATGATTAGAACTACAGTCCAATCAATGTAAGTAGACTAAACACTATAATGATGAGGACCCCAGTCCAAACAATGTATGTAGGCTAAACAGTATAATGATGAGTACCAGAGTCCAAAACATGTAACTATACAAAACAGTATAATGATGAGGGCCACACTCAAACAATGTAAGTAGACTAAACAGTATAATGATAAGGACCACAGTTTAAACAATGCAAGTAGACTAAACAATATAATGACTAGACAATTTTCTGGATAGAAAAAATATTTTCGCATCCAATACGATAATAAAACGCGTCATTTATAATGTGATTTAGTAATATTTTGGCGAAGAAATTGTTCAAATAATTCCCTTTGAATATAACGGGACATGCCAAAGTGTTTTTTCCTTATTAGCATTCGTTTCATTGACTGTCAGTATTATGTAAACTGTTACATTTAGCAATTTTTAAAATACAATATGATGTCCTATGCGTTAAAAATACATGAAACTAATTTTCCTCCATTCAGAGTTTTTCTAAACTTTAAACAAATTACTATATTTGAGGACATAAACAATAAAATTAGTAGAAATTTGACACACGTCTCTAGGTTAATCTTGAAATTCTGCGAATTATATTGATAGGAAGTTTACTTCAATCATTGATCCTTTATACTAAAGGTCATGCAATAAAGATCACAAATGCCACTCAAGGTAGGGGATTACTAGGGAAACATTTATGATATATGAGTTGTTTGATATGACTGAAAAGGAACTTTATAATAATAAGGAAGATAAATAATGACTGACCCTTAGCTAGAAGTTTGAGTGTTCCGTAAAGGAACAGCATGTGATTATGTACCTTAATTTACCATATCTGCTAAAGTGATAATACTAGGAAATTGTTAATCGCCATTAAATATATTCAGTGCAATTCTATTAATGACAGAAATCAGTGAAATTATTATATATGTCACACGCAATTCGTTTATAGTTCTGAATATATTTTCATAAAAGAGAGGTTAATTTGTTAACTTTGTCTTCGCACAATTTTATTGGGTACGTCGTGAAAATATCTACAACACAAGGACATTTTCCTTCGTATCATTTTCTAGGAAATACAAGGTAAGCTAAGGTGATTACTTCTAAAATAAAACGTAGAATACTATTTATGAAAATAGGTTGTGTATTTAAACTTGAGCATCTCCTCTTATTAAAGAGATAGTTATTCCTTTTATGCAATACCCTGAAAACTTTTTTTATTAAAATATCACTCATTCTGTCTACACTTTTCGATTAAAACTATTTTTTGGAGTGAAATCTATTAGTATACAGGAAAAGAATTAATTTACTCTCGCACCATACCATGTATGTAGGCTATTCAGTGAAGATGAATTCCACACAAAAGGAATTTTCTAAACGAGTAGTTTCCAAAAACTGTCTTTTTCATAGAGGCAAAGAAAAAAAAACTGAAGTAGAAGAAAATCGTTTTGAAAAGATGGAGTGACTATCCTTCTGAATATTAACACATTTCTCCCATTGCTATTATGCATATATCTTGTTTATGAAGTAAGCTCAATTAAACTTTAAGCATATCTAATTTGAGCAAAAGTAACAACTATTCATCATGTTTGTAGAAATGACATAAAAGGGCTTTCCATTAGCGTGCAATTCACATCTCATTTTGTGAAGAGTTTCCTTTCATTTATTTCTATTTTAATTTGAATTCATTCCTATACATTTGTTTTACGCTGATAATAAAACGACTAACACGAATGCTATCTTTAGGTAACAACTGTTATTTCATAATTGCTTACGCCTAGAAAGTATGAAACATTTTCTTCAGACTTTACATTTGTGGACTACAATTATGATAATTCTGAAAATTACCTATTTCCATTGGGAAATCTGGTGAATGTGAACATTCTCGTTCACACAAAATTAGGAAATAAATGACATATCATTCAAGAGTAAAATTTATTTATTATAGAATCACACAGGAAAGACCACAACAAATTTTGAGGTGAGAAGTTTTTTATGATTTATGCGTATAATGTAAATTGCTTTCACGATTACCCCCCCCTATAAAGTTTCTTATCGTGTTCTCATTGTATATTACTTTTTAGCTGCGTTCAAGTCAAGTATATTTTGGTGGAAGCATTCGCCGTGCTGCTCTGAGTACTTTCCATGTTTTTTTCTTGAATTTATCCAAATGAATGTCAAGAATATGGACGTTGATAGTTATCATGCAGTCAATTTTGTTATAGTTCTTCACTAGTGTCTCAATAAGTCTCCACAGCTTTTTCAGCATTGTGTTTTCCGGGAAGCCCCGAACCACTACGACAAATCTGTTCCACGCTGTTTTCTCCTTCCTAGTGAAATTTTTGTGGAACTCCTTGCACTCTATAACCTTTTTTTTATTTGTGGCCCAACGAAGACACCGACACTGACGTTTGCCGTAGAAAGATAAAGAAAGAAGCGCTGAAAACACATGCATCCTGCAGACCTCTTATCAAGAGGTGTGACAAATTATTTCATAATACCCAATTTTAAATGCAGTGGCGAAAAAAATATTTTTTCAGGGGGTTCATCTGTGACTCCCAATTAACGTTGTTTTGTTTTCCCTACAATCACCCCGGCCCGCTCTAGCCAGTACTGCGGAGTCCTGTTGTCGGAAAAACACAGGTAACACGGAAAATTGGTGAAACCAACTTGAAGACACATCAGGAAGGTAACCATTCTGCAGTCTGCGAAAACCTTCAAGAGTACTGTCCATATTCATGGCATCTATACCTGTTATATTGCTATTTTCACTTAACCGAATGAGCCAGTGGAATAGATTGATACATGTTACCCTTATAAAGCAGCACGGAGTTGAGGCTTCTGGGTGATCTGTTGATGGAGAGTCGCCACTCGCTGGGGTTATAGGCGATTACAGTTGCCTCGAAGAGACCGGTTACATTGTGGAAAAAGCAATGAACACCTTGGCGGGTGAAAAGGCTTGTAAAACAATGGTGACCTTTTCTCTTAGATGCGACTTCCACTGCTTCAATTATCTCTACTGGATATTGTGAGTGAACGATCTCTGATCAGTTTTTTTTTTTTTTTTTTTTTTTTTTTTAGTTGGGATAGTACAGCTTTCCCACCTCAACTCCGCTTCTATAAACCGGATCAATTATTTCATCCTCTTTTTCATCATCTTCTTCACTTCATGTGCGGGTACGGGGAGCTCAGAGCAGTTTAACACTAGGGCCATGGATGACAGAAAGTCTGGTTATATGATAGCAGGCTCATTCTTGCTAGTTCTTTTTTTAGAAAATCCGTTATGTATAAAAAAACAATTGCTTGTGTGGTCATTTGTTTCCCTCCAAATTCATGAGATTGCAAATTTCATGGTGCCATCTCCCTCTCTGTACCACTCTGCAAAAGAGCAAAATAAAGATATGAGTATAAAATACAAATATATTTCACTCAATGGAAGTGAAAAATTATAAAGATAAATTATATTATGTATTATAAATTATACATTTTTTTATTTATGAAATTTCTAAATGTCATGCTCTGGATATGTAAACTTCACAAGTAATGTAAAAAATACTACGAAAATATGGAACTTGGAATAATGAACAACGTAATATTCCGTATGTTGTGACCCAGTATAGAAAACATCCATTATACTGTGAACACTAATGCGCTATTATTGAAATATACGTCAAGAGGCGTAATAATAAAAGTAAAAATATTTAAATTAAAAAATTCCAAACCTTTTTTCAAATAAATGTTCCACTATTAAAAAAAAAAAAAACAACATTTTTCATCTTAACTTTTAGCGTTTCTTTGAATTGTTCGCAGGTGAAATGGTGTATCCAGTGATTATCTTAATTTCCAACAAACAAGCCGAAAAATGCCTTGTAGGTCTAACACATTTTAACAATTGTTGTCATGGATTAATTGTTCGCTCTTGTCCTGATAAATTTGCTACAGATATAGTAAAATGTGTGTTCCAGATGCTTACAAACACTTTCTACCATCTGTGACGACTGACTTTATCACTTGGGTATCTAGAAATGACTGGAAGTGTTGGGCTAACTTCCTTTGTATTCATACGGCAATCTATATTCCCAGGGCGTTATAGATATTCTTGAAACATTTAGAAACTTCTCGAAAGTACCTGAAATCTCTAGGTATTTCTAGAAAATTCAAAGAGGCTATTCGAATCTTTTCCAAGCAATCCGAAGACTCCATATACAACAGAGATTGTTGATGTTTCCATGTGCCACACTTTTTAGATTTCGATTTCATGGTCCTTGTATTTTGATAGGTTTTTCAAATTTTCAAAGCTTTTTCAGATCTTCAAAGATAAATTGCCGTCTACAGAGACTGCCATATCAATAAGTAGGCACATTTTGACTTTGCGGTTTCTAATCCCGTGTCCAGGTCGATTAACTTGTTCTCTCTTTATTGTGAAGTCCCATAAAATGTTTACAGGGCATATATCCGTAACCGGGTCTCGATGGTGTTCTTCATACCAATTTCTTGTCCGTTTTTTTTTTATTATTCAGTTGGTGTCAGTACCGTACAACCCAATACAAGATGGTCAATTGTTTCTGGATAATTATCAAAGTGTACGCTTGGTAATTTTTAATTAGCAAGCATTGGTCTAGTGCAGCAAAAATAAAAACTTCTGTTTCACCTTTTAACTCTGCACTACGTAGCTAGTGATGTGTACGTGGTGTGCCTGAATCAGCTTGTTTGGTACGGGCAGAGTTTTGAAAGCGGTTTATCTTGCCATCGTTTCACTATTTGGTCTGTTGCATTAGCTTTTGTTTTCTTTTACAAGTATTTTGAAGCTTCAGTCGGTGTGTAGTGATATACCAGTATTTCGTCACCCATTTGATACACCATTTGGAAATTATCGTCGTCCGTTATTACTGTATAAAGTCGCTTACTACTTTCATGTTCTTAACAAATATCATCATCCAGACTTCTGTATTTTCCAAGTATCTTTGAAGACAAAATGTTGTAACTTTGTAAGGCAGTTCTAGTTGAACTGATCCTCTACCTCCTTCGGTTCTGTGTACATTCAAACGATCAACATCAGCTTTATGATGAGGCAGAATCTTCCCGTTTTGGCGTCAATTCGCTTATTGTCAACTATGGTCCAATTAAGTATGTTGAAATTGTATAGAACCTCAGACATATCCAAGGTTCTTATGGATGATATTATGTTTTTTAAAACACCTCGGTATTCAGTACCAGACACACACTCCAATAGTATTCATTTTTTACCGTCTCCTTTATTTGGGTATGCTGTATATTTCTCCTCTAATTCCTAGGTAAATCTGAATCTATTGAATGTGATTCCGTAATTTGTTGAATGTTAATTTTGCACATTTATCTATTTTGTTTAGTTTGTAACCAAAATTATGTTTGTTTCCTTCATGCGTAATGGGGATTAAGGGGCAGACAAATTGGAAATGGTGACAAGGTGCATCCTTGAAATATTTCTTATCGGATATTCAGGCGGTTGGAGTTGCAGTACATCTGATGTGATTTAGATATAATGTATTTAATATCACGGTGGAGACTTCGTACATTTCGAAAGTATTAAGGGTCCAAGAATGTACTACACTGTCAATCCGCGCTGCGCTGTTATTACTAAATCGTCTCCAACAGTTTTCCAGTTTATTAGTAGCTGATCTTTGCAACGATATGAACATCTTTTACATCCCTTCTGTTCTAGTCGAAGGATGTTATTTGCTTCGAAGTAATTGTAAATATGGTGCGTCAAGACGGATGGGATGGCCATACATATTATTGTCCTATAATTTTTTGGATCATCTGTTTTATTCGTTTTTGACATGAGATAATCTATTCAGTGATTCATTCTCGGTCATTACTGGGATTCTTAATGCGCATTGATATAGTTTGGGCAACGTTTTTATGGATTAATGAAAAATGATTGAGCCAGGAATTGGTTTCCTTGTCATTTCAATTTGGGGGATTTCGTTCGAGCTTGCCCAACATTATTGGTGTTTAAATTTTCCAAGACTTATCGAGGTTTATCCGACATTCGTTCTTCTTCACGTTACATCCATTCTGTATTTGGATTGTATTCCTATGAGCTGATCCAAATATTTCCATAAAATTTCTGCACCTTGTCAAAGATGGTTGATATTAATATGTATAGCTGGTTTTCCAATTTCCGTGTAAAATTTATTAATATATGTTTGGAATATTTTTTTTTGGAGATAAAATCTAAAACGTTTATTGTATTGTCTTGTTCTCTGTACATTAACTGCAATTTGTCAGTCAATATTTTTTTCGATTGATGGAATATCATTTCGTGATTTAATTTGATATTTGCTCTTGATCTTCTTGCACTTGCGTGTTGAGATATTTGGGTTTTCAGTGATCTCATCTAATATAGAAATCTCACATCTCATTTCTTTTTTCGCATCAGCTTTGCCTTACAGGATGACTCCCTTTGTTGTTTAAATTTTTTCATTGTCTTGAGCTAAGCTTCTCAGTAGCTGCTAAAATTGTTGCGTACAGGACATTGTTAACTCCTGCGCAATTTCCCAGTGGATTGCACGTTTCCAGTGCAGCGTTGCATAGTTCACAATGTGCTGATTGGACTGGTCTCTGTCTGACATTTAGGTGAGAGTTACTCTGCTGAGTACTTGGATGACGTAGTTTCGCTTCGGTGATTTCATATTTGATGTTTTCAAATAATTCTACCTTAATGTAGTTTGAAACATCGTCAGTGACATCATCTGGATAACTCAAGTTTATGTCCGAGCTAGATTCTTCGATTTTCTTCTTCTTCTTCTTTTTCTTCTTCTTTTTCTTCTTCTTCTTCTTCTTCTTCTTCTTCTTCTTCTTCTTCTTCTTATTATTATTATTATTATTATTATTATTATTATTATCATCATTATTATTATTATTATTATTATTATTATTATTATTATTATTATTATTATCATCATTATTATTATTATTATTATTATTATTATTATTATTATTATTATTATTATTATTATTATTTCCTTTGAATTCTGTGGTATACACATTTCGTTCCAGGTCCCAACCAGAAATCTTATCAGAAATGGATTCATGAAATGTTTCACTGTTTGTTTTTACTTAAAAAAAGATTACACTCTTTTTCAGAAATAAAACTCTTCATAATATGTGAGTTTACTTGCGACTAAATGTTTTGGTATATGCCCAACAATGACTCCCTTCAATGAGGCTATCGGAACCTTTTCCAATCTGAGTCTTCCAACTATAACTGGAATCATTGACGACATCGTGTGCCACATTTTTGAGATTTCCACTTCAATATCCTTGTATCTTGATAGTTTACTGCAGATCTTCAAAGACACAATAAAATCGATAAGAACTACCATGTCAATAAGAAAGCACTTTCTGTTTTTGGGGTCTTTGATCAGATGCCTGGGAGATTAGCTTTGATTGTTCTATCTGTGTGTATTGTAAATTCCCATAATATTGTTACTGGTCCTATCTCTATTATTATTATTATTATTATTATTATTATTATTATTATTATTATTATTATTGTTGTTGTTGTTGCTGTTGTTGTTGTTGTTGTTGCAATTGTACAGTTATATTCCACACTCAATGATTTCTACAATAAGTATCAACAGCTGCCTCTTATCAGATCAGATGAGAGTATATATCAGTTTTTCAGAACATTCACCATTTAAGCTTTTAATGCTGTTATCATGATATTCCCGACACTTTCCTGATTTATCCATATTCCATTCTAGGCAATTTGAAACCGATTCAAGTGATCCGACTGGAACTATTGTTCCCTTAATCATCAGCTTATAAGCTCAGTCATCATATCAATCATTTCTTTCCGTTTAACATTAACCTGCGTTTCGATGAAACAGAAAAATTCACAAACTGATTATTTTGTAGTTAT
>OZ010582.1:7536635-7559135 GCA_963932145.1 Acanthosepion lycidas
ATATTTATTTTTTTTTTTCCTTTCTCGATTCTCTATTGAGAAAACGGAATTTGAAGATTCCGTTTGGATTTTACCCTGAATTTTCAAATTCTAAACAAGCAGAAAATGGGATTGTATAAAGCACGGATCATAATGATGGCAGAACAAAAACACAAAAAAAATCTATATGACTGTAAAATATATTTTATTCTTATCCTTATGCTTGCTACTTTTGTTGTTGCCCACTTGATGGTATTATTATTATTATTATTATTATTATTATTATTATTATTATTATTATTATTATTATTATTATTATTGTTGTTGTTGCTGTTGTTGTTGCTGTTGTTTTAAATTGGTGAATTTGCCATTTCGTTAATTTCCATCTTTTTTTTTTTTTTTTTTTCAATATTCAATCAGCCTTTGCTAAAAACAAAAAGAAAAAAAAGAAAATTATCGCAAGTTTTAACAAATACACCGGGAGACAAATTTCGATTTTTCAGTTAGTACGAGCAAGTTGTGAGGCTTCAGGGCTTATGATCTGCGAAATTTAATCAAATCTGAAAAGGAACATTGATTCCTCCAGTGATTGCCTGATGGAACCTTTATTTTTTTAAGTCATGAGAAAAGAACCATTTGAAATTAACACTAGTTTGCTATTATGGACGACAATTTATGGAATATTTTAAGATTTTTTAGCATTTATTTTTTTGAAATATTTTCCTCGCTCTCCTTAAATAGAAAAAGAATCATTGCAAAACATCCTATTATTGTTTCCATCTCTTTCTTGCTATCTCCCTCAAGCAACAATCAGTTCATATCTTTCCGTTATTGAGGTGAAATTCGTTTGTGTTCTGTCTCTTGTCTTTTAGTAAAAAGTTGTTCAAAACTGTAGTGCGTTCTTAAATTTTTGTCTAATTTGTTTTCTTCTTTTTTTCGGGGTTTTGATTAGTATATATTTATTTGCATTTTTTACATTTGGAATATTATCCCCATTTTTCGTTTCGGCTGTTGAGCCCTCCGTTCATCCTCAGATATATATCGATCTGGGTAACCTACAGAAAATTCTGAACTGGACTCTTTATTTAATATACAGGAGTAGAGTATTCTCGTCCCACTGTTCATGAATCTTATCCAGTTCTCATTTTTATTTAATACTACTCAGTTATTGCTCGCTTGTTTCCACTGAGTAGCAAGTAAAACCCTACTCATCCCAGGATTTGACAATCACTATGCTGTGTTTGAAAATCTGTTTTCACATGCGTTTATTCTTTGTTAGCGTCTCACATAATGTAATTATTTATGTTTCTTTTGGTCCTCATAGCGTAGCATAGGCGATGAATCTTTCAGGCGATTACGTGGCCAGTGTTCTTTCTGGTCCAGTCGTTTCACTGCATTTCGCAGTCTGATCCCTACCCCTGTAGGATACACAGATTGATATACACCTGAGTAGCGTTGAAATAACAACAACAAATTTGAAGAAAACATTCCGAATATATATAGTGCAGGTAATGATAGGACGTCATCTCAGATATTCAAAATAAAATTTGTATATATCTAATTTTATTCAATTTGATTGTTAACGGAAAACTGAAACCTATTTTTTTGATCAGTACAGATGGAAAATAAATATGCTTTTAGTTTCCATGTGACATTCGCTCATCGATGGTCGATGAAACTAATAGGTAGTTCTGATGTCCAAGACAAATAGATTCCTGAGAAGAAATGACTTCAATTATAATCATATGCATTTTTTTTTGTTTTTTTTGTTTTTTTTTTCCAATCTGAGTGGCGTAGGGACTTTTGCAGTGTAAAGGTACGTGATAATCGATGAAATTCAATGGAGATAATATAAAAGAAATGAGAACAGAAAATATAATAACAGTTTGAATTATCCGAATATTAATTAATAAAAAAATACAGATATAGAACATGCAAAGAACAGATAGAAAAGATTTTACTGTGAAAAGAAACATTTTACATGGGCAAAGTGTACAAATATTTATAGATTATAAACAAAAATATCTCAAATAAAATTATTAAATAATGATTAATAAAAACCTGATTTTATTCTAATGAAAACATTTCCACTTTAACGCAATTAAATTTTAAAATAAATAATGAAAAATAAGTAGTTTCTACTACACATTTATCCACACACACACAAACACACACACACACACACACACACACATATATATATATATATATATATATATATATATATATATATATATATATGTATGTGTGTATATATATATATATATATATATATATATATACATACACATACATTATATATATATACACATACACACATATATATATATATGTATGTGTGTATATATATATATATGCATGTACACATATATATATATATATATGTATGTACATATATATATATATATATATATATATATATATATATATATATATATATATATGTGTGTGTGTGTGTGTACATGCATATATATATATACAAGAAACTGAAATATAATTGCAGTTAGAATAAATTATTCCTCTTTCTAAAACAATGTTGGACGATTTTCTCAAAGATGAAGAAATGAGTCAAGTCGAAAGAGATGTGGTTCTATAGGAGAATGCTAAGGACGTCATGGACGAAGCGTGTGAGCAATGATGATGTCTTAGAGAGGTTGCAAACTAGGAGGAAGCTGATACTTAATATCAGGAAGAAGTAGCTGAAGGTTCTGCGACACATAATGAGGAAGGATGTCCTGGATAATCTGATACTCACGGGTCGAATAGAGGGAGAGATAGAGACAAGGGAAAACAACGTGTGACTTACTCGGCGGAAGAGCAAGTGGATACCAGGACGTGTCCTGGAGGAGGAAAAAAGAGGGAAGGAACGTGTTGAGACCTGCAAGCGATAGAAGGATGCCGATAGACATGATCACATACGTCATGAAAGGAAATGGCACATAAAGAGAAAGAATAAGCTTAGTAAATGTATAAGAGGAATCCAGAAGCAACAATGATTTATCACATAAAGGATATATGGATCATTCATAAAAACAATTTATATCATTTTGAACAGCAAAATTATAGTTAGTAAAATATAGAAGCCTGGCAGAAATATGGTATTAGCAAACCAAGATTGTCAGAAGTTTTTCTCTTCAGGAATAAAGATACTTTCCAGATAAAGTCAAAACACATTGGTTTCACATAATATCATTTAAACGAAGTAGGCTAGATTATTCAAATTTTTCGAAGGCATGCAGATGAAAATATTGCATATCGCAATAACTGGGGAAATTATTGAAATAATAGACAATTATCTAAAATTAGTATTTAGTTTCCTCATCATAAACATTAATGACGGACATCATTTATTCTTACCGACATGGATTTCAGTAGTTTAAATCAATCTTCTTTATGAAATTCACAAAAATTTACAAATAATGTTTAATATATATTCATTGGTGGATGAAACATTATCATTGATATATCTTAATTTCCACCATAGATTTTCATTTGAATTTTGAGCTGAGCTGTGTGCTGTTTATCTCATTGATTTTAGATACCATTCCTGCAGAAAGAAAAAATAATTCCATTACTCCTCTATGCTATATACATTATCCTCCCGAAGAAGTATATATATATATATATATATATATATATATATATATATATATATATATATATATATATATATATATATATATATATATATGTTTTGATCCATGTATCTTTCTATCTATATCAATCTCTCTTCATATATATATATATATATATATATATATATATATATATATATATATATATATGTTGCTAGAATTCAAGTCGGATTTACATATTTATTATGCTAATGTTTAGTAGTAATCGTCAGATAATCATTAAAGTTTTTATTTTCATATTATGTAATATCTGTGTTCGTAAAGTTTTAATATTTTCCTATGGGAAAAACGACATTAGAATGCATGCTGTATTAATTAAAAGGGAGTATTATTCAACGCAAGCGGATAAAAATAATTGTTCTGTCTTTGAAATAGAAGACGAAATGTCCGGACATACCAACAATATTTTTCATGTTTCGCCGCAATAGTTTTTGACTCGAAGATTTACCATTAATCTAGGTGAAGAATTTCTGTCATCATTTATAAATAATTCGTTTACAATCCATCAATATATATCATACCACAAAAATAGTTACATAGAGTCTTTTTGTCTTACATTAAATAGTATAATTTCGATTAAACTTATGCAGGGTAGAATCATCAGCAATATTGAAAATGGTTTGTTTATAATGATATCTAACCAAATAGTCATGGTTAATATGCACTAAAAATGATATTCACTCATAAATCTGAATTACTTATATGTATATCTAGAATAAAGAGAATTAATGGTATCGTCTATCATGGCGCGCTGAATTAAAACGAATGATTAGATTGGGAAAATTATTCTTGCCAATTTGAATCATAGCATACCAATCATTGATTAATCGTAGCGGTGTGATAATTTTACGCAAAACCACATATTTTTGAGTGACACATTTTTAGAGGGAATTTTTTGTTAAATTTCAAGAGGCTAAAACAGATACTGAATGTTTCTTTTGAGACATAAAAACATACTTCGAGGCGGAAAACTTCTCAATGAAATATCTCTGTACTCTAACAAATCCTTGCTTTCGAACAGATTGTGTTCATCAAGTTAGCAACTGAGAAAAAATAACTGCGTTAATTTCATTTCATTTTAATCCGATAATTATCCCGACATACGTTTGTGTTTCATGGGAGGTCGGATAATGGAGAGACGCTGCCAAAATCAAAAACACAAGCGGAAAAATGTATTATAATCGTTTGAGGTTTAACAGAATTTGAGAGATTATAATGCGTGACCTATTATTGTGAGTTTTAGTTCTATGCCTGCTTTACGTATTTTACTGAAATATAATAAACACAATATTACACTATATGTGGCACAGTCCTAACGATGTTTGAAACTGCATTTGATAGTGGACGTGCTAATAAGACGCTATGGGAAATGTTTCAAGGCATCCATCTTTACAATGTAACTTTGTGTGACACTATTTGGCTTGCCAAAAGGGAGAAAGAAGGAAAAAGGAAAAGGGAAAGGCGAGAATTACATTTAGGTGATAAGAGGCCATCACGAAAAGGACACTGAGCGGTGTTATTTTTCTGACAAGGAACAGTGGTAAGATTTTTTTTTTTATTTCCATTGTCGAGAAGTCGAAAAAGGAAGATACTGGAATTAATCTGATTTATGTTACGGGGCGGGTGAAAATTCCAGGTTGGCCAAATAACCTCAGAGACAGAATTCTAAATAGATAATCATTTAACTGTGTCGCAGGAAAGCCCATTTGAGGCATCCCACAGAATCGTAAAGAGATAAAAATTAAATAGGTCATCCGCTGACCGAGAAAAAAAATGTCCGCTGACCACCATGAAGTAGAGGTTAAGCCTTTGTCGATGGGAAGATATCGTTTGGACAAGGCATCTGTTTTGTGTTGAATTTCGGCTATGACAGCGAAACTATTTTATCGGATCAGAAATTGGCACTAAGAATGAAAATACGTCTAAAATTGCCAGCGGCTTGGTGACGGCGAAAAACTAATTGACGAATTCCAGGTTGTCCAAATAACCTGCAGGGCAGAATTCTAAACAGATAAAAATTATTTAGGTCGCAGAAAATGTCCGTTGGATCAACCGCAGAATTACAAAAAAAAAAAAAAAGACTAAAACATTAGTATCTACGGAAAGATATCGTTTGGAAAAGGCATCTGTTTGTCGTCAGGCTGGCTATGGAGGCGAAACTATTTTATCGGATCAGTAATTGGCACCAAAAATGCGATCTCATCATATGACCACCTACTTGATGCTGGCGAAAAGTCTCGATTGATAAAGTCCAAGTGACAGTGGGATAAGAAATGAGATTAAGGGATCACACTACGGTCGTATTGGTTTGTTGTCGGTCTGAGGAAAAGAGAGAAAGAAAAGAAAGAAAAAGAAGAAAAAAAAAGGAAAATAATTTTTTTTTTTTAGCAAGATTTTTTAAAACGAGGCTAGTCTGCTGGGCGTGCATTGGCTGAATGCTGGCATGAGCGTTAAGCGAAGGTAAACTATGAAGAAGGAGGGGAGGACTGTGAACGACCCCTAAAGGGATAGGTGTGAGATACCACTATGAGAGAGAGGGAAAACCTTTGACACCCTCTGAGGGTATGGTGAGATACCAATATGAGAACAGAAGAAGGTGGGAGGACGAGAAGACTTCCAAAAATAGAAAATAATAAAACTTTCCTGACCAAGTCCAAATAAGTGGATTGTGGGTTGAGAATTATCAAGGAACCTCAAACCCCGACAAACCCACCCCGATTTTGGTCGGCGTCCATATAAGCAAAGTCGAAGCGAGCGAAAATCAGTTCAGTTCAAGTTCCAGTTCCGGTTGAGTTAAGTTCGAAATTCGCAGTTGAAGTTGCACCCGCCTATCAGAAGCTGATTAAGATTCACGCAATTCCGTACTCATCTTCTAATCAAGAACAATTTATTTTTGAAGAACGATTTAGACTCACACCACCAATACAAGTTTTATGAATATCGCCTGAAGACACACCAAGAACCAGTTTCTTAAAAGAAAAAAACAACTTCAGATGTTAAGACTCGCCTAACAAGTGTTACGAATCCATATAGCGGGTTTGAGAAATAGACGCAGTCCTGTATCCAGCAACCATATATAAAAGATTGTTATCTTTTCTTAACACATTTGAAATTTTCGAGTTATTATTTTCTTTTCTTTTGCATGTACTTGTGCGATATCACCGTTATTCGAACTCGACTTGCATTACGGCCACGGCGACTGATTGATTTCGTCTGCCTAAGATCAATTCACAACGTGGGTAGGCTAGACTGGAAATCAAAGCAGTTGCTTCGGTAACCAGACGTTGGAGGCAGGCTGGGAACGACGAGGCTAATACCGAATCTAACCAGATTCCCATCCGAATCACCAAAAGGTTAGAACGTCACAGTTGGTACCGCGACAAATACCAAGCCAGTTGGTCGTCACAGGACAGGATAGCAGACGGACGCAACCAGGTGGACGTCACGTTTGCCGCAGCGACACCGAGGGGACGTCACATTTGGAAACATTGTGATGCTAATAAACGAATCACGGATAAAATTATATTCATCCCATAAATTCAAATATTTTCCTCTATCAAAATTGATATTACTGTGATAATGTGTTTCGTCGAATTGGTTGTAACATTCGTGTAACGAGAATATTTTAATAAATATAACGACGGAATTAAGGGATTATTACAGTAGAACGAAGGGGACATGAAACAAGTACTATTTCAACTCGACTAAAGGAAACTGGTCTCACACATCTTTTACCAATCGAATCAAATATGTGTTTGTAAATCTGCAAATACATGATTATTTTTTAACATTAATCAAAGTCATAGGGTTTGAATGCATTTTTAGTATTTTTCATGAAGTATCTTAATAGCATTATGGAATCATTTCTGTTAATTCATTCCAAAACAAACTTAGGCGGTAGTGCCATCTATCTTGCTAATCTGTTTGGCTCAAATTCATATCGTGTCTTTAAAGCATTTCACCTACTCGTGAAGAATATTTACTTTCTGTAAGAAGCGAACATTAATCAGCTTGTTGGATTTTTGTATTAACTCAACCAGTTTTATGGCAAACCAAACAAATTTTGATTTAAAATTTATAATTAAAAAAGAGCACCAAAAATTTAATAAAAAACAAGCTATCAATTAAAATTTATATTTTCTTGGGGAGAATTAATATTTGCGATAAGTAATTTATATTATTTGGGGTGAATTAACAGAAAAAAAATGGCATTATGAATTGCGTAATTCCTTTACTCATAGCCTATTGATTGGAAAAATTATGTCGACTTTTAATAAATTACACATTATATATTGATACTAAGTTATATAATGTGTTTTACAATAACTAATTAAATTCAATGTCCTTTATTTCTTAATAATTAAACGTACTTCAAATTAATGAAAACGATATTCATCCCTTTAACCATCTTCCTTTCTAAATTCATTTGCTATCAGCATTTAATTTTTTCTGTCATTTATTGAAAAAATGAAGAGAAGTACATACTGATCTGAGCTGCCTTCCTAGTAACTATCGTCTTTCAAATCTCTGTAAATATTCAAAGAGATATTTACAGTTTGGTTATTATTCCACCCATGAATTCCGCAGGTACATTTCCTGTATTACTCCCTTTTATAACACGACAACTGTTTGAATATAAAAACATATTCATATTTACTATTTGTTCGTTTTTCTATCGATACTGCATTGAAAATATGTAAGTTGTGTAATAATAAAAAAATTCTTTGTTGACTATTTATATCAAAATCTAAAAAAAAATAAAAAAAACGACTACATGACCTATACCAGTTAATTCCAGACAGCTTTGTATAAAGTGGCAATTGAACTTTAAAAATCCGATTTCAAGTTTCTGACATTAATACATTTAAAACGTGTCTGGCCAAAAAATCTGAGGATATATTCGTTAGAAATAAATTGAATTTTACGAACTGAATATTAAAAACATTTTTACAGATGTTTTATCTTCCATATATCAATCTATTTAAAGCATTTCCTCTTCTCCTTCGCGCATTACTTTGTTTTGCACCGTGACAAGTTAAAAGAAATACTCCATCAATATTAAAGATAACAATACTTCAATCCTGTCGTCAAACATTGTAAGAGTAAGATCATGTCTACGTGTTTAACACACACAATATGATTTTGATTTAGGTAAGAATGCAAAGTTTCAAAATGTCACATGTATTTATAAAGTTAGATAGTCATTTATTTGGGATTTATTTTACTGAATTATAGTTTCAAATATTGGTTAAATCTATATTCGATTCCAACTCTAAATATTTTGATAAATTTGGTGTTATACATGGCTATAGCATCAACCTTCAAGGAATTTCTGTATTTAATACAACTAATGTTTTTTTTTGTTTTGATATTTTTTTTTAATTTATAAATGGCCATCTTGTCCGAATTTGTGAACATTACTTGTAAATTTAGAAAACATTTTAAAGTCAATAATCATTTAAGTACGGTTACTTTTTTTTTTAATTATATGTTATGTAGAACAACATTGACAAATTTCGTGATAATAACTATCCTCCGATCGAGAATCAGGTGTATAAAAATAAATTTTACAAAGAAACTCTAGACAATAATCAAACGTATAAATTGTACAAACGATATTGTCAATATAAAGGGAAGATAATGAGATGAGCAAATAGATTCGAAAAGCAGAGACATAAATAATTTTATAGTAATACATTCGTTCAAATCTACTAGCATTTATGGATTCAAGGTATTATGATATATATATATACATATATATATATATATATATATATATATATATATATATATATATATATATATATATATATATACACAAACACACACACACACACACACATATATATATATATATATATATATATATATATATATATATATATATATGATAAAATAATAATAGCTAGGGCGCTGGTAATCGAGGATAGCCGTCTGTTAAGCCGACTAGCAAATCCCAATTGCAAGCACTTGCTCAGGAGCATTTGTGTTTATTCAACACCCGCAGAGCCGAAATTTGGTTTATACTGCAACTATGGTGAGTAGACCTTAGTTACAGTTTCTGGGAGAGTGCGAGTTATATAGTGTAATCAAAAATTTGAACAAGGTTGTCATGCTCAAGACCTCGGCCCCAATGACTTGTTGGTTCGTGCTTATACAGCAGTTGAGTTCCTATACTCAATGTTACTTAAAAGGCTTGGGTCAAAACGTGGTATGGTTTGCAGGCATTTGCTAAATGTGCCGCACGCTGCCATGATCCAGTCCAATACTACCAGGAAGTCTCCTTTCTGACATGAAAGTATGTTGTAAAACACACATAAATGGCCATAGTTTCATGGACACTTTTATAAATGTCAATATATTATACATACAAATATATATATATATATATATATATATATATATATATATATATATATATATATACATACATATATATATATATATATATATATATATAAATATATATATATATATAAATATATATATATATATATATATATATATATATATATATATATATAATCAGTAACTTGAAAAGAGTTTGTATGTACGGGAACGAGCATTTAAAAAATTAGTAACTTAAATGTTAATACTGTCAAAGATTATTATAACAGTTTAAAGAAAATGGTATGATAAAATATATTTTGGACTATTGAGTCATGCATATCTATAATTACAAGGTTGAGTCAATTTTTCTTCCTTTTTCAGTCATCAATTAACAGTTTCAACAAATTTCATATAAATGTTTCAATCAAAATATATTCCATTATCTTCTATTGTCTGTTATCATCGTTGTGCCAGAATCTTAATTCCACGTTTTTAGAATTTAACTTTTTTTTTAATTTCTTACACCGGGGTACATTATCCTAGTTTCATGTGCTATGTCTTTTCTGGATATTTTTGCGAATTTTCAAATTATATCATGTGATGCATGTCGAAGCTTACAACGGCTGAAACGTCGTGAATATGAAAATAAAGATAGGGAAATAATCCGAACATACTCACAAAATATTGATTTTCATTCTACTATCTTTTTTTTAACTTTTTGAGAGAAAATTGCAAAAAAATATTTTTTTCAAAAACTCAAAAAGATGAAACCCGCTATGAGAAATGAAGTTCCTTCTTTTCAGCCTAAACTCAGCTCCAGTATGTATATAATCAGTATTCTTATATAACCAAAATTCTCAACAGGAAAGAACCTTAGGTACAGATGAAAGGAACAATGTAAATTACACCTGTGTTGGAAGGTAGGGATACTGCTATATCTGACATCAAGTTAACAACTTGAGATGATAATAACGTACAGTGGGAGGTAACGGATGAGAATTGAAGAAAAGACAAGCAAATTAGGGAAATGCGCTGACAAGAAGCTAAGGTTGAAGGATCAAAGATCTGATCATGTCGGTACCATTACCTCCCTGACTAAACCCAGCTTCCAATGTGATCGAACTGTCATTCGGAGCATTCAAGCGCTAAATCCATTCCCGAAGCACAAAATTCGATTATTCTTGCCTGTGGAAGCAGAGGGGAAAAAGAAGAATGAATGGCTTAGTTTTGGGATTGAAAAGATTGACAGAGTATGATGACGTGCTAACAGCTGCAAATCCAGGTCGCGTTGAAGTGCTTGCGATTTGAGTGAAAGAAGTAAAAACTTACTGCCATCTTACCTTACTTCCTACTTCAATGTTGTCTTTCAAAATTCCTATCTCTTCTCATTTCGTTCTTTTACTTATCGTTACCTTAGCATTCAATTTATCATTGATACTGTTCCTTATCATATCCATTTACATACATTCTAACACTTACCTGTGATCTGTTCAGTTTTGAACATCCTCTTTGGGGATATTTTTTTCTCTTTTATTTCTCTTCGATATTAAACAATTTTTTCCTTCTTACATTTCTCTATTTATTCTTTATTGATGTCTATTATATTTTTCATAAGATTTATTGATTTTCCTCCTTTTCTATTCTGTTCTCTTTATTATAAGTCACTTACGTCTTCCCTTTTCCCTTAAGTATTTCAAAGAATTAGATGAAATATTCCTAGCCTATTCTGGAGAAAAGATAAAAGTATCAATAAAACATAAAATGAGAGTAACTTCGAAAGAATTGATTTTACTTAAACGACTGCATTATGTGATATTGGTTACCTTAAGTTTTGTCACTCATTAGTATTCTATTCATTTTTAATTTGGATATTTTTTAATGAATATTCTCGGAAATTTCGGTATTCTTAGTCGATGAAATGTGTAGATATGTGTTTATTTTCTACGTGAAATTAGAAAGAATAGGCAGTTCCGACTGTTAAGACGGTCATATGAATATTAGAAAATTTGTGTGCAGTAGAATCACTTCAGTCCTTCAGTGCAAGAAAATAGAATTTGTCTTCAAAATTAGCCGTCCAGGGTACGGACTTTAAAAGTAAACAAAAGCACATCAATGTTAAATTCTATCTCACAGGGGTTGAACAAAAAACTTAATTATATATTAGCAAAAGTTTGAGTGCTTTCAAAAGCGAACCAAAAAAGATAGTGAATTGTCTGTAGAGTCTGTTATTATAAGCTATTTCTTTTAGTGTAATAATTACATTTTCATCAATTCACTTTTCAATATTTTAAACTTGCCATTCTTTCATTATGTTATTTAACAAGGTTCCCATCGCGTGTATAAAATAAAAGATGATACGTTTAAACTATGTATGAAGAACAAAATATATCCTAATATCCAGACACAGTAGTTGTTGAAATATATAGTATAGATATATTTGAAGTTTGCATTCACAAGTCCCACAATAAAAAAATCTAAAAAAACACTTTTCTTTGGTCCTTTAATTGTCGAATGAGCAACTAGCGAGAACGCAACATTTCCTGGTATAAAAAGAGTTCATTCATACAAAATACTTACGAGAAAATATTTCTCATGGTAGCGTAAACATTGGTCTACAAGAAGATATGATATATGAGCTTCTCTCACACGCTATACCCTCTATCTCACTGACAAGATGTTGGAAAAATATCCCTACTGGGGTATGATAAAATAGTTAACAGAGATCATATGCATTTTGCTATGTATTACTTCAAAGAAACATTTCACCATGTAAACAGATAGCTGATTTTGCTCATGCAGATATCTTGATATATGCTGTACAATATTAATGTCTGACTACAGACGCTCATAGTAAAACCCAAAGCCATTGATTTTACCATGTATTATGAAAGTGATAAAATATGTGTCGTCATTTCATTGATACAAATAGAATTAAATTTCCGTTTTTCTTCTATAAATCTAGGAAATACTTGATGGATATAAATGAAACTTGATATGCATGTAGCCCTTGACTAAGGGATAACGATAGCTTGCGAGAAGTTTAAGAACGTCATCAGATTTCAATAATGTCAAAGATGCCATTTCTAATGAAATTTAAATATTTATTCCTACGAATACGCACCGGAGTAAAGAATTAAATTATTTTGGTATTAAATTAAATAATATATACAAATACAATAACGTAATTGTCTGTTTGTATATATGTTAAGATAAAGCTTCAATAAACTTGGCTGCAGAATTTGGAGCATCCGGTAAAATTTACAGAACTGTTGACATATATCTAGTTTAATCATGAATCGAAAAATATGTATTTTTGATGCCCCGCCTCCTCATCGTCTCTTAACCTTTGTACGAATAAATAATGTTTGCCACCTTACTATACCTATATTACTTACTTCTTGTAAGGCCTCTTCCGCCATTCTTATGCATCTTTGGATTTCAGTTTCAACTGTGAAATGTACCGTATATTAAATGTCCATAAATTTCCCATATCCCATTTAATACAAACATTAAATGTAATTAATTCTGTAAGAAGCGTTGTAGGGATTAATATCGGTTTGTACTGACGAATACTTAACGGACCGACCTATACATTTACAAAGTAAAAGTGCAATTTGTTTTGTTTCTGGTTACAAAACCACATCCACACTATCGTTTTTGAATTCAATTCTTTCTTTTCTAAAACGAATTTTCATCTTATGCAATTCTCGCGAGAAACTCAGCGTAGAAATTTACAGCCTAAATGTTATTGATATTATGAGGTTTACAGAGGATGAAAAAGGAAGTGATGATTATGAACATATGGTAGAGAGATAAGCATTGTCCTTTGAATTTACGTGGTCAAGATTGGAATGTTGAGAAAAGCACTCTAAAAACGCTCTGTGTATAACTTATTTTTTTGTATGTGAAACAGGGAAGAAATGAAAATGATTAGATGCTTTGTAAGTCGAATTGTCTTTCCTAGCTGTAAATATCTAAATTGGGGGAAATAAAGAATAGAAAACACTTGCAAATTTGACGTAGAAATTGCGATAAATCATCGATAGACTTACAACATTATTTTAGGTAAAAAGAGGTTGCATCGTGAAAGTTAAAGACAGCATTATTGCATTTAGCCTTTAGCAAGGATGGAATGAAAAGATTATGCCGCTGCAACACAAATAAGACAGAGGTATTAACCTTTTATATTGTATTTCCTCCTGAGGTCTGGAGTAAAATATACTCCCAAAAGAGATTCAAAACCCAGAGTCTCACTGAGAAAAGAATCATTCACGTGAATGGAGAAAACACAGTGTCAAAACGGTGATAATGAAAAAATACAAGCTTTGTTTTCCAAGTGTTGAATGTGACAAGTCAATTTTAGCCATCGAGCTCTTAATGCTAGATTAACTTAAAGCCTCCATCTTGGTTTTTAAAAGTTCATCCATGAACGGTGGTATAATTTTATGTTGATTAGTGATCTGAGAATAGTAAATAAATTTTTTTCATGGGTTTCATTATACACAGAATAAAAATTACAGTCTTTTGATGATATCTCATTTGGAGAAACCCAAGTTTTATACAAAACAATGACATGCATTTCCACTAATAGAAATTCTATCATACAGACCTAGCAGCTGCGTTAAACTTATCAATACCCAAACTGCATAAGTGTAGAATGTCTCTCGTTTTATAGTGATTTTCTAAGTGTGTCTTAGATGTGACACAAGGCCGAATGTATGAGGCACCCAGTGAAGATCGAACTCACTACACAGTCGTAATTGCTCTAGCGTGAAAAGCTTTATTGACATTTACACCATGTCGAAGTGTCCAAAGGAGTTTCTAATGGTAGCTTAAATATGGAACAAAGCGGGAGATATGGGGCACCCAGTGAAGGGCGAAATCACTATTCACTCGTAATTGACCTAACGAGACAAGTTTGCAAACCATTACAACACGTATAAGTTCCCAAATGATTTTGTAAGCTAAATCCTGGGGCAGGAATTGGCTGGTTAACTTTAACTCCTCAAAAACAAAACTGCTCTCTATTACTCATCACAGAGGACCACATCCCTGCCTAACTGCTTGATTGCTCCTCTTTGCGACTACTCGGTCTCACATTGAATGCTGACCTGAGATGGTACAAATACATTTAGTCTATAACTTCTTCCACCGCAAGGAAAGTTGGCTTCCTGTGCAGCGCCAGGAATTTTTTCTCGCCGGATTCGATCCTTCAAATCTACAGATCAACCATTCGCCGTTGCATGGAGTATTGCTGCCATATATATGGTCCGGTTTCCCTTCTGTTTGTCACAAGGTTCTTAATAAGATCCAGAGATGGTTACGCAAATGTAATTGCCCCTGATCTGGCCTCTCATTTGCAGTCGCTCTCAGACGTGGCCTCGCCTCCCTCTTTTTTACAAATACTTTCATGGTAACTGCTCCGATAAGCTGCTTTCGCTGGTTCTTAGACTTCATGAATGTAAGCGTTCTACTAGGCTGGCATCTCGTTCACACCTTTTTACTGTCGAAACTGTTAAATATAGCGGTCTCTTCTACTCCAGTAGCTTCATGTCACGCACCTCTTACCTGTGGTACTCCCTCCATTTTTCTGTTTCCCTGATAGCTATAATCTCCAACTTTTTAAATGTAATGTCAATCGACGTCTCCTGATGCCTTGATCTATCCCTATCCTTCTCTCCATCTTCTGTCACTCCTATTTTCTCTCGCTCCAACTCTCTGTAACGCCTTATGTTCTAGTGGCTTCTGGCCTTGCTTGGGGTAAAACGCTTAAAAAAAGTTTAGATGTGAGACAAAACTGAAAGTCGCAATTCATCGACTTAACGCCCCGTGAAGAGCACAAACTTTGATTTTCTAAGCTTAGATGTGGCACAAGGACAAAAATATGAGGCAAACAGTGAAGATCGGACTTACTACGCAGTCGTAATATTCAGTCGATGTGACTGCTGACCATAAACTACGGGGAAGTGGCCTGTATCTCAATTCATGTATGAGAAGAAACGTGTCAAAATATTTGATTTATAAACCTTGAATAAATTAACGAATATGAATGTGGTCAGATCAGTTGGAGATTCATATATTATTCAAAATACTTTGGACATAAATATGCTCTGCATATCAACATTAGTATGGATTTAGTATCACTGTAACCGAATTTATATCGAAGCTTACGGCTACATGGCGTTGAAACAAAAGTTCCGTTACTATCACCGAAGCTAAACCTGGTCTCGAACTAGATGAATGACTGCTTATTAATACTAGCTGCTGTAAACTGTCATGTGTATGTGGTTTGTTGGATGATGACTAGGATTTAGAAATTGAAGGACCGATTTACAATTCGTTATATATACATACGCGCAATTATTAATGGCAAAGCTAAAAGGGAAGAAACATATCTCTTATTTCTCCATATATGGGTTAAGAAGTAGGAGCTCTATCAGTAAATCGTTATTATCTCCAAAATAAATTAACAATCTAAAATTAATCTGAAAATAATTGATAGACCGTAGATGAACAGCATTATTTTTTTTTTTTTTTTGTGGAGACGACATTTTCTTTCTTTGATTGCAGAAAATTTAAAAAAAAAATCAAATTGACGAATTCAGCCCTTTTTTTCAAGTCACAACATTTTTTTTTGTTAAAAAAGAATTTGGTCTGTACATTAAAAATGTAATTTTGTCTGTATTCAGTAAAAAGTCTATTTGATCTGCATCCATTATAAAAAAAGATTTGGTCTATATTCATGACCCCTTTAAACCCTGACCACCGTGGTTGAGAAAAATGATGTAATTCCCATCCACCTTTTGAATAGTGGTAGAGAAAATGACTTAATGCCCAGCCACAGGTTGAAAGATGGGTAAACACTTGTACCTATTTTTATATCTACCGTGCAAAATTACATCCCAATTATTTGCGAATTTTGAATCAGGAGCTCAGGCAGAATGGGGGATCTCATGGCTGAAAGAGTTAAAAAAAGAATTTGATTAGTATTAAATAAAAAGAATTTGATATGTATTCAATAAAAAAGAATTTGATCCGCACTCTTTAAAAAAAGAAGTTGGTTTGTATTCTTTAGAAAAAGAATTCGGTCTATTCATTAAAAAGAGAATTTCGTGTTTATTCATTAAATTGTAATAGCAAATAAATTGTTAATGTGCGTGTCTCATCGAATCATGTCGGAATAATCATTGCAATTAAATGTACACCTTGCGAATGGATTCAAGTGCAGTAGTTAATTGCTGAATGCAGAATCAAGTGATTTCACTGCTGCTTGCTTGTTTACAAATGTCGAAATAAGCGTCAATGAAGAATGAGATATAGAAGCAGGCAATGCAAATCAGCATTAGACAGTTACACGGGCAGTGGAAGTTAGAATGTATTTTCCATGTCCTTATATGGGACCCCAGTAAGGCTTCAGTACACACGGATCTAGTGCAGTTGGGAGTAACCTAAGAAGTACTGGAAGACAATAAAATATAAAGTTATATCTTGATTACTCTACCATTGTTTCTTGATTACTCTTCTATGTTTGTTCCTCCTTCATGATCCTTCTCATTTTACTGACTTTTTCCCCTTTACTAACCCCTGGTATCATAATGACGTTACTGCTTTGCATATGACGGTATAATTTAAAATATAGGAAATATTCATGATTTGGGCTGTTCACGTGTATTATTGCGCCGAAGTCAACAATGATGCCATATATTTCTTCTTGTGAGTGCATTTGATTCTGTGTATGTAGATGGACTTTGGGGATTGCGTGGTATGTTGCTTTTCCTCGTGTGATTCAAGTTCATTTCGAGTGACCAGTGTATCACTTGATTTGGTTCAGCGTTGTCTTATTATATGCGCTCAGCATCCTCTTGTGTGTGAAGATTTTAATTAGTCGCGTTTTCTTCAGTCCCTCTTGACTTGTTAAACACCTGCTCTGACAACATGAATGGACAGTTACGACACACTATTATACAAAACACACACACACACACACACACGAGCATATATATATATATATATATATATATATATATATATATATATATATATATATATATATATATATATATAGTTCACCATTTGAGAAAATAAATGTAGTGGGCCATAAATGGAAGATCATCTATCTCAACGTTATGTGGCATAAGCCAAGCTTTTACATTTTCAATTCTCTTTCAGATATATCGTGTGTATTAACATCGCATCTTCCAATCTGCTACAGGAAATGAAAAAGCGCAGTGCTCGAGACGCCAGGAGTCCAAAGCTGTAGCTTGAAGATAGCTATTTTATTCACAGTAACAAAATCTAAAAGAAACAACAGGAGGTACTGATGAAAGACGCGAAAGTACCCAGACTGGTGAAAACTTATATCATGCCACATTGATGATTCCGAGGTTTGGTTTCGTAGTAACGGCGACCATACCATACCACAATTTCTGCTTTCCACCATCCACAGCCTAATCATCTACGTCGAATTGGGAGACAGTTGCCATGGATAGAGATGTTAGCCATTTCTGTTTTACATTACATTCATTAAAACCTATTGACTGAGCGAAATGTTTTCTCTATGGAATAGTCGCCGACATGTAGTTTTATAATCCAAGGGATTTGAAACAGCTGGACGAATAAGACTAGGGTGTAGTCGATAGGGATATCACGCGACCTTTAAAATTACCAAATAATTATTGAAGTTCATCACATTCGACGCGATTGTCACTATGCAAGAAATCGATCTGATCCTGGTATGCATTCACTAAATAAGTCGCATCGATGATAAGCGTGATCGTATTAAATATTCTATATATGAATACATGAACAATTATTTTTGATATATTTTTATTGAATATCGTTGTCTTCTCTATATCATAATTTGTTCTGATTTATATTATTGATCTTGACAATAAAGGAGATCTATTTTGACAGCATAAGGTATCTGTATATTTGGAAAAATGGCCGAGACACATTGTGATAATGTTCATACATATCAAAGAGTAATTCTTGTGGTATGGGATAAGGACGCTTCATATATGTTTTGTTGGTTAGGCAAGTTAACATGTGTTGTACATAACCATCGCAATCATAATACGAATATTTGGGTGAGTATACGTGTTTGAGATACTATTGTGTTTTTATCTGCTTAGAAAATGAAATTAATAACAATAGCCCTAGATCAAGAAGTCTCGAAGGTAGCACATACATTCGTCAAAGTCCCCATTATATTTTGTAATTCTATTCAAATAAACTTTGAAAAATATATTTTATTTTTACAACATTTTTTAAACGGAGAATTTAACATTTACTTACAAAGGTCTCAGAACTACTGACATCGATTTTACTGAAAACAAAAAAAAATATTTATTCCAATGAATATAAATTCTGTTTAAATTACTTTGAAGTATTTTGCTTATTGAGCATAGTAAATTGATTCCTTTTTCTTTGAAATACATCTGAAGTAATGTAACATCAAGAAAGATTTTTACTTTTTAAATTAATTTCAAACTACAGGCATGGCATTTTGCGACAAATCAGATATAAATTACTGTCAAAAGACGTAAAAAAGGACAGTTATTCATAAAAATGAACACCGAGTAAGTTTTACTATGAAAAAGCACAAGGGGAGACTCTACAGTTACTGTACTACAGGCAGAAGAATCCTGTTTCTCCTATGGACAATTATATGGAGGTTGTTCACGAATGGGAAATAAAACCAATTTATTTATGCTCCACAAGCAAAGTCGAAGAATATTCTCTACAAAGAAGTATTGTAATGTAAAAAAATGTTTAAATATATTTTTGTCTTTGAATAAAAGAATTTGAAGTTATATTGTTGCTATAGATTTAGTTATAATTTTTTTTTATCACGGGCAACGCTGGTTAGGTATGCTACTGTTATATATTCTTAAGGTATGGTATGGTTTTGTGTTAACGTGATCAATATAAGTGAAGCAGCGCATGGATATTTTAATGTGGACACTGAGGTGAACACCCAGCATCGACAGTTTTAGGCTTCAACGCAACATTTAAACTATTTATTTTTTAGCATGAAAATAAATGTCATTGACTTTATATAATATATATATATATATATATATATATATATATATATATATATATATATATATATATATATATATATATATCATGCCTATGTGATATGCATAATATATATCCTAGAACAATGAATATAATATAAGATTCCCTATAGCTATTAAATATGGAAAAACATTATTCAAAACCCCAAAATCTTTTTAAGTAACCGAATTGCGTTTAGCTTATTTGATGAATATTCATTTATGAATTTATTTTGAAAAGCATTTGGAAAGGCTTCCTCAACACAGACCTATACTGTCGGCTGAAAACTAGCAAGAGTCAACATTCATAACGATCTCTTGGCCTTGTTTTTTTATATGATACAAATTTAGATCTCATAGAGCAACTATAACTGTTTTTTTCGGGCACATTTATTTATTAGCTGCCTGTCATGGTGGCTGTGTCAGATAAATTGAATCCAGTTAGAATGTTCTTTTAATCTAAATTCAGTTCCTCGTGTTCATCTTATATAATTCCTTAAGTACTCGTAATCTATTCAATTTTAAAATGTTTCACTTATTTTCATATTTTTTACGGCCAGATTTAATAAAGGCAGGTATACACAATTAATGCATACATTTTCTTTAATAATATTTTACTATTTTTTCCTGTCGACTGCAAAGTATCTATCTTTAAAAAGTTTATTATTGTCACCCAAATAAGGTTATTATGAGTTTTAACACATAAATGTAGTTATTAATTTTTCTAGACTAGGTTATGCAAACAAATCATCTCATTTACTATATGAAATTATAGCAATAAAACAGTGTACATTTTGATATACGCAGCAAGATTCCTGTAATGTTATTAATATAATTTATATTGTAATAAAATCACTCCAATTTACGGACGAAATCGAATGCTAAGACATAGAATTTAAATAAGAGTCTAACGCATGTATCCTTCATGAACTTTCGACGAATTTAACTTGGAATCTTCATAGAACAATGAGAATTTGATTTTGTGTGTACCACCGCTTCACAGAATAGTCGTCTTTTTGGGATTTCTGCCAGATTTCCGTGCTTAAACTTATAAAATGTTAAATCTTCCATTTCCCCTAGCTAAAAGAAAATTATTTTCAACTAACGTGTGCTTGGTTTATATTTTTCTTGACAATACTTGTTTCTCAGCCTGATTTTGGCCACGCTTATACATGATAGCATAAACAGAATGTAGTGAAAAATTACTGAAAATTACTGAAAAGAGAAATTCTCGGGATTTTTTTCAAACCTATCTAAAATATATCCACGTATATAAAGAAAGTGATCATCAGCTTCAATTAATCTTCTTCGTTATACAATGAATCATAAATGGTAATGTCAAATATGACCTGCAGAAAAAAATACATATCATCAAAATTACATATCCGAAAAGAATATTCGGTTACCAAGGTAACACTTACCATCCAATTTCCTGCATCCACCTTCTAAATCCAACTAAAATGATGGATACCGCGCCTACGCTCAGCAATCAACAACTTTTTTTTTTCAGAAATATCCCGGGAATTAGATTGTCAAGATATCCCCTCGACCATAGAATTTTGTTTAAAAATGCAGCCAACAAATCCCCATATCTCTTGACTTAATCATTTAGCCACTCAAATAACATTTCGAGCAATCCTCAACAATCCTTTAAATTATAGTAAATTAAATGTTTTTTTCTATTTCAGTTATATACGGAATAGGATGGCTTTTTTTATTCTGTTCCTAATGGGATTTTAAGTAATTATATATTTATATATTAGAGAAACTCAAATACCAATTGTTTGAAGCTAATAAGATCCCTTCATTATGCAGTGATAATGTAACTTGTAAAATTAGACATTACCATATCTTAACCGAAAAGCTAGTCTCAGAATCGACTGACATTTATATAATTTAACTTATAGAATTTATTAAAAAATTACTTAAATGTGTTTTTTTTTTGTTGTTGTTCCGGTATTAGAATCTCAAATTAATTAATATAAATCACTTTTGTTTCTGTAGTTAAGAAAGTTAAAGATTTGATAATGTCAATATTTTCTATTCTACTAACATAAACCCTTCCAATTTTGGGCTGAAACTGATTAATGTGGTATTTCTAATTAAAAATCGCAACTGTGAAATTTTCTTTGTACCTAACACTTTCTAAATGAACATATGGTGGTCAATATCTCATATGAGTGGGTTTAATGATTATTGGGGTCGTAATCGCTAACACACCCTCACTCTCATTAACAGGCCGCCTACTAGTGGTGGACTGACTTCGAAAATAAATTTAGAACAATGCTCCGAGATAGGCACTTACTGACTGATTATAGCCGTGTGAAGAGCGGTTTGAAATAGACTATCTCTATGTTGCGGCAACTTTTGATTTTTTGGTGTAAAAAATGCATATTACCAGGATTCACCCGGATAATATGCCAACGGAACGATTACCTGTACTATATATATATATATATATATATATATATATATATATATATATATATATATAT
>OZ010582.1:7561635-7586635 GCA_963932145.1 Acanthosepion lycidas
TTCTCTCTTTATAAATAATTATATTTTTGTTTTATTTAATCTTTATTATATTTCACTGGAGGCACAGTGGAGTAATGGTTAACGGCTCGGATTGAGGAATCGGAGAGAGTAAACGAATATATTACATTCACTTACTTGCTAATATCCTCACGAAAGGTATGAACCCTATTCTTCTCCCCGCATCAATGTGAAAATAGCAGGATAGACCGGGTTCTATAATCTTGGATGGCAACTAGTCTAATGCAGAAAGAAATGACAACATACAAAATATCTACGTCGAAAGATAGATGATCGCTTAAGCATGGCATATAACTGTCTGATTGATTATCTTTCTCAAATTTTACAGATTCTTTCACTTATGTTTTTGAAATTTTTCTAGATCTTCATCCGCTTGTGATCGTATTCCGGAAGTTACAATTTTTTATTGTTTTAGGTTATTCCTTTTTTTATAATAACCCTAACTTCAGACTTGCTATTTCCAGTTAATTTAGTTTTTATTGCAATTCATCCAACGATAGTGATATTATTCACCAGGATATCATAGAATAAAATCAGGTATTCTCAATTCGTTGATTGAAACTCTGAAGACACTCCCATACCCATCTCCATATCCACATTCACATTTCAGTCTTTATCTTGTTGAATTATTTATATAAATTATTTTGCATATAAAGTCTGGTCACAAAGTATCGGACTTCAATGGTAATTGAAATAAAGCACGCAGAATTCTGTTGCACGTACCCATAAATTATATCAAGAAATCTAGAATTGAAAATCAGATAATAGTCCTAAGGAATTTATGCAAATGGCATGCCGAGTGTGGTAGGCATAGTAAAACGATAAATATTGTTTACAGTTATGAAATTTGTGGAGAAACATGAACACCCACAGACATGACAAATAAAAGAATATTTACACCTCATTGACTCGTAGTGAATTTAATGGCGATGACCGATCTATTGATTTAAATGCTGTTTCTTAATCAATACAAGCTAGATTCTGTTGTTATATTCAACGGTTTTCGTGTCAGTCTTTATAGATTGCAAATAGTCTTTGCAGAATA
This sequence comes from Acanthosepion lycidas, assembly GCA_963932145.1. Classification (NCBI taxonomy): domain Eukaryota; kingdom Metazoa; phylum Mollusca; class Cephalopoda; order Sepiida; family Sepiidae; genus Acanthosepion; species Acanthosepion lycidas. The sequence continues at coordinate 7,562,699 of OZ010582.1, forward strand.
ATAATTACTGGAAACAGCATATTCCCATTACTAATTTTCAAATAGAGCGATATGTGACACTATTTAGCTGTCACGCGATAATTAAAAGCGAGAAATAATTAAGGCGAGAAGAAGCTATCACGAAAGACATAGTGAGCGATGTTATTTTTTTAACAAAGAAATGTGGTAAAGATTTTATTTTCATTTGTGAGAAGAAAGTTTGTTTTTTTTTTTCGCAGAAGATAGGAAATTCGTAAGATCTCGGATCGGTCGGAATTAATTTAGGCTATGACGCGGTGAATAAAGGATAGCAATCTGCCCATGGCAATAATGAAAATTTCAAATTGACCAAGTGGCCTACAAAACAGAATGCTGGAAGATAATCGTAATCAGGACAAGCACTGACCGAGAATGGCATCAGCTGAGACCACTCCCAAAGAAAAGAGAAAAAAGGAAAGAATAAACCATTAACTATCTTTCGGAGATATCATTTGGTTTTGGGAAAAGACACCTGTTTTATGTTCAGACCTTGGGATGATAAAATTTTGTTACCGGGACAGATTTTTGAGGATAGGCGTACGAAGGTGTTGAGATTACAAAGAGATTCACTTGACCATTCTGATGATAATCATTTGACGAAAATCTCGTTGATAAATTCCAGATGAAATTCGGTTAAGATAGAAATTGTGGACCACACTACGGGCCCAGTCGTGGAAAATAAAGAAAAGAAAATTGAAGATTATTTGTTTTCCTTTGAGCGATAATTGTGGACTAGACACACGCACGCTGCTGAGCGTTCATTGGATGAGTGATGGCGTGAGCGGTGGGCGAAGGTACACATATTAGAAGGAGGGGAGGCCTGTTGACTCCCCTGAGGGGATTGGGGTGAGATACCATTATGAGAAAGAAGGGAAATCTGTTGACGCCCTCTGAGGGGATTGGTGTGAGATACCAATATGAGAAAGGAAGAATTTGGGAGGACGATTCCCTTAAGAACCCCTCTAAAGCAGAAAGTAATGGACTTCCAAAAATGGAAAGTTATAAATTTTCCTGTCCGAAAACAAAGAAAATCCTTATTGTGGATTTGGAATTATCAAGGTTTTGGTCGGCGTCCATATAAACAGAGTCGCAGCGAGTAGTTAGGCAGTTCCGAGAAGACAGCAGAGATACGCAGACAGAGTTGAGCTGTGAGCTAGGAGACGAGCCTCGCAGGAAACTGACTTAAAGATATCCACGCATTCCGACTTAGATTTCTAACTAAAAAAAATCTTTTGAAGAAAGATTTAGACTCACACCACCAAAACAATTTTTACGAATATCGCCTGAAGATACCAAAAACCAGTTATTGAAAAACAATTTAAGATATTAAGACACGCCTAACAAACGCAAAGTGTCACGTCTCCATGGAAGCGGTTCGGGAGAAAGACGCAGCCCTGTTTTCAGCAACCAGATAAAAAAATATTTGTTATTCTTTTTTTAACACAGTTGAACCTTTCGAGTTGTTACTTTATTTTCTTTTACATATACTTGTGCGATGTCACCTTTGCTCGAATTCGGCTTGCATTACGGCCCGTCGACTGACTGATTTCGTCTACCTAAGATCAGATATCAACGTGGGTAGGTTAGAAGAAATCAAAGCAGTTACTTCGGTAACCAGACGTTGGAGGCAAACTGGGAACGGCATCCGAATCAGCGAAGGGTTAGAACGTCACATTTGGCGCCGCGACCAATACCAAGTCACATTGGTCGTCACAGGATAGCACGGGGACAGAGAGGCTGGGGTGACGTCACGTTTGGTGCCGTGACAACAGGATAAGGCCCTTGATCAGCAGCTGCCACAGGAGTTGCAGAATATTTCGATCAGGACAACGCACGGCGTCTCAATTACTCAAACTGAAACAGACTAGATTGGGAACCAAAAGAATTTGGTTAGCTATAACCATACGGTTCCAGACACTCTAGTACGACAACTCGGAACCTGAGAAGAACGAGCTAAATCTGTCAGGTTGGACACATTATTTTCGGTTGATCTCCCAATCGGATTGTTGCTGCTCTGACAGTTTTTCTTTTTCTGTTTTAAATGTCTGACTACGATCAAGATAGGGTAGACATAGAGGAAGAGGGTGTTGAACAGGGATTGTCAGTAGACCTAAGAAAATTGTTGGGTGGACCGAGGGACTCAGCCTTTGACGGTAGTTCAAGGGATTTTAGGAATTGGCTGGCAATCTTGGATAAAAGCCGCGTGATATATGGACTCTCAAACCAAGAAACCCTATATGTGGCGTATGATGCCGCCAGAAGGAAAGCGACAGAGTTCATAAAAGGACTTTTAGCCAGTGAGCTCCACTTTACATACGAAAGACTAAAAGAGTCATTGACTCGGGTGTTCGCTGAAGACGGGACGGCGATAGAGGCCATGAGAGCCCTCCTGAGGATGACGCAGCTGAGGGCCGAAACCCCTGGAGAATTTGGGGCCCCTTGCGGAGAAGCTGTCGTCATTAGCTTTCCCAGAGGTAGTGAGAAATAATGTAGTCATGCAGGCCCAGTTGGCTGATCTATATGTGGAAGCGCTCAGTGACGAGCGTGTTTTTAAAAAAGGACGTTGTCGGCAGCAGTGTCGCTGGCCAAAGAGAGCCAGGAAGTTTGGGAGAGGTTGAAAAGATGCAAGAGCAAAGTCGAGAGGTCGGAAGAAAGGGGGATGGTGTGAGAGCCCCCGCGTGGAATCGAAGGTTCAAGCTAGAGGTGGATGAGCCTGAGATGTTGGAGGATGATCCCAAAAGAAAGGTTTGGTCGACAAGGCATGGGTGCTATAAGCCCACACCGAGTCGATACGGGCTGGTCTGCCGGACATGAGTATATGAGGACCACAGAGCAGCGGACTGTCCGACGAAGTGGGGTTTGTCCCCAGACTTTGAGCAGGATAAATGTACTAGGTGTGGAAAGAAGGGATACCTAGCCAAGTGGTGCGGATTAAGAAAAGGTGTCCAACCGATGTTGTTAAAGAAGGCCGAGCCCAAAAGACAGAACCAGGGAAAAGGCAGCGGGCCTCTCCGGAATTAAGAGGGAGGGTGGCCCAGTTAAAAAGGAAGGAAGGTATATCGTTGGACATGTGGTCAGGAAAGCCAACTAGGTAGAGGGTAGGTCCCCCCAAGAATAAGAGAGAGAGAGTGGCCCAGTTAAAGAGAAGAATCGTAAAAGTTTGGGTATGTGGTCTAGTCGGCCACTTTGCGGTTAAATGTCCAATAAGAAGGTGCTGGTTTTGTAGGAGACCAGGGCACCTGAAGAGGAATTGTGCTCTTAGGAACAGCCGCAACAGCCTGGGAGAGGTCTAGCCGGGACCGCCCAGGTGCAGAGGCCGAGGAACTCCCCCATGAGAGAGGAATGACAGGAATGTGTTGCTACCGGCAACTATGGCTGGGATGACGCAAAGTATGAACCCAGGAAAACGAAAGCCAAGGTATTCTCTTCGCTGACGCAAGAGAAGGGGCTATCTTGTAGGGCAGACATACGGGGTAGGGCAATGAAAGCTGTGATAGACACAGGAGCGCCCGTTTCATTGCTGAGAGAGAAAGAATACAGACGAGTGAAACAGAAGAATGGGTTGCAGGAAGCGGACATAGAAATCACAAGGCAGATGGAGCTCTCCTGGAGATAAAATGGATGGCGAGGCTCCCTGTGAGGATTGGAAAATTGAAAAGTACCCAGAACTTCTACATAACTCCCAACCTGTGTACGGAAGCAATCTTGTGAGAGGATTGGCTTCAGAGCCAGAGGGCTCGGATAGAGTTCAACCCCACTCGCTGATAGTAAATGGCGAGAGAACGCCATTGGGATGCTCACCGGAAGAAGATAAAACAATAGTGGTAGAGGAAGATATAAAGCTACCCGTAAGAACGGCGGTGTCGGGCAAGGGTAGGCTAATGACTGGGAAGAGAATAGAAAAAAGGAACCCAGCAATTGTTTTTTTGTAGAAGGGAAGGGCCTAGAAGAGAATGAGGTAACTCTGTGTGAAGCCGTAGTGGAGGCAGCTAAATTAGTGCCCATTTTTCAAATCAAAAACTTGAAGACGAAATAATTGTTTGTGAGATAGTATACAGCCGTCAATAATAGCACATATTAAAAAAACATCTTCCGGTCGACAAACAATTATTTCGTATTCAAGTTTTTGAGTTTATAAGGAAAAAAACACATGCCTGATGATGAATAGAGGACTATTCGTAAGTACAAGCATTTTAAGATCACATAAACTGGAAACTACAGACATCAATTTTGTAGACGAGGATCACTTCACTCATTGGATTAACAGTATTTTAATGCATATATTATACTTCTAGCCATGGATGTTGGCAAGAATCTCATTAATATTTCTGATTTATTCTGTGTGATTATTTCTTTGTATGTAAATTATATGCTGCCTAATGTTTTATGTTTATATATATATATATATATATATATATATATATATATATATATATATATATATAACGGCCATGAGATGCTTTGGTACATATCGAAACATGAAAACACATATGTAACTTTTAAATCTCATGTATATGAAAATGATCCTAAAATACAAATTACACGTATAATTTTTTATTCAGTTCTGTTTTAAATGTTACGAATTTTAGAATTTATATACGATACATTCTCATTTCACACGCACACACACACACACACACACACACACATATATATATATATATATATATATATATATATATATATATATATATATATATATATATATATAATTAACCCAAATAATAAATATAGATGCCAATATCGTAAAATAAACGCCAAATCTGTAAATAGTCGAGGATAAATAAAGCCAACATTCGCAGCCTGACAATTGTGACTAGAATGAAACAACCTGCCACCTCTGAGTATCGACTTCAATGTTCCTTTTTATATTTAAATTTTAATATATATATATATATATATATATATATATATATATATATATATATATATATATGTGTGTGTGTGTGTGTGTGTGTGTGTGTGTGTGTGTGTATGTATGTTTGTATTATTATCTTACGTGCAAAAACACTTGAGCATGTATGAATTCATCACTTCTCCATCATCTTCTAGGAGTAAGTCCAGGACAGGCTGGGTCTTATATCATTGGTTGGCGAATGGTTTATGAGAAAGGTAAGTCTGAATTCAAAACGGGTCGATGGTAGTTTGTTTACGCAATTTTTGCAGATTCTCTTTCTGTTCGGTACTAAGAAATGAATTGCTTTGCTTTTAAACGTTGAAAATACCATCTATCTATCTATCTATCTATCTATCTATCTATCTATCTATCTCTCTCTCTCTCTCTCTCTCTCTCTCTATATATATATATATATATATATATATATATGCGCGTATGTTTGCATGTGTATTTACTAAAACTTATTTGAAAACGGAATTAAAATTTGAACATAAATTCTGCGATGAATAAAACGTCATAAAAATGTATAGATATTTTGCCGTGAGACAATTTTTCCGTTTCACTTGATTACATGTTTTACTTAGAGTTAACCTTACGTTACCAATATATAGTGAATTCCCAGGAAGAAACGAAGCTAAATATAACGTTTAGAGTTTGTTTAACTTACTGATTGTTAGGTTCAACGCCCCTGGGCTTGATGTGTAATATGAATATATTTTTTTGTATACAAAATGTGTCAATAAATAAATAAAAAGCGAGCACACGTAGTATATTATTATGAGATATTTTTTCGAGAATGTGTCATAGTATGTAAAACTATGTAGAACAGTTTATTTTTATTTTCTATTTTTTTATTTAAAAATTGTTTCAAATAATGTTGAAGAAATACTCTATTTTCTCCTACATAGTTCGGGTTTGAGAATTAAAGAAGACAAAGACGTAGTTGTTTCAGAAATAGGAACTACTTTTGTTGATGACAAAAAAGTGCCGACGGTTTTTAGTGTGCATCTCTTAAACTTAACTTAAATATAGAAATAATATTAGAGCCTATTCCAGAAAAAACAAGAAAAAAATGACATGAAAAACCAATGGAAGAAAAATAGAAATGTTTAATCTAAATAAAAACAATATTGTTTTTATATTAATATATTTAAAATAAGGCAAATGAGAATTTGAAGGCGGATATAAATATAAGTAATGAAACAGTGCAAAACAGTAAATAGGAAATATGGAATAAAAAAAAACAATAGAAAGAGAAAAGTAAATAAAAAAAGAAGGAAAAAACATATGAAAGGGAAAAGAAAAATAAATGTTGTAAGTGATATATAAGCGGTATATGAAAAAGAAAGAATGAATTAAAAAGAAATAAAAGATTATAATATAATAATGAATAGAATAAAAAGAATTTCATAAAACAGAATGAAAACCTGCATATGAGAAGTGAATTTATTTTGAGAAGAAATGAATAAAATGATATTCGAGAGATTTAAGAGTCCAGAAAAGTATTAAGCAAATCGGAAGCAGACAGAGAGGATGAATAAAAGAAAGAAAACGGAAGCAAACAAACTGAAAGACAAACAAAAAGTATCGATTATCAACATAAAAGGAATAGACTATGAAATGTTCTGCCCGATAGGAATGAAAAACAGCAATTCATGAAAGTTCGCAATTATTTCAAATGAGGCGGTAAGAAAGGTCGGACCAAAATAATAAAAAAAAACATTTAAAATAACAGATTTCTCTGAGAAATCAACGAGGCAGGCATTAAGATTTCTATTTACATTGGTGACTTGAGATTCTCAACAAGTTTTCTCTTATTGTTTATCGTCTTGGTGGAATCTTTAAATCTTATTATTTGTTCGGAATAGTGAAGAGACTCGATAGTTACAGACAATTGTCTGAATGTTACAGAAAGATGCAGCATAAATCAGGCATAAACTGCAACTTTGTAATACGTAGACGATTCACAAAAATGTGCCTAAATCATCATTTTTTCAATAATTCCAATTATGCTAATCAAATATCTAAAACTAAAAAGAATAGAATTTAAAAACGACATTTCGATTTTAATATTCGCGCTGTCGATGTTAATTCAAATTCCCAAAATTTTATTCGCATTGTATAAACATAACGAAAGTTAGTACTAAAGGGGTTTGAAGTTCTCGGTACTTCACGCTCTTTATATATATATATATATATATATATATATATATATATATATATATATATATATATATGTGTGTGTGTGTGTGTGTGTGTGTGTGTATGTGTGTATGTTTGCGTGTGTGTGCGTGTGTGCACGTGCATGCGTGCGTACGCGTGCGTGTCTGTGTGTATGTGTGTGTGTCATAAAATACATTTTAAGGTATGTTATGTATTTGGTTCAAATTACACATTATATATTAATATAAAGCGAACACTGATATCTACATCGGCGAGAGCAATATACATACATACATATATATATATATATATATATATATATATATATATATATATATATATATATATGTATGCATGCATGTATGTGTGTGTGCATGTCAGCGTCGGTTCTATGTTAGCAATGATGCTGGTCGGTCTCATTGTAATCTTCATGAAAATATAATATTGGTATAAGTTGGATGCTAAATTGATTTCTTTTACTCAAACTAAAATATATAATTTTTAAAAATCTCCTCTGCATGAATTGGAAAAGGAAACACATTCGGGTATTTTAACATTAAATATTGTTATTCTATAAAAAAAATCATTGAGGTTTTAAAAATATTCCAGATATGTAAAACATGCGTATCTATCACGAGTCTACGTATGTATATATGTATATGCATTAGTGTGCTTATCTCTCTGCAAAATTTAGTATAATTTTTTGTACGTTTTTGATTATATTGCTAAGTATCATATTTCCTCAACACTGCCCAGTCGCATTACTGAACCCATCCTTCAACTCGACGAATGAAAGCTAAATTTAATTTGCTCTTTTTCAGTTGATAAATTTTGCCAAAAATATACTGTAATAAATTATTTAACATGGATATTTGCAAACAATAATTTAAAATAAAAATGCGTTCCGTGTAAAACTGGGCATACAACTCATTAGAGATTTTTAAACGATTATTTATAAAATTAAAGCAAGAAATGCATTGAGCAGATTTAAGCAGCCCACCTATCCACGTTAATTTCATTTCATTTTTTGTTTAAATTCTTTCTTTGTCTCTTTGTTTGTTTCTTGTTTCTTTTCTCTTTATTAGGAACAATATCAACGAAATGTATTTCGGGCAACATCCTGAGGCATAGAGTTAAAAAAATCAATTTTGGATACAGGGGAATCACAAAAGTTAGACGAGGTACTAGGAAAGATTTTCGTTACTTGGAAATAAATATAGTTGAATGTTTACTCCCTCCGGCTGAGCCCGAAATCTCCGATCCCTGACAATTATAATACATAATTATTTATGAAAATAAATTTACTATATTTCAATGTGCAACGCACACTGGCGGATGGCACCGTTAATTAATTTATTTTGTTTAACAGGTTTTTATTTTTAGTAAACTTTATAATATGCAACTTTTTTTCGATACAAAGAGGACATGGATCATGTAAGAATTTACAGATTCCAGTTATTTTTTATATTTTCCATACGTATTATAATTGTATTGCAATTATTTTAGTAGTATATAATCGTCCATCCAATATTTATTTGATTTTTTCAGTTATAATATTACCATGTTTTACTGTCTATTCAGTATAATTTTCAACTGAGTACAGTAAAAAAAAAAATTAAATTAAAAAAGAATAAATCAGTTTCTGATAAATTTTTATCTAATTCAACAAATTGCCAAATCACATTTAGATATATCAATAATATATTTCCCGCGCTAATCGTTCCCTAGCATCGTTAAATGACATGACTAAGTTTCAGGCTTCTTGGCTTGTAATAATAACCCAAACATCTCCACCATATTGTCTTACTTTTATATGTTAGTGTATACGTGACGTTCATTAGTTAATTTAGACATACCCATAAGTATATAATTAATTCTATCCTTATTCCCGCCCCAATCTCCACCGACCCGAAAGTATATATATATATATATATATATATATATATATATATATATATATATATATATATATATATATATATATGGATTATATGTACGAGTTTCACTTGAGGTTGGTTGTGAGTTTGAGGCCAACAATTTTTCTCCGCACGAGGCTTTATCGATAAAACATCTGTTCATGAGGATTAGTGTTAGTTCTGAGACAGATCGCTGACGATGGAATGTAACTAGGTTTGTCTTCGAGACATTAAATGTAACTATCCAATTTTTACCTCCATGGGTAGCTTGTGCAAAATTGGAAGAGCATTCTGTCTCCGATCTCTGAGTATCGAGAGTTTTAGAGATATGGCTATATTTAGTCGTACCATCGGCATCGTTTTTTTACAAATGATTTTGCTATATACTTAGGCAGATTATTTATGTAGATCTAATAGTGGTTTGGTCCAAGTAGTAACCCCTGGGGATGCCTGTGTCAACATCTATGGCTCCCGAGGCCTGGCTATTGATAATACCGTTACGGATGTTTTAGGAAGTCTTTTATAATCGAGAAAACACTGCCAGTGATTCCATAACTGGAGAGCTTGCATAGTAAGCCGATGTGCCACACAAAGTCGAATGATTTTGATATATCTAGCGCTATCGTTTTCGAAGTTGTGTTTAACGTCAAGAACGTCACTGGTTCTCTGAGTCATGGAAGTTAGGACGTCGGCAGTGAACCGGGCAGACTGAAAACAATACTGTTCTTTTTTTTTCAAGGTGCTCGAGGATTTTCAAATTGATTATGACCTTAAAGAAGTTGCTGAAATTTCGTAGAATGAGCACTAGTCTAGGGTTAATTGGGTACCGTCTGTGAGAAAAAGTCCAGCATAAAAGACTTCACCAAAGATTTGGAAACGGTACGCTGTACTGCTTGGCATTTGCCCTGGAAGATTCAATACAAACATTTCACAGTGCTTGGTTCTCAACCTTAGGGCAGTACAGAGGATTAAGAAATATACTGTCAACATCATAGAGTTTGAAGTGTTCACTAGTGATGGTGACATTCTGCCTCCATTTTTCTCGTCCAGATAGCCACAGACTCAACAGGGAGGCCTACAGCAAGTGTCTTAAGGAGTGCTGCCCTATTCAAGAGAGTGACTGCTGGAAGATTTTATATCTGTTGTCATGACCCTGCACCAAGCCAAACGAGCAGGAGAACACAGTCATGTTTCTTTTTACAATTTTTGCGACCACATCACACCGTTGTTAGCTGTTGAATTTGTTGGTCATGATCACATAACTTTGCATCTTGCATCCCCTTCATTATTATGTGCGAGGTGCAATTGAGCGAGAGACCAACAAAACTCATTTTTTTTTAACACCAAAGAATAAATGAATGCAATTATTATAGCAGAATTCTCCAAATTAAACAAGGAGACCGTCTTGAAAGAATGAATAAGATTTCGATGTATTGTGGTTGAAGCGAATTTATTAAATAAATTTCCTCTTTAATAATTCCAGACATTTTTGTGTAATTCTGCTATATGTATCCGTTAAAATGAGATGTAAGGTTTATTTTCATTTTTGCGTAATTTTACGATAATTTATCCATCAAACATATATATATATATATATATATATATATATATATATACGCCGTCACCAAGCGACGACAGTCTGCTTGCCTGATTGATTATAATCATGATGTGCGTCGTATTTAGGCTCAGATGTTTATAGAAATTTATGGGTTATTATGGCTAGTAAGATCTATTGTATAATCCATAATCATTGGGCGCTCGGTAATGGTTGTCTTTCAAATTGTTCTAAAGTCTCTTCTGTTTAACTCCTTCATTGACTTTGGATGCTTCAGTAATGGTTTGGTTAACAATTCCAGCTCATATCATCATACTGCCGCTTTCTTGCTTCCTTCTTATGGCCACAGGCACATTTGCATTGGATAAAATTAAACCTTTGGGACATCCATCATGGCCATCATCTTTCAACCGAAATTAAGCTAAATCAGTTTTCATTGTTTCTTGTCCCAATTTTGAGTCTTACAATCTTTGCTCTACTGAAACGTGTGTAAGATTTTTGGGAAGGTCCCAATTTATGTTTAATCTACACGATTTTCCTTTCTGAATTCCCTCGATTCCATCCCGTTCAAAGATCTGTTCTCTCGGGAAAAGCGGTTATTTTGCTATAACTTACTTTAGTTTACCTTTCAATCGATGAGACAAGTTCTTAAATCTTTTTCCTTTGCTTCTAGTTCTTATCTTAGTTATATTTACAACAGCCCTCTGTATCGTTTGATGATCTCGGTGAAGTTCCTTTGATATGGATATTGCTTCATTCAATAACATTGTTTTCTTTTTCTATTTTTCAGCATCTTTTCCATTAAACACTTTTCAACATATATTATAGAAAAACAGAAAAACAATGTTTATTAGATTTCAGATGCCTTGAACTAATATAAGTCTAATCTTCAGAATATAGTAATTAATTTAATAACTTTTCCAAAACATTGAAACTACATAAAAATAACACAAGCTGTCGTCTAAATTAATCTTTGACAGAAATAATTTAAAGCAAATTCGTTTTATTCAATTTTATGGTATTTGCATATTTTCAGACAGACTGTATTAACGACTGCAATAATTATCTATAAATTACTGCAAGAGGGATATGTCTAATCAAAACAATATTTAAATGAGGAAATCAATTGCATTAGTTTAAAACGGACAAAAATGAAGGTGAAATATATTTAAATATTTGAGCTAATCCAGTTATCATTTATTACCCATCCATATTATCAAGGAAGATAAAAATTATTTCGTGCAATATCAACTAAAAGTAACTAAGAAATAGAAAAAGTACACTGTATAAATAATATAAATTTCTTAAGTAACACCACTTGTGCTTTTTGATAGCGTCAATATTCTTCTGGCCATTTTATAAATCGATTTTCTTCCTTTGCTCACTAATCTCATATATCAGATTAAGTGTTTTTATTATATTTATTCTATGCTGTCTAGTCTACAAAATTATCTTATTTCTCTTGAATAATCTTCCATTTTCTTTTTTTCCTTATGTTATTATATGAAATAGCTCTAGTGTGTTTTTACTACTTTTTCTGCCTTTAATGCCATAATTTATTTCGTATATTGTTGTTTGATTGATTTGTCGGTTTAATACCATATCAAAAATTTATGGGACATTTGATGTCAAAATTTTATTTTTCTTGGCCGATTGGAAGTAATAAAAATAAGTTATTATGCTTACAAAATTGAAATCTTTTGTACATATATATGTTTGTGTGAATATGTTTACTAGAGACGATGAAATGTGTGTTCTATGTTGTAGTTTTGTTCAAATTATCTTTTTGAGTACAGCTTCATGTAAGAAAGTGTCAGATACCATAGGACTTCGTCTCATGAATGTTCTTTCATGTTGATTGTTTGAAAGGGTTTTAAATGGATTCAGGTGAAATAACTACAGATTTTTAGTATGTAAGTATTATTGGTCATTCCACTATAGATATGTTTTGTATTTTTCATTTCTTTATACAAAATTTACTTCTGGTATTTTTACTTTAAATATATATTTTTATTCTTTCATAGTTTTATCTTTTTGTTTGATGAGTTCATCATTTGCCGATAGGTGAAACCCTAACAGTTGATGCCACCCCGGGTCAAGCTGGACCTGGATTCAAGATCATATACGAAAAAGAACGACAATCACTATGTTAGAGGCCTTGCTGCTGGATATAATTTATCGTCATACCCAGAAGAGTGATATACCCCAATTATATTGTAATTATATTTAATTTCATTTAATACTGCGATGTTTTTTCCTATATTAACAGCTTTATACTAAACTTATTTTTTTTAAAAAAAGCTCTCTTCTAATTGTTCCTTTCAAATCATCTTGTCCTGAATAATTCATTTCAGGTATTATACATTCCTACACTAATCCTAACCAATACTCAACGAATGATCGGAATATATGGATATTTCCAGCACCTGTTAATCCATTTAAAGTTTAAAGGTGTCTCATTTAGGGTAATGAAATTGTGTCAAAGAACAAAGCTTATATAATTGTTAATGTCCTATATTATATCGTTGTTTCTATGAGAAATGTTCAATGAATTCTGTTCTGGCTTTCTCCCTTTAATGTGTTCACGCCATGCTACTTCAGAGTCACAGCATTGTCATTACCACCGTATTCCAAATATATAGAGGGAAATTCATAGAACTAATTTGCCTGACGTATTCATGCATTGATGTTTCACGGAATATGACGGTATTGCCCTCTACAAGCCCAGGGTCAATAATTTTATTTCTTATCCTCATGATATTCATTTTTTTTAACACTTCCATTTTCACTCATATTACGCCTCATTAATCATCTACGGTGAGTTATTCTGGATTATTATTGGATGAAAATTATTATAAAGTAGTTATCTGTGAAACGTATGGAAAGTTAATCACTTCAGGATTCAAGATTGTCTCACTGTACATGTTTTCATTCTCCCGGATAACGGAATACATTTTCTAATATATAAAAAATGGTGTTGAATAAGTGATCCTACACATGAAAATATATCTACTGTATGAGATTGCATACCAAAAATATATGCATATAAAACTAAATAATATTCCATGGTTAAGAAAATATAGCAATATTTAAATTTTGGGGGGTTTAAAAAATTATCGTACAGCAGAACAAAAACATGTTTTTTCCATTTAATATTTTGTAGTAAAGCCTTTATTAAGATCAACAACAACCAATCTCTTCCTGTAGTCTTTAATTAACGATTCGCATAATTTAGTAGGCATTTTGTCCCATTCTTCCCGAGTAATTATCTTCAGGTTTTTGATGTTTGTTGGACCTCTATCATGGATCATATTTTTTAAAAACCACCATAAATTCTCTATTGGATTCAAATCCGGCGAGTGACCGGTCCATTGTATGATGTTAACGTTGTTATTAGCAAGCCAATTCTTCGTACTCTTATTAATATTCTTAGGCTCATTGTCCTGCTGGAAGATCCAATCAGAAGGAAGCACAAGTTTCTTTACAGAAAGCGATAAAATTTCGCTTAGGATTTGTTGATATTTGTATGCGCTCATTCTACCGTCTGTATTTGCTACTTTGCTAACACCTCGCATTGAAAAGCAGCCTCAAAACATGATACTGCCCCCACCAAATTTGACAGTTTATATGGTGTTTTTGGGTACGTATGGTTTGCCGTCTTTCCTCCGAACAACTCAATTTTACTCTCATCTGTCCATAGAACTCTTTCCCAATAAGAATTTTCCTTATCGTTATGCTCTGTCCCAAATTTCAACCTGGCATCTCTATACCGTTTCAGAAGGTGTGGTGTCTTTCTTGGGGAGCGTGACTTTATACTGTCTCTGTGTAGTTCATTACTAATCGTTTGCTTAGTTACGTTAACTCCCGACAAACTCAGATCATAATAAAGGTCTTGTATGATGGCGTTTGGGTTATTTTGACCTGTCGCATCAACTTTATTCGTAATCTGGGAGAGATCTTCCTGGGAGCACCGGGTCTGACTTTGTTCTCAACAGTATTACGTCATTTCCATTCTTCCATATCTTAATAATTAGCTCTTTTTGAGCACAAGTCATTCCCTTACGTCTAGTCATTATTGGAACCGTTATCAGTGAACAATAACTGCAGAATTATTAAATTTTGAACTGAATGTTGCAATAGAGATACTGAAAATATTCTAGAACTGTTTAGAATCTTCTACTTTGAAGTACAACCAAAGTCTACCGTATTATAATGCAAAAGTTGATAATGTACGAATATTTTTCCATTATTCGAAATATAAAATATTGTATATACATCACTTATCGATGAATTTCTAATTTTAACTTCCAGATTCTGATTCTGTACACCAAAATACATATATAACATTGTTATTCGAAGTTTTCATTCGCTATAAGTGCGAATAACAAGCATTTGTTTGCTGTACGATCCCTTATTCAACCCCACTGTATATATATATATATATATATATATATATATATATATATATATATATATATATATTGACAAATAAATTCAGTATTGTTTTATATTTCAAAGTTTTCACATTTTTAAAACTGTTTTAATGTTTTGAAGATATAAATATATGTTGCAATATTATCAGTAAAACATTCTTCTTCTCCTTCTTCCTCTTCAACTTCTTCTTAGTCTTTACTTCTTCCTTTCTTTCCTTCTATGTAACGTCTTTCGTCAGGATGTATGTTAAAATGGAACTACAGAAATCCCTATAATTTGTAGCTATTAACAATTTATATATTTTTCTATCCTTCACATTTCCAGTTTTGTCATTAATGTTCAAGTTATATTGCTCCAGGATTCTCATTGTCAATCTTATCATAATTTCCTGTGAATGTCATAATTTTTTTAAAAGTCGTTTAGCTAAAAACCAGCCGGAAAAACTCAGATATTTAAGACAACAAAGACAAGGAACTTTTATGTATAATGTACTTTCATAACGACAGCGATCATGATTAAAGATTTTTATGCAATGATACATTCCCCAATAACTGATACATTTGAGTCCGTTTACTATTTGTAGCAAGAGTTCTACCATCCATGTTTTCAATGTTATAAGTAGAACCATGTATAAGTTAATAGATTTTATATAAGGTATATAGTAGCAATGTTATTTAAGCGGGTAAGTATCGGACCAAACCTCAACGAAATAGTACTTTTTCTCCTTAAGTTCTCTATAGTTTTAACCACTGTCTGAATCCCACTTTATTAACGGCGAATATGACCGAACATTTCTAAAGTCAGAGACCATAAAGAGTCGGATCTGTACAGCAAGTTGAGGCTGGATGAATCAATATTATGCCTCAAAATACATGCACGAGAACTGAAGAAGGAGCAGTGTCATTTTCAGGAGGAATACTAGAATAAAACAGCTCAAAAACTGCCAATGATAAAATACTAATGTTCACTCAGTCATGCGGAAAAACTAACCTTTCAACTGACTACCAGGCTAGAACAAACGTCGTGCATAATGTATTCTAAATATTCAGAACCCCTGAGTATTTTCAGGCCATATATATATATATATATATATATATATATATATATATATATATATATATATATATATATGTGTGTGTGTTTGTGTGTGTGTGTGTGTGTGTGTGTTGGTGTGTGGGTGTGAGAGAGAGAAGAGAGTGTGTGTTTGATTGTGTGAATGTAAAAATTTAAGATAGTAAAGTTTCAGATATCTGTAAAAAGAAAATATGAAAAAAGTCAAAAAGGAAATGTAAGCCGGCGGGCTTCGTCCTCTGAGAAACTTTATCAAGTCAAATGTAAGAATGTTATTTCGTGACAAGTATTTATATACAAGAGCCCATTTTTTTTTAATTTCATTTATCAGGTTAGTGGAAAATGTCTGACAAGTTCATCAGTGGGAGTTAATATAGTTCAATGCCTAATAAACGAAATTGTTTTTACTCTGTATGTTCATATATGAATAATAGTATTTAACTTATTTTGGATTGGGATTTATTGATGTGTTATTTGTTTTTAGTAATATGAGGTTACAGATTTAACCATTTTATCTTAATTTCTTTAAAATTTTGGTCACGTAACTTTGTTTACTATAGTATTAATTCTTTCAGGAAAGTCAATTTCATATATATATATATATATATATATATATATATATATAGGGATGCAATAAAGTTTAAACATGGATCGGAAAGCAACAGAATGATATGATAAATGACAAATATGAAACACTTATTAATCTAGATTTTACTTTTTATTAAATGCCTAATCGAATAGAATTCCCATAATAGTTGAAGAATTACTAAATCTCAGAGATCATTCACAAATATTTTGCCACAAATGCAGAAATTACATTGTAAAATCTGTCAGTGTAGACCTCATACTTACGCCCAGCATTGTTGCCTTTCTGTATTCCAAGATTTAAATATTAATCTGGGCATGAAATGAGATTTGGTTTTAACTTCCTACACATTCTCACCATACTCAGCATTCTCTTTCCATGTTATTTACAAGCAGACGATTGTCCTTGTGTTTGTTATCACAGCCGTTCGATCGATCTGCCCTATGACTCACATTCAGTGGTTGTCGATCAGCCTAACAATCAGGATTTTTCAAATTGAACCTATTATTTAATATACACGAGGATGCTGTTCTCTTTCAGCTAAATAAATCTAACTGCTACCACTCGATTATGCCACTTTGGTATGCACAATCACTATAACATCAAATTCAGGAACTTTATTCAACTGGGTTCTAGTTTCGGGGAGCTTTAAAACTAATCTGCCTGCTGACAAGATTGATGTTGCTACTAATAAGATTGATGTTTCTTAATATTGTCTCGCTTGACTGCGATCACCGAGGTTTCTCTTTACCCATCCGGCTGCTGCTGTTGGAGCTTTGCTGTCATTTATCTTTCGGTATTAATGGCTACTATATCTTATTTAGTTCTAGGGTATATAGTCCACATGTAAATTCTTGCTCCAAAAAATTTAGTCACAAAATCTCCTTCACTGTATTATTTTAGGCATATATTTATTTTTTGTTGAGGAATGACACTCAATTACTTATTTGAAATTTAGCGTATTTCTGTAAAGAGCAGTAAAATTTTATGTGTACAAAATTTGCATGAAATTATTGCAGGTTTTTATTTTTTTATTTTTTTATATACAGTTGAGCATTACCAAAAGCGCTCTCTTAATTTAACAATGAAACATGCTGGTGAATTCAAATCCTTACTCATAGTTCCATCTCTTCAAACATTTTAAATGTTTTTTGACCCAGTCAATTTTTTATGCAAAAGATTGCACTTATGCATATTTTATTATTTTGCTTTCTGTACAGTGTTGAACATTAAGTTAAAAGTCAATTTTCTTCAAATGAATTTGATATTAATGACAGATGTTTTAAATAGTTTCTGGTTATAGCTGAGCAGTATATGACGTGAGTGTTAGCTTTTAAGACCTAATGCTTATTATATATTCTTGAAATAATGGATTTACAGATTTAACGGATTCGTCATGTTTAATTATGCGGAAAGAAATAATAAGAGAGATTAAACAAGAGAAGGCGTACAATCCTTTATTGAAGAGTCTAAAATATATTTTATCTGTACAAAAATATGTTATGATTGCTTTTAATCTTTGCATAACTATTTTTTCATTCGTATATACATTACTTTATCACAACATGTCGTGTAAATAAAATAATTATGAGTTCTTGATATGTCATAAAATACACCATCTGATTTTCTTACATTTTCTAATGTTTCAGTTTAGAATTATTGTTTCTAATCTTGGCATATAGTTTCTATTCGCTAATACATTTCTTTTCTAATAAAGGGCCCTAAGTTTTCAACTGAGTATGGAGATGTTTGAGAGTATTAAATTTGTGTATGTGAACAGGCCTTGGCAAATGGGCAACAGCCAGCGTTGCTAAATATGAATAGGCACCCATGTACTCCTCGCCTTTATATAATAATTCGTTTAAATCGCCTTCATTCTAACACGTATTACTCAAAAATGACTTGTCTAGCAATTACAATAAAATTATGTATTTTTCTTTGACAATACCATCAGATTTATGTAGGACTAAATCTTTACTGGCACAACAAAAATAAAATTGCCACCTGTAAATTGTGTCCAGTGATTATTTCTATGTGGAATCTAAAAGCAAGCACAGATAAACAGACATTGTCTATTGTAGCTCTACATGCTTTACTAAATATTACTCTTGAGAAAACATTCGCCTGTGTTTTTTCGACTAATATTCACGTTTTTCATTTTGTTGTTCAAGTTATTATTGTGGAAGCTCGAAGTTTTAATTTACGCTGTAAATTTTATGCGTCGTAGCTTTTTTCGTTAGTTGTATTTTTACAAGTTATTCAGTTTCACACGTGTCTGAAATGTAAATTATATATAAATATTGTGGATGGTAACATAGGAAAGCGTCCATTAAAAAAGTAATTAGATGAACATGACATATGTTTTCATCATTTTCTATTCTTTTATTGTGCTTAAAAGAACAAACAGCAAAGAATATATTTACCGTTTATGTAAAAATTGAATTAGCTAAGAATACAATCTGTAATGTTCAGAAGTGGAAGATTTACACTGTAAGTGTGAGAACGTTCTGCCTGTAGTTGTAGATGATGACCTAATGAGAAAATTCTCCGGCAATACAACACGGGACATGAGTGTTGTAAGGCATTAGAAAACACATGGAGACGTTAACCACTACGATATCTCGGAGTCTCCCGATTTAACAGAAACAAATGGAAAGCCTTTTCCAACTACGATTCTCAGTTCAAACGTAACGAAACGATCCATTTTTGAAAGAACAATAATAAGCGAAGAATGGTTTGATTGATAAAAGATGGCGTTATGGAAAACGAGATGAGACATTAACCAAAGTCGGTCTGCATCCGAAGTATGTGATGTTATCTATCTGGTGCAATCGGTAATCTTTCCACAAGATCAAACGTTGAATTCAGAAAATGACAGTTCGCATTTGGGCTAGTTATAGCAGATGAAAAATAGTAAGATTGAAACTACTTGATGGGCATCTTTTTCAATCAGATGAATGACAAATCTCACGTCTATTTGGTAAAACATCAGTATTCTTACTACACCGTCCGTGCGTAGGTTTTATTACTTCAGGTAACATTCATTACCAACCTTTAAATATATCTCAATAGGATGAACTTGAATCTTTTGGAAACTTGAAAAACAAAAACCTTAGATATCTAAAATTATTGACTAATTAAGCTCTCTCAAAGATGGCGAAATATAGTGGAACAGTACATAGGTTGTTGTATGCCACTATATAGACAATTACAAAATATTGTATTTCAAATGTTCTTAAAGACGAAATTCTGTTCATATATATTACATTTATTACTTCTCATTTAGACTTTATCACAATTTTCCAACGTTGTTACCATTCCAAACATAACACAATTTTTCTTCTGGTCATACCTCTTAAATTTATTTTACCGTTATTTCATAAGTCGTGACATTCTTTATGTATTTGAAATTTAAAGTTAATATGAATAACTTGACGATTGTGTATATCATATTTTTTTTTATAAATTGAATAAGATATATCGATTTTCATATTAAATCTTATATGAAGAAAGTATTGTAAATATCGGTAAATTAAACTGATAGTTTGAAAATAAAATGTTTAATTATCAAATAAAGAGGATAAACTGAAAATTTCTAAACTATATCAGAACGTTATACATAATAATAAATTATATAAGGCATATATACTTTTCATTTTATAATATTCTATGAATGAATACATCAGTATCATTGTAAATTTTAGCATGTTTTTTTTTTAATTATATTCTTAGGTGGTTGTCAAAATCTGTTCATATTTTAAAGAAACATCCTTGTCGAGCGATTAATTACAGATTCTAATTTTTAAAAACCATTCGCAGGAAGAATTTCTTTTTATTGATGTCAACATTGACAGGATCATATTATATGAGATTTTGAATATTGGAAAGCTTCTTCAAAATTAGTTTCACTAAATGTTTTCTTTCATTTGTTTTCCTGTTAGAAAACATTCTTTTAAGACATTCAAAAATTAGGTTTGTCATACATAATTAATGTTATAAAAATTGTAAATGATAATGAAAGTATGTAATAAGTTTGTATTTACTTGGATGTCAATAGAAACCCTATTTCCCTCGAATATTTTGATTTAGATAGTGATATTAATGAAAGATATGAATGATATATATATATATATATATATATATATATATATATATATATATATATATATATATATATATATGAATTTAAGAATGATATCCAAATACATTCTGAGCATAAATAAGTGATTGGCTAAATTATCACTAGAAAATCCTGATAGTTTCTTTGATCGAGTATTTGGTGATTGGGTAAATTTTAAATCTTGTTTTTTAGAATCCTTTCAAATCCGAGTGTCAATGTCTCATGGCTACTCGCAATATCCGTTCCAAATGGTAATCCATCAAAAATATCTTCCTATGATCTTGTCACGGTTAAAATTGCGCTAGTGGTATTGACGGGAGGCCAATAAATGTGTACCACATTATTCTCAACTCACAAGCAAGCTGCTGGTATTTCTTTCTTGCCTGCTACTACCATTATTTGTATTTCGAACAGATACGTTTCCATTTATTTATGATAGTTATGCTATATTTGGGATTTGCTGGTCACTCTGATTCCATCTATTGTTGCATATATGGATTTATATTAGTTATTTTTGGAAAGTATCATCATCATCTTCATTATTATTATTATTATTATTATTATTATTATTATTATTATTATTATTATTATTTTCTTTGATTTCTGCCGTTTACACATTTCTTTCCGGGTCCCGCCCAGGGACCTAAGTTTAGATATGGCATCATGACACTTTCCACTGACAAAAAAAAAAAAATAAATTACATAAATAAAGCCCTTTGTAAAGTGTGGGCTGTACTTGTCAGAACAATTTTTTGTATCTCCTTGGGGCATGGCCTTCCAGGAATCCCTTCAATTAGTCTACTGCAATCTTTTCCAACCAGTCCTAGTCCTCCAACTACAACAGGGAATGTTGATGTTCCCATATGCCACATTTTCGAGATTTCTATTTCAAGGTCCTTGTATTTTGACAGCATTTTGAATATCTTCAAAGATACATTGCAGTCAGCAGGGACTGCCATATCAATAAGGAGGCATCGTTTTTGTTTGTGGTGTTTAATAACGATATCTGGGTAGTTGGCTTTGATTGTTCTGTCAGTGTGTATTGTGTAGTCCTGTAGAATTCTAACCGGTCCTATCTCCGTAACCGTCTCTGGGTGGTGTTCATACCATTTTCTTTCAGTTTCCTTCCGTAGAAGTTGCAGATTTTCCAGTGCAGATATTGGCCCACTCTGTCATGTCGGGTTTTATATTCAGTGGGCGCGTATATCGTGCAACCTGATACAAGATGATCAATCGTTTCTGGATATTTATCACAGAATCTGCATTTTGGTCTAACAGAATACTTTAGTATATGTGCTTAATAATACCTAGTTACCAAGCATTGGTCCTGTGTAGCAAGAATAAAATTATTATTATTATTATTATTATTATTATTATTATTATTATTATTATTATTATTCCCCTTGATTTTTGATATGTACTCATTTCTTTTCGGTTCCCGCGCAGAGACATCATTATGTTTCCACTGACCAATTAAAAAAAACACACATAATTTACATACATAAAGCCTTTCGTCATGCGTGGGCTGAACGCGTGAGAACAAGTTTGTGTATTTCTTTAAGGCATGGGCATCCAGGAATTACTTCAATTAGTCTACTGCAAACTTTTCCAACCATTTCGAGTGTTCCAACTACAATAGGAATTGTTGATGTTCCTATGTGCCACATTTTTGAGATTTTGATTTTAAGCAGCTTGTACTTTGATCGCTTTTTGAAGATCTTCAAATATACATTGCAGTCTGCAGGGATTGCCATATCAATAAGGAGATTTTTTTGTTTACGGTCTCTAATAACAATGTCTTGCCTTTTGGCTTTGATTGTTCGATCTGTGTGTATTGTGTAGTCCCAGAACATTGTAACAGGTCCTATCTCCGTAAGCGGGTCTGGGTGGTGTTCATACCAATGTTTTTCTTTCAGGGACGGCCTTATCAATAATGATAAACGTTTTCGTTTGCTGTCACTAATAACGATGCCTGGATGGTAATAATTATTATTATTATTATTATTATTATTATTATTATTATTATTATTATTATTATTATTATTATTATTTGTAGTATTAGTAGTAGCCATATATTTCCATGTTGACATGTCGATTGACATAATTATTCAATAATTTCTACCTCCACCCCCAGGGCTTTAGTTGTTACTCAACTTTAAACGAACATTCTACTTATTAGTTGAGCAACTTACTGAATATTATTAATAAACTGTTGGCAAAATAGTTGATATGCAAACTCAAATTCAGTTCCCGCTCAGAATATCGCATTTACTTACTTCATTAATTTCATCAGTATAATTAATTATTATTTATATCTTATGTCGTTTCACCCCATCGAACGTCCGTTAGAACTGGCAAAATTTGGGTTAGAAAATGCGACGATTGCCAACAACGCTGTAGCAGCGGCAACTAGGGCAGAGGAGGTGGTGAGAGGAAAATGAAGCTTAGGACTCTAAGTTTTTCGAAATTGTCACAACTGACAATAAACAATTTTTAGTGAATTTGGTGCCATAGCAATTGCGCATTAATTACATGGTCGGAGTAATTTTGAGGAAATCAGTCTAGATGGAAAAAGGACGAGCAAGTACAGATCAGTAGTAAAAAGAAAACAATAGGAGATATTCCCATAATTAGAAAAAAATAATTAGAAATCTCAATCCCCTTGGATTTAATAAATGGTTAGGTTTGAAATTTGCTGACGGTTACCGCTGTTCGATAGAAACCTAAAGAAATTCGAATGATACAATGAACGAAACAACAAAAACGAGGATATTTGTATAATTGTGCATTATGTAAATAATATTGTTTGTATTTTTAATCGTAAAAAATAAAACTCAGTTTTGATTAAAACGAACATATTATTAATACTATCATCTTTAGATCAGGGATTTAGTCAGATGTGTTGGAGATTAATTGACAGATTTTTTTAAAAATCATCTGTACTTTTCCAGCAACGAGATAGAGTTATCCTTTGCTGTAATCTAAACAATCACACTATTTCTCTCTGTAACTTCGGCTATGTATTTAACTTAGTCTAACACGGTAAAATTGCGTAAAAATACATGTTGCTATTTTTATTATAATTTTTATTTAAACATATGTTGGAAAGTCTCTCTTAAAACACAGAACAGATGTTCTAAATTAAGGATGATATTAAAATTATGTTTCCTTATAATT
>OZ010582.1:7589135-7624135 GCA_963932145.1 Acanthosepion lycidas
AGATAGATATAGATATAAATATATATATATATATATCATCAGACTGTTTCATGCTAGAAGAAATCACCAGGCCACATGTAGACTGATGATTTCGTCTACCATGAAACAGTCTATTACCTCTGAGTATTGACATAAATGTTCACTTTTTTATTTACATACGGTACATCTCTGATATTGAGCACTTCATTCCATAAATATATAAGACATTATACATACACGCATATACATACATATACATACATATACATACATACATAGATACATACATACAAGACGATGGATGATGTGTTACACATGCTGTCAAATTGTTCCGTTTCAGGTGGATTCCTTTTCACTAGGCGACTCTGTCTCTCGATACTAAAATAAAATCAATATATATCTGGCTAAGCAAAATGTTTCTTTCAAATGACTAATATGTCACATCTTCGTGCAATATGTAAATCTTACAAAAAAATTCCATCGTGATGGTTCCTGTGCATACAAGTGCATTGTGTTTGTAGTTTAATTTAATTTTCTATTTTAAATTTCTTTCTCTTGAGCCAAAAGAGAAAATAGCAAAATTCCGATCAAAATTTTAAGCCTCCTTTCATAAGACCTTCAAATCTTAAAAATTATGTCGACCCCATCAAATTAAAATGCTTAATTGTGAAAAATAAGAGAAGGACCGCGGATAATATTATGACTTCGTATTTTAACTTGGAAACGTCGATTTAATTTGAAAAATGGGATAAAATTTACTCAGTTAAAGTGATATACAAAGCGCTCATATCTACGATTCGTCTATGGTTAATAAATGACCGTTCAATTTCAGCTTATCGCCTGCTAAATTATTGTTAGGAACTGTATAATTGTTATTAAATCATTTTGCTTAGTTCATGTAGTAAATATATGCCTAGAGGTCTATCTAATTTTCCTTTTCTAACGTTTTCCTTTCCCCGTTTAGCCACTTATCTTCTTCATCGAGTCGAGTGTTTTTCGATAGGTTTTAATTATTTTACTTCAATGTTAATATTTTTTTTTCATTCATGAGCTACGGAGATGATTTATCAAGCATAGATGTTCTTATTGAATTGTAGAAGTCATTTTTATTTCGCTGTATAAATCTACAATTATGCTCGAATATTACGTTATGTCTGTTCTTATGTTTTGTTTTGTTTTTTCCACTGGTTTACTCCTAACTTCGTCATTTTTTTCAGAGTTAGTTCATTTTGATATTATTTTAATTATTTTATCTATATCAATTTTAGTCAGTTTTATGAGTCTGCATGTTGGGTTTGTGTTGGTGTTTATTTTTGGAAAAAAAAAACAAACAAAAACAGAACGATAATCACAAAATCAAAATACAGGATTTGAAATAGACATGAAAACAAACCTAAAATTTCCTAGACATCTCACTAAATCTTAGAAAATATCTATATCAACCATATAGAAAACTCAATGACAAACCACGTTACATACATACGTATTCCAACCAAACACAGTAATAAGTAAACAGATGGAACAATCAATTATCCGCAGGTTATCAGACAATTCTGCCAGTGAAACCATCTTCAAAGAAGCAAAGAAGATTATGAAAGAGCCGTAAAAGATTTTCGGAAGCACTCACATACACCCCACCCACTACGGGAAAAATCAAAATGGAAACAAACATTGTGCGTCATTGTCTGTGATGTGATCATTTTTCTTTGTCAGCGGGGAAAAAATGTTGCATGAAATAGAAAGAGTGAGAATGAACGTTTGGTAACAAAATGAATATAGATTAGAGAATGAACTAAATATATTCCAGTATCATTTGCTATATCATGCATCTGTTTCTCTCTCTATCTGTCTCTTACTTTATTGCAAATTTTGTTAGATTCAACCGTCAAATTGTCTTTTCATACTTTTATTACACTTTCGGGTAAAATATTATACATCGGGTACGAAACTGTGAATAATGTGACCAAAATCCATGTTTACTCTGTTCTGTTCAAATATTTTCTACAGTTCCCCTCAATATCAATTACCCGATGTTAACAAGTCACTTTGATACTTTTAGCTAATATCACTCCAAAAAGACGTTATATGTGACGGCTAAAGCGATCTTGACTACACGGAAAGTGTTACATATATATGGGTATTTTTATTATTTTATACTTATAGTAGATATTTTACCACACTTCAAGATATTGTACTCTGAAATATATTTTATTTTATGAGGATTGTTTCTTTTGTATATTAATATATTTTCCAATTTTAAGTCATTCCTCACTGTAGATGCTGTATACTATTTTGTACGTATCTGCTCGTATCTATTAGATGCTGATAGTTTTACTTCATTTGTTTAGGAAGTTATCATCAATATGTGAACTTATATCTTATTCGATATCTCAGAGGCGTAAAATCCAATCTAAAAGAAGCAGTTTTCATAGACATTACTCTTTGTTAACAAATATCCAAATCAACAATAAAAATCTAGTCTCACATAGACTAAAGGCAAGTCAGGCAAGAAATAATATATTCAAAAATTAGTATCACATGTTCAGCGTGAAGCGTCCAAGAGGCAAATATACAAAAAGTGGTAAAAACAGCCTACGTATAGATACAGTGAAATTTGTCTCGCTCACGGATGTCAAAAACAGACCCCGTTGTCAAGAAAAAGCAACGGCTTTTATTGAGGCGTTTAATTTTGCGATTGGTCGCGATTGTCGTGTAAGATATAAAAAAAAATTCATATATGAGGTATAATTCAGATAGAAATTTTCTAAGGTTTATTTATTTTTATTTTTTTCCATAACTTCGGTAAACAGTGCACAAGACACGAACTCTTTTTGATGTAGGGTCATTTTCCTTTCGCTGCATACACTCAACAGAAAACGGCACATATAGAAAACCCAACAATAATAGATTTATATGATATAACCACAAAATAATCAAGCAGATCCGATAGTCAATTATCGGTAGGTGATATGACAAGTCTTCTAATGAAACGATCGTCAATAAAGTCTAAATAATTATGAAACATCTCTAAATGAGACTAGACTTTCGTCAGCACACATATATACACATCACTGTACAAAAAATCCAATAGAAAAAATAAACATCTTATCATTTACCACATTGTATAACAAAATTGTAAAAAAAAAACGTAGGAAAAATATTCATTAAATAATATAATATATGAGTCAATGGTAACAATGCGAAAATGTACAGAGGAACAACTGAAGTGCACTTGAACCAGAGAATCTACGGACACAAAACAACCTTTATAAAAAGTAAATACGCAAACGGCACAAACCTTTCTAAACATATATTTCCATATATGTTTAGGTAGGTTGACACAAAATTATACCAAATATATCATGAAACATATACAAAATTGCCCACGACAATATATCCCAAAATTGTAACACATTCTGCATACTATATTTACCTTGCCAGACCAATACAAATTAATAAATAACCAATCAGAAATTATCCAATATATATATATATATATATATATATATATATAGACATGTCATATTGGTTATGTCGAAATCAAAAAGACTAATCACTTTTAAAACACCTCAATGGAAAATGTAAATATACACACTATATACAGTAAAGCTATTATATTTTATACAAAGGAAATACTTTGGAGTAAAAAAAAATAAGATGACCGAATCTGAGAAGAAATATAATATACGAAATAAACAAAGAAATCAAAATAATCAAATCAAAATAATCAAAATAAATGAACACGTTAAGTAAATAGTAAACAAACTAACACACTACAAATCCCGATAGAAACACAAGTAAATGTAATGAAAATCAACAACTAAGAATTTAGTTAACAAAAATAGATATTTAAAATTCAGCAAAAACATTGACAGAATGCGAACGTTGTAAACACACGGCCATATATATATATATATATATATATATATATATATATATATATATATATATATATATATATATATATATATATATATATATATATATATATATATATATATATATATATATATATATATATATATATATATATATACATTTATTGATGTTGCTTTCATTTCAGTTGTAAGCAAAACAAAAATCACATATTTGGAGAAATCTTTCTTAAGAGAATTTTTTTTTAATTTCTATAGCCTCAGCCTCTTTACTGTGCCTATAATGTTGTATTCATTATGTATTCGTTATGTTAGGATAAATTTTCTGTTAGCAGCATCGATTCCGAACGTAAGGCGGCATTTGCGCTTAGAAAATCCCCATAACTCGATGTTTCTCGTCATTTTGATCAGAGTGGGATTTCTTCATAATATATGAGGCTCACAGTCCTGTTAGGTTTTGCCTGAAAGCCATACAACTGATTAAATTTGTAACATTATGCTCTCGATTACAGAAATTGAAACTAATAACTGCATATTTGACATGCGGAAGTAACAGAAAGACAAATATTCTAGGGAAACTGATTGCAGTTCCATTTGCTGAAGGATATACAAGAAAACAAGAGGAAAGTCCTTATAAATATATATGTGCCAATAAATATATAAATCCAGTTTAGTATAATGGAGTTCAAAAAATATGTTTGATAATTAGATTAGTTAGGTTTTATATGCTGAACATAAAAATATTCTCACGATGTTTAACTCTGCTTATTTGTTTCTGTGAAGAGATTCTAGATTACACTTTATGAAACAAATAATTTATAATTAAATTTCATTTTATACTGAAATAGTTCATATGTATTTAGTTTGGTTCATAAAATTTTCAAGGTTATTTAATGGAGAATTCTTTCCCATTGATAAATTTTAAACCAGAGACAAGAAGGTAGATGCATGTGTTGTTAAAAAGTGGTTCCTTTGTTAGGTGTGAGCTTAGGCAAGCGGCTAATTTTTAAACTCAACATCGCTGTATTTACCTATCTAGTTAATAACAGGTGAATTTAAGTATAACAGAAATCGAATATTATGTGTACGGACGCAACAGCGGGACATAAAGGTATGTTAGAGAATCTGATAATGCTACCAGGAACATGAAGTTATGGGTAAACAGTATCAAACAGATTCCAAAAAATAAAAGCTATATAAAGAACAAAACTGCACAGCATCAAGAGTTACATATGGTTGTGAACAATTAATGGTAGGAAAGCTATCTCTATCTATACACTGAGATAAATGAGCATGGGCCAAACTGAGAGCGCGACCAAAGTGGATATACAACAGGGCGCAAAACAATTGTGGACGGCCTGCGAGACGAGCCTATTTAGCTAATATTGGCTTTTCAAAGTAGTACATATTTTAGCTTCATCAAAATCTTATATGGGATTACATTTCAAAAACTATTAACTGAAATTTACATACCTGCAGGCATGTATCGATTCAATATATATATATATATATATATATATATATATATATATATATATATATATATATATATATATATATATATGGTGGTTGCCAACTCGTGCACGGTCATTACTTAATCCAGCATAGGACCTACATACTCCGGCAGAAAATTTGCACATATGTGTCACCACACCGGGTTTTACATTATCCTGCAATTTATATATATATATATATATATATATATATATATATATATATATATATATATATATATATATATATGTATGTCTATAGTATTATCATAATACTTTTAAAATAGGCTTGTGAGTGTATCTCGTTTAACCACTTGAAATTCAGATCTCGGATGAAAAAAAGATTGTTGAGGTTTGCGAGTTTATTTTTTCATTTCACGATAAACCGGTTCTTAGTCATGGCATTATTGACGATTGTGAAGTATATGACAGCGACATATTCTCAAATTCTTAGATAGAGCCAAATATGAGGTTCTATTTGTTGAAGTCGTAGGGCAGGTTAGTTTGCGCTAATTTTTTATTCTGACCTTATGCGCACTCTTCTTAACTTTCGGAATAGATGTGATGTTTTGTTTTTAAATTTTCCCTAAAAATCATTTTTATCCCCAGTTACCAACCATCGCCTTATTAAGTCCAATCATACAATTGGAACATAAAAGTGTTTATGTAGCGATGTAAAATGTTTTTATTATATTCTCGTATAATAAAACTATTATAATATCTTGCTCTACGTTGTATTGAGCACTTTTTTTAGAAAGTAGATGTTATGAACTTTAAACATAAATATACAAACAATCAGCGAGGAAAGTTTGTTAATCAGCGGTTATTAGAAATAAAATCTCTCGGATTAATTCCGAATTCGTCCTACCAAATTTTACATAGAACCATCTAATATAAGCGGAGTAAATAGTTGGTTTAGAAGAGTCTGCCTCTGAGCTGATATAGTCTAGTAGAGCTGTTGGTATTCAGCCGGCGGTAAAAACCCACACTTTCGAAGCCGATTGTTAAATTGGAATTCCAGGAAGACTTGCACGACGCTATATTTGTACCTATTCTTTCCCGCTATTTCCTATTCTGCTGTACTAATCAACGCGATATATATACAAAAAAAATCAAAAGAAAAAAAGACTTCTTCCTCATATAAATGTAGTCAAATAAGTTAATAGCATATAATATATATTTTGTTTCTGTAGAACTTTGATCTAATCAGCGAAGCTTTAGACCCGGTAATGATGCTGCGGACAGAAAAATGTAAATAAAGAGTAAAAAATTAAATTGCCCAACTTCACGTTACCTTGCTTTATAGCAAGTAAACCCTTATTAGTGAAGACTTTTTTTTCTAATTTCTCTTTGCGTCTTATCCCCTTTGGATGTTCTTTTAATTACCTATTCGATTCCCTTGTTACGGTTCTCTCAAAAACAAGAAGCGAACTTCGGGCATTCGTTATCCTAGTCGGCACCAATGTAATTATATCTCTCTAAATTGGAAAGAACGCGCGTAACAAATTGTTCGAAGTTTTCCGCAAAACTTTGGAAAATGCCTCTCTCTGTCAATCTATAAGAACTAAAGAAAGTCAGATCCTTTCTCCAAGAAACGTTAGAAGGAGTTTTATTTTTTTGTAATTATTCTGTTATATTGTATTATTTTCGGATAGAATCACTTGCCCAACTATACAGATTATGTAGCCGTATATTTTATATGTTACATATACGATGTGTATCAAAATATTGAGTCTGGTGCTATAAAAAGAAAACTACGACACATATCAATTTGGTATTTCATCTCCTTCAAAGCATTCTTGGAACACCCTTTTTGTGACAGCGAACATTTAACTCGTCGCATTATCTTGGATTATCTCGACCTTATGAAAGCACGTCCCTTTCAGTTGGATGTAACTTTTGTAAAAAGACCTGCGGAATATAGTTGTTGTATAAATTTGGGAATGTTGTGCTTGGCCAAAAACTGTGAGACAAGCGGAGTAAATAGTTTACTGATGGAAATTCTGTGATACAGTTAAACGACCACACGCTACATACTTTTCTTCCATATTCTCGAAAAGTGTTCAAGGTCAATCTGTGCCCTGGGACTTCAGTCTATATTCTTTAGCTCAGTTGCCATAGCAAGAGTCCCGATAACTTTTTATTGTTCACATAGGTTTATTATACAAGGAGGGAAATTTCAGAATAGCTTTTTTTACTTAAAATCATTTCAACCCAAGCAAAAGCAATAATTTGACTAAGACGCAAGGTGTTACTAGAAGTGAAATAGAATGAGAAGACTGATATGAGGAAAAAAGAGAACATGTTTCAGGAAGACACAAGACGGAGATTGACGTTGCATTTAAATGTTTGAAGAGCATATTTCGCAGATAAGCAAGAACCTGAAGAGAAAAAAAAATAATATAAAATACGATTACATGTAGGTATTTCTATTAGGTTGATGCAAAAATAATGTCGGTTTTTGACGTATTATTTAACGTCAAAAACCGACATTATTTTTGCACCAACCTAATACATTAAAACGATGAGGCATGTTTCCCAATGTAGGAAGCACTGTTAATATAAGTATTATGTGTTATTTACTAAGCAGATATGCTATCGCCATCAAATTAAGTATAACGATAATATCATTAAACTTTAAAATATACAACAAAATTATAGGTAAACTATTTTCAAGAAAATAAAACCATCTCATTTATATGTGTGATCTTGATTTAAAAATTAAGAGAAGGGGAAACATGTTATATATTCGATCAATTGTATCAGTAAAGTTATAGGACATTTTGGAATGTGCGACGCTGGTAAACACTAAATCAAAAGTGTAACAGAAGAAACTGAAATAACCAATCATGGTACTGGTGGAAAAGTATAACTTCATATTATTTTATAATTAACATGCCTGCGCGCGATCTCAATTGCGGAAATATATAAAACAGTTGAAACCTAACCTGAAAAAAAAAATATGAAATCTCCACATGTATCCTTAAATGCCTATAAATTATGACAGAAGCCATTGGTCTTTCACTCTCGCGTGGACATGTGTGACGTCACGAGCTGCGACGCGATTTTTTGCTTCCGCATCTCGTATATACGAGTTTGTCGTTACTTGGAAATTTTCATGCAGCAAGGGCAGACTATCATTGTTGTTTCTTCCGTGTGTTGTTTGATTTATTGAAATTGTCATCTCTGATAATGGCTTATGTAAGCCGAAAGCTGAGATGTAATTTAAACATTTTTCAATATGGTGTTTTTCTTTCGTCTATCAACGATAATGTGATTGAGCTTATCAGACAATATGAAAGGAACTCACTTAAAAATAAATAGACAAAACTTGTCTATATCATTTAAGGAAGCATGCATTAATGAAAAATTGCTGCCTAAATATATATATATGTATATATATATATATATATATATATATATATATAGTCGTACATGTACATACATATATATACATATATATATATATATATATATATATATATATATATATATATATATATATGTACATACATATATATATATAGCCGTACATATATATATATATATATATATATATATATATATGTACATATATATATATATATATATATATATATATATATATATATATATAGCCGTACATACATATATATATATATATATATATAGTCGTACATATATTGTATTAATAATATCATTGTTAATATGTTTGACTATATATATGTACATATTAATAATGATATTATTAATACAATTCTGCGATATATATATATATATATATATATATATATATATATATATATATATATATATATATATATGTATGTACGTGTAATGGTCTTTCTTAAATCCCATGAAGAATATGCAGTGTAAATAAGGGTAATTTGTTCAGCAAATTATTTAGTGTAATCTGGTTATAATACATTTTAATAGGCGAATAAATTGAATCATTTGTTTTTTAATATCCCTAACATTTTATTTTCCATCTAAATAGATCTTGGTTTTGGGGCCAAGAATAATGACTAATGCGAGACAATGCAAGATAATCAAATACTGAATTAAATAGAAATGAAAAGGAAACATTTAAGTTTGGTCTTATTTCTTTTTAACTGCAGCCTAATGGAATATAAGTTTTTATTAAAATATTTCCTCATCAGCAGTTTATATTTCCGCACATTAGAAAATAACCTAATTTTCCATTCTTTTATTTCAATATCGAAAATTGACATAAACTTATTTCACGTGAAGAACTATGTTAAATTGACAAATTAAACTCTCTAAAATAAAATAAACATTGCATTTTAAACATTATATTATAAATCAAATATGGAAATTATTGAGAAAATGACATGTTTAATCCTCATAGAAATACTTTTAAAGATATTTTTTGGTTTATTTAAATGTAAAGTTTAAGAGCAGCACTTAATTTTAAGTAATATACTATACTTTCCATTTTGGGTGTGGATTTTACTATTTATATCTATTAAGTTGATAATAATGTATAACAGTAGAAGAGAGGAAATATTATAGTAAAGAATTTGAAACTTATTTATTTAGAAATGGGCTGAGTCTACCTTCCGAAAAGATTACATCTGAAGCATTTTTTATCTGATCTTCAGCTCTGAAAATAACGTCACAAAGCTTGTGTTTTTTTTTTTATTGATTGATTTGTTTCTTACGGCTTATCAACCTTTTTTGGTTATTTAAAGAGAGATAAAATTTTAGACGGTCAGAATAGCTTTTAGATACTACTGATTTATTGGTAAGACCTGATGGCTGGGAGGAAGGAGTGGTGGATTCGTACTTTTCACAAAGGGATTTACGGTAAATGAATATAAACGAACCGGATTGAAATTGAAACTCGATACTCCGATCTCTAATTCGGAGCCATTATTTATTACAACATCCGTAAAATAAGCTTATGGCACTTGGTGAGATAATATGTGAATTTAAAATACATTTTTTTAATTTCACATAAGCATTATAAGTGTAAATGTGTAATACATTAGATTTATTGCATTATCGATGTTATGGTGCATTGTCATAGTACAGTTAATATTTAAATAAGAAGTAGAGGTATATTCATAGGACTACGTTTCGGAGTTCAATTTGATTAGGGAAAGTTGAAATTAATATTAGTCTCAACATTCAGGGCGCCATTCCAACAATGCGTTCATCTTATTCGAGAGGAGGCTGAGGTCATTACTCGAAAAGGCTTGAGCAATTTTTTCACGGCATTTTCGTTAAACACCATTTAAAATGATATTCTATAATATTCGGCAGCGAAATGTGTGCACTACAAAATATACATATTCATGGCACTGATTAGTATCCAGGTGCAAACAAATCGGTCCTTAATGAACCAAGTAACAATATTTGGTATCTTGATGAATAGAGCGCGCAGTAGGATCCGATGAGGAATTAAAAAATGAAACGTGGCAGTTCATTAAAGACATTGGAAAAAAATGCTATATGATATCAGAAAGAGCAATTCAATTACAAAGGATTGCATACCTATGCTTTATAGATTGCACAAAAGCTTTTAAAACATTAAATGAACAAGATGACCTTGACATAAGTGGGAAGGTTATTAGAATAATCCAAAACCAAAACTGTTAGCAAATCGCTTGTATATAGATAGAAAAATGAGTTTAGAGGAAATGCGTTTTCTCGGCAGATCATTAAAACATCTACAGCGAGGCCATTCTAAAATAATTAGAAGTGATACGAGAATACATTATTGGTGAACACAATCATGACAACACAAGATACGCTGATGACACAGTGTTGATACCAAATACTGAAGGAAACTCCAAGGATCCCTACATATGTTAGTGAAGGAAACCGATTAGAAAGTATTAAAAAAACAAATGTAAAAAGACTGAATTCATGGTTGTTAGCAAAAGGGACATACAATTTACAAATTGGAGATAACGAAATCAAACAAATTTATCTGGGAAGCATATTAAGAGAAGGCGGAATGTGCGACAGGAAAATCCGCAATAGCCTGGGAAAAAGGCCTTCCAAAATTTCAGCAAACTATTAAGAAACAGAAAAATATCGTTAGAAACAAGAAAAAAAAAACTAATGAATTGTTACGTCATATCAGACCTCTTATATGGCAGTGAAATTTTCTTTGATGATATCGAACTGTTGAGATATGCCTCATCATGTAGGGAGACCAGTTAATACCCTAAATTGAATGGTAAAGTGAAGGTCTCCATGAGTGGTTACAGCAGGATAGTTTGCCTACCAACAACACCATAGCAATAAGAGACAGTCAGAATAAAAAAAATATATATCTATAAATGGATTTTGAGACATGACCCTGTGGAATGAGCTACCTGTTTGCCAGGAATTAGCCACTTCAACACTTTTTTTCTGGGGTATACTGAAAGTGAAGTTGTACTTAAATGTAGGCCGAATTTTTAGAAAAATTTCAACCATTATACCCGGGTTGATAGGGAATCGAAGGTTACCTCATGATGTTATGGGCCTGCAGAGGAAATACTAGCATCCGGAACCTGAAGAATGTTCTTGAAAAACATATCACCGATTGAAAGAATACATTTGATCGAAATCGTATACGCTGAACTTTTCGGAAGCCATCGATGTATGTATGAGCTAGGACAAATTCACAAGTTGAAGAGGAAGAAAGCATTGTTTAAAATGCTGATCATATCAGATTATGCGTTCTTTCCCGGAAACTCCAAATAAGCTACGCTCAGCATAACTTCAGTATAAACCATACAGGTTGTACCTGTGGGTCTTTATCAAAAACAAAAACATCTGAACAGGAATTGCATAGCTGTTCTTAAAGATGAGTTTAGCCTGAAAATGTTTAGGCGGTCATTACATATATATATATATATATATATATATATATATATATATATATATATATATATATATATATATATATATATATATATATAATGCCCCGCCTAAACATATATATATATATATATATATATACTTTTGTACGGCTCAGAGTCGTGGACTACATACAAGTACCATATACGCCAGCTGGTTGTTTTCCATAAAAGCTGCCTGTGTGCCATCTGTAGTGTTGACCTTCAAGATAGGACATCTAAACTAGGCCGTTTTAACAGGTTTAATATTGCAGGAATAGCGATTTTCTCATACATTCCCAGTTACTGGTCATGTCTTGAGAATGTCTGATGACAGAATACCGAAAATACTAATGTACAGCCAGTTAGATCAGGGCCACAAAATGTAGGATGGCCATGGCTAAGATACAAGACAACTAAAGAGCAACTCATCAGCTGTCCATATTCTTTATGACACACTGTCGAGCGCTCAGCGTAGTGTAAAATGAAGATCAAAGTATTTTAGTGGCCTCAGCAGGTTTCAGTCTGCTTGTCTGAATTGTCTTCATGAAGCGAGAGCAAGATCGAAAAGGTCAGCGAATCTAATAGTGATATTATCCCACAATCCTCACTCTTGTTCCGTATGCGGCCACCTTTGTAAGTCACTAGCGGTTCTTAAGCGCCACTTAAGATTATCGCACAAAATGTCATGAATGAATCAATTGTTAAAATTGTGAAATCGCTATACGCCGAAACCGATGAGAGATTCCGTTATTATATATATAAATGACATGTTAAAAGTTACGTGTTGCATATATATATATATATATATATATATATATATATATATATATATATATATATATGTGTGTGTGTGTGTGTGTGTATATGTGTGTGTGTATATATATATATATACATATATATGTGTGTGTGCGTGTGTGTATTGATGCATGTTTCATTAAATAATATTGTAAGTGTTGTCTATTTATTTTATGTAAATTCCTTTCATATCGCCCGATAAAATTAATAACGTTATAATAAAACGAGGAAAAACGTCACAATATTGATACTTATTTTTTAATCCTATCTATGCTTTCGGATTACATAAGCCATTATCAAAGATGACAATTACTTTACAATATATTAGGCAATACACGGACAAAACAGTGATGATAGTATTATGCTTAAGATTGTTAGGCGCCAATATTGTTGGTTCTTTTAGACTGGCACGTGGATATCAAAATGTTAGGATAGTGAAGCAAATAGCACTCAGTAGAGAAGGCATTCCAATAGTGCGCTCTAGAATATTTCTCTCCCCACTCTCACTCTCTCTCTCTCTCTCTCTCTATCTATCTCTCTCTCTCTATATATATATATATATATATATATATATATATTTATATATATATATATATATATATATATATATATATATATATATGCGTGTGTGTGTGTCTGTATCTGTGTGTTTCTGTGGTTGAAGATAATGACAAAATGTTAACTTATTATTTGTTTGATATAATGTTATCTCATATTCAGTTCAAATCTAATCTTTAAAAAATGAACAATAGTTAAATGTTGTCTTCAAAGAATATATATTTTGTCTCACAACTGTTTTGACTGGAAGAAATCACTGTGTCTGTTGTTTATGTGACTTGAACCTATCAGTTGTCGCGACACCTCACGCTGTGGTCAGTTGTTCAAAGAATGGAAAAATAATCAGTGATCTTCTGGAAAGCCTTTACCCAAAAGGAACAAAAGAAGACTGGCATTGTTTACAAGAGAAAACGAACTGGAATTGAATATTCTTCAAGTCTCATAATATGGAATAGAAATGTAAACAGTGAAGTTAATGCTATTTCTGAAATAATATGCCTGCAGAAAACGACTGCTCACTGTTTTGTTCAGGGAGCGACAACGAATGTTTCACAACCGCGCGTGCAGCAGGTAAAAGTTAATATGTCTTTTAAGTTCTTAATGTCTTCATTGAAAGAATAAAGTTTAAATATTCGTGCGTTTAACTAGTTTGCATTTAAGCAACATGACGATTCTAGTAATACACAGCAATGTCTCTCCACAACATCCTGTCTTTGTTGTTCTACGTAACGTTTCTCTTTTACGATCTTTTGTCGTCCACTCACTAAATATCGTTAATAATTCACTACAAAGATCTATAATATATTGTCCTAAGTAGGTTTTCTCGTTTACCACCAGTTTTGCTCTTGTTCTGTCATTCATTAGCTAAAACTAAATAGTTTACTCGCTCTTTACCCTACTTATAATATTTCCTTCAATATATTTCGTGATAGTTATATTATCCAGTTTATTGGCTGTAGTTGATTTGAATTTGTATTTCAAGTTCAAACAAGACTAATTTTTTAATAGTTTAAGTACAATAAAAACAAATTGAAAGCAAGACAAATTCTTTGATAGTCAAAACACTGTAAAATCCAACTGGGAGGCAGTCGGAAATTTTGCAATCAAGAATCGTACGTCCAATATAAAAAATTCCATAACATGTCCTTCTGCTATCAATCCACTGCGCCGTTCAAACCATCCGATTCCCCACCCAAAAATGCATCCTGAATAAACGTGCTCTTCTTTTATATCAGTTACGTGCTCGCGCATGCGAATCACCAACATCTTTTTTTAAGTTCTTTTTCTTACACATGCCATGACGGAATAACAAATGGCGACCATCACCGCCTCTTGGTCTCACTTCACTACATTTGCCTTTTTATGTTTCCAGTATATTTCAGTCGTATCTTACAGAATATTAGGAAAAGCCTTTTTATATTATATATAACTTATAATTCCATCTTTGCAAATAGGATTGTTTTTAAATTCTCAGCATTCATCCGTAGAACTATATCACTGTCGATTCAATTTACATCTTTGAAAATAATATAAAGCATTCACAACCATCTATGAGATGAGATATTACAAAGCAGCATAGTACTATTTTCTTTGTTTCTAATAACAATAATATTCTCCTTAATACTTTACCTAATGTTTTGAAACCATCTACGGATAAGCGTGTCTCATTTTCCTCATCGATTGCTAGACTACACAGATAAATGAATTTATTTACACTGACATATTGCTGAGGACTATGTATTTCGTTAATAGCAACTACTTTCTTATCGATTTCCTTTTCTCCCTTGGCTAAGAGTCATTGCTATCTTATATCTGAATCTAATCTGTGTAGGTGTGCTAAATGAAATGGAACAAGTGTTGACGTCCTTGGCTTTACCTCTTCAAGGCATGTTAAATTAGAGTCAGTTCTGGCGATAATAACGAAAAAAGGCGTATTATAATATCTTTCCGAGCACTTTGAATAGTATGTATATGCTGTTAGGTGCATTACTCTACTGTAAGTGTATATCGGCTTCCTTTTGCAGAATTGGCAAGTAATATGTGTAAAGTATGGTGTATTATATGATGCTGTCGAGCTTGATTGAGCGAATCATTTTTTTACCGATTATCCACACTTTGCGGGATATTTAAAGTGGAAACCTATTTCGAATTGTTGGAGATTGCTTACAGAATGCAGTATTTCAAAAGCGTCATTCATACTGACTGAACTCAAGGCTGCTTAATCACAAACAGAATAAGAATTGATCCGTCTAAATAGATTAAACTTCAAGCATACTTTTAATTTATGATATGGAATATCATGGTGACATCGCTTGAAGCTATTTTATATGGTATTATACTCTGGATAAAGTGGTTCAATTGTCTCTAAACGATGGTACCTAAAATACTGTTTTAACTGTAGTGCGAAGACCATTGCCAAATCTGTAATAATAATGAATCGATTTTAGTAAGCCGCTCCACAAATTGACCATCCATAATCTGGTCGACATCGCATCATGTAACAAAATTTAATCGACACTTGATGGTTATTTTGGGAATTCATCAAGTTTCGATATTCTTACCTGTAGAATGTAGGTAATCTATCCAGGTTAATATCAGCATTGAGGTACAAGCGGTTTTCATGGTCTTCGAGGGAATTGTGTGAATTCCCGTATATTCTTTTCGTCTTATAATACAATATACAGCGTCACTATTCCTCTATATCAATATACAACTTTATTAACAATTTTACATATATATATATATATATATATATATATATATATATATATTGGAGATAGGGGCCAAGGCTTAATTAAGCAGTTTAGCAAGTCGGTTTCTGGTTGTTTACGTTCTAGGTCTGTGTTTCCGTCGTTTCGCAAGGATGAATTGCCCTACATCAAATTGAGTAATTTAGTATATGAGTTTAATTGCAAGTGTGATGCTGGTTATGCGGGGCGTACAACCCTGCATTTGGAAACTAGAATCAACCAGCATGTACCTTCGAAAATA
The DNA here is from genome assembly GCA_963932145.1 of Acanthosepion lycidas. Classification (NCBI taxonomy): domain Eukaryota; kingdom Metazoa; phylum Mollusca; class Cephalopoda; order Sepiida; family Sepiidae; genus Acanthosepion; species Acanthosepion lycidas. The sequence goes on from OZ010582.1 coordinate 7,605,663, forward strand.
CCGACTTGGTAAGATAGATAAGATGTGTTATCTTCCCGCCATAAATATGGAATCGGCTATTGCTCAACACTTATTTGAGAATATAGCCTGTGCCAAGTCGTATAAAAAAGAGTGGTTTAAAATCATTCATACGGCTGGTTCCAACAATCGGCATCTGTCGAACTCTCTGCATTAGCAGAGAGGAACCCGGACGAGGCTTTGCGGAGATACCCACATTAAACCGGCCTTGTGCCACATTCTATCCTCGTGGGTGGATGGATAAATATTGGCTGGTTCCAACAATCATTTGAAGATTTTGGAATCAGTCTGTATAGGATTAAGGAAACCGTCTCTCTCCCGGCAGAAAGAATTTGTAAAGTCCTTTAATCTGTTGGGTGATATTTTATTTTAACTGTCCCTCACTAATTTATTTACACGTTATTTCCCCTCCCCTCGTTACAAATATATACACTTGTTTGTTATTTTAGCGTGTTTCCCCCTTTTTTGCTCTTTATTTTCGTTACTGTTCTTTTCGTTGATTAATGATCCACCGATTGTCTCCTGATGAGATGTCGGTTGAAAGGGCCTTAGAGACTAATAAAATAAAAATCAATAAATTCCTTGTTTTTAAAACTGTATATAAATTTTGTACCTCTAATATATATATATATATATATATATATATATATATATATATATATATATATATATATATATTATTATTATTATTATTATTATTATTATTATTATTATCATGAATTTGATTTAAATGATGAAAGCCTGAAACAACTGCCACACAATCCGAAAGATAGCTGAAAGAAGAAGCGACAAATCTAGACCAAAAACAAATAGAAAAAAGTTGGAGTCAAACGTAACAAAAGAGCCAATTACTTCTCTGAAATAAAAAATGTAGATTACGTCGCAAACCATCAGGGTCTAAGAAATTTCGGGAGTAATGGTAAGACGAATGGATTATTATTTTTTTGAGGAGGAGGAGGAATATAACCTGATTATACGCAACTGCCAAGCTAATATATTGCATAATGTTAATTTGTAATATCTATATAATATGAAAAATTATTTGCAATAATAGAAAACCTTATGAAAGGACGTTCAATACACAAACCAAATGAGTACAAAACGCATCATGCCAAGGTAAGTAAATATCTGCATTGCCAGGTCTATCATCATTACAAGTTTAAATATACAAACAGGAATGAATATATTCCTGAATCTGCATTTGATAGAATAGATGATGCAATACGTTGTAATTTCAAGGAAATCGAGCAGACATTATTACCAAAGCGAGAAAAGAAAACAGATTGACATACTAAGTGGTATGGACTTATTAAGTGACGAAATATATGCCTGCAAAGGTGTTTGAAGAACTTAAGAGATGTAAACATTAAACGCACCAATTCTATTTCAAATTTCTAAATTCTATTCCAAATAAGAAGCGGCACAGTGGAGTAATGGAATTAGGATTTGAAGAGTCTATCTCGAATTCCAATCGAATTCATTACATTCACCCCGTCCGTTCGGAAAGATACACTCCATCTATCTCCCTCACCTGTAGGCAAATATAAGGAGACCGTATTTTCTAGAGCGATGCGTGGCAACCGGTCCAGGATAAGGTAAACATTGAATTCAAACAAGCCTAGTAGTTAATAAATCATGACTATCTGGTATTATTTGACATCCCTTCCTCTTGCTTTCTCTCCCCAGATGTCACACATTTGTGTGTTCTTGAATTGTAGAAGTAGGGAGAAGAGAGGTTTTGCTGTGTCTCATTGCAACCATACAAACCTGCGCATGGCACATATAAGTTGGGTCATCATCAATTATCGATGGACTATTTTTAATATATATATATATATATATATATATATATATATATATATATATATACACAAAGATACATTGAATAACTATTTTGTTTGATCATGAGCCGTTCTAAACTTCGTATTGCTGCATTAATTTCAACATGTGGATATTTTTTTTGTTATGCAGTTGCTTGATCTAAGCTTTCGGCTCAGATTAACCATCTTTAGAGTCGTTATATGAACATTTACACAAAGGTATTCGCCATCTAAGATAATATTATGTTATAATGATATAGAAGATTGCTATGCGACGATAACGGTCCGGGAATAGCAGATGAAGGTCGTAAATTCTTGATATGATTCTATGACGTCGTACCACGTGACACAACAAAATATTAACAACAACACCATATGTTTCGATGCAATATAATATGTTTTGACTAGTGTGTAATGTAATTTTGTTGAGTGCGTGTTGCTTTGCTTTAATGTAGGTGGCTTCCAATATCTGAAGGTTATTTTACTGTGGACTACGTTTATGTAAATGTTTACGTAATTACACATATGCACGGACAATGTGGGTTACTTAATAACAAAATGTGATAAGAAGATAAACAAAAAGAAAAAAATCTAAAGAAAATCGGTTAGATCATATAACTAAAACATATGTAAAAAGATAAAAATATTCTAAGCGTATATGTGTAGTCCGATCAAAATAAACATAAACTTAGCCCGAGGAAGTCCTAAAGAATGTGTGTGTTTATGTGTGTGCCCGCCTGTGTTTGTATGTGTGAATTTGAGTGTATGTTTTTCTGTGTTTCACTTAACTTATGAACGCATAGATATATGTTTATGCATGCCTACGTCATAAAGCAATTTTCAAGGCAAAGTTGAGACGGAAGCAAAGAGAACCTAGTGAGGTTCGAACTCATTCTTAATTGATCTAGTGGGACAAATTGTTATACATGGAAATGCTTTGTAAGTACTATACCGATGAAATAATATGGTATTTTGGGACTTGCAATATTTATTCTCTTGAATGATTTTTTATTGAATTTTAATAACATGAACGTGCCGTAAAAGATGAGGTGTAATTGTTTTCTTTGTTAAATAGACCAAATCATTCTGTCAAAATGGATCAGTCTATGGACTCTTAGTTAAAAAGTTAATTCAGAAAAGCGGGTGTTTTTTTATTCCGTGGTTATTTTTTTATAATTATAATAGTAAATATGCATCTTGCTGACCCCAATATAACAGAAATGAAAGCACACGCTATAGTAACACAAGTGTTTCGATAAAAATATTAATATAATTCCGTGCTAACATTCATTCTATATCGAAAGGACCCTTTGTGCCATCTAATAACATCACTTTCATCTGATGAAAAATTTCTTTTTCCCTAAGGTTATTCCAATGTCTGTGTGTTCTGATGTAACTTCATTACAAAAAGCGGTGTCTTCACTGATGTAAAAACGTAAAGGCCTTGTTGTATAACATATATTAGGAAAAACCTGCCATCTTTAGAGGACGGGTGACTGTCATTTTACAGTGTGAAACCTACTGTGGAAGATTAAATTTGCTTTATATGTCCTCACAATTCAGGACCCTGGCGATTATTGTTCCCCGAAATCTCGTCTTTTGTAGCTTTTATTTTTTTATTTCTCCTACATTATGTTCTGCTATCCATTCACACTAGCTCAATATATATGTTATGCCTTTCTTATATTCCATCTCTCCTGTGAATATAAGATTTCCAAAGCCCTCTGATGTTATCAACGCATGTTTTTACCAGAGATCATATTGCAACTTTGTTGTTATCATTGCTTTTCACTGGCTTCTCCTTATTACTGGTTCCTATATTGTATTTATTTCTATGATTGGTCGGCTCAGGAGATATTTGTGGCCTAGCATATGTCTGATTCCTTAAGTTTACGAATTTTCCAATGGTGTTCCTTGTCTATGACAAGGAACACCATTGCAAAATGATAACAGCAAAATTGCAATATGAGCACTGGTAAAAATGGTTGCTGAAAACATTAGGTTTATAATACCCAGAAATTCATACCCAGATGTCCTCAAGGACACTTGGCACAGTGGATAAAGGCGTTGGTTAGATCCAGTGACAGGACCCAAAGAGTGTGAGTTCAATACCCGGTTAAGTGGCAAGGAAATTAGCAAGAGATAACTGACATGGCACGTGGAACTAGATCAGTCTACCCCAGTTAGCGAAATAAAGGCTTCAGTTCGAAATTTCAACCACCTGAAGAAAGCTGGAGAGTACAACGCCGAAACGTTGTGATAAATATGGCGACAAAGATGAGGACAATAATCCGAATAATGTAAACAATGTACATTATACCTCATCTCAGAAATATAGACAGTGTAATTCACTTTTATTTAAGTAATTCTTAATTAATTTAAATATTTAAATTTGCACGTTATGGGAGTGTCACTATCTGTCGTCACATCAGCATCATTTAGAAAACTCGAACAAAATGTGAAAACCTTCTTCGAACGGTTTTGCAAATTTTAAGCTAACAAAAAATAAATAAATAAAAAATAGCCAACGGAACAAAGAAATTTCTATGAAATAAAGCGTGATGTTTTTTGGTTTTTTGGTTTTTTGTTTTATTCTTTATAAGATTTACCAAATATTCGATCAGCAACGCAGTGATCAGCCTGGAAAATTGTGTCAGGCTTCAGAGTTCTATTTCAGCACTGAACGTGCATAATTTCTTATAAAAGATATTAATCCATCACATCTGTGGATTTGTGTTAGAGCAATGTAGGTTAGATTCTGTATTTTGGATGGTAGCCAGTCTTAGAGAAGAATTAGTTTGAATTAAAAATCATTGTATAAACAACAGGAAACCACTGCACCGTATTTCCGTAGGAATTTTCGTAAATGACTTATATAAAAAGGAACCATTATCATTTACCTTTTCTAAGACTATAGAATTAAGAATATAATATATAAGACAAATATTTAGATAAGTAAAATTGTGTAAAACTTTGAATAACTTGTATTATGATGTTTTGCACAATCACGTGTTTAGAATTATTTTCAAAATCTTTGCCTACTTCTGTTGTATATTTCTCACGTGTGCAATGTACATCATCCCAATGGTCTGATACTTACGAAGTATTATAGGATTTCGAATACGTGTTTTTCTTTTGACTTTTAACTTTGACAAGTGATTTGCAAACAATGAAATAGAACAAACAAGAAGAAAGCCAGAAAAAATCTATTCAATCCTTGTTGATCATCACAGGATAAGACGATTCTAGTATAGGATAAACTCAAATTCATTCCAACGCTATAGGCTTTGTTGAAATTGGTTTTGCATTCATGAAAGAGCAACATATTTAATTACACCATGATTGTGGTACATGTAAAGAAGACCTAGATTTTGAATACCCTTAGCACTTAAAGTAAGACGATCGATAGTTACAAAGTTGAGTTAGCTTGGTGTTTCCTTTGGGACTTTATATCGGTCACGTCGAAATCTGATCCAATAGATAGAGTTAACAATTCCCTGTATTTCGTCCTCGTACACCAAAATTAGCTCTCTCTCTCTCTCTCTCTCTCTCTCTCTCTCTCTCTCTCTCTCTCTCTTATATATATATATACACATATATATATATATATATATATATATATATATATATATGACAAAGTGTAAAAGGTTTTCATGGGACTAAGATATTTTTATGCTGAAGCTCCTACACATTCACACGATTGAGAGACGCTGATACTTTTAAATTTGTTTTTAATAGGTGTTTTGAGCATATAATCTGAGTCCATTAAGATTATTTTTTGTGTTTCTATCCCTTTCTGATGTATTGAATATGCATACACTTGGTTCCTCCTCACGGTAATATGACTGGCTGGTGTCAGCCATAAATACAAACTGATGTGGAGGTAGAAGACGCCTATTGAAGACGCCTATTAGCTACGCCTATTGTCTTCGTCTATTGCCTACGCCTATTGCCTACCAATACGACGAGGTGCAGTCCATTATGGTTACCTGCTAGTTTGTCCTACCTGGTTACAGTAGTCCAAAACTAATTTGCTACTTTGAACAAATATATCCCTTTCCGAGACATATCACTTTCGTTAGTGTTATGGTCCAAGTTTAGGACCTTGGAAGAACAACACGAAACATACGAGTAGAAATAAAAACAATATATTACACGAAAAAATATTACAAAGAAGTGGAAGATGTTAGTATGGCTGTCAGAATGGTTTGGAGTGAACTACTATCAGCTCGACTCGATTCAATACCGCACGTCTCTCTTGAGAGGCGTAGCATACATAGCGTTAGAAAGAGTTCATTCTGTCGGTCTAGGTAAGGACACATGACAGTTAGTAAATATACCACACCACGATAGTAGAAAATATGAAAGAATGGTGAAACCATGTTAAACCTGGATGCAAATTAATCTTGATGATCTAATGATTAAAGCTCATTATAAACATTTTCGGCTCAGTGAATTGTTTTCTCCTCTAATTAGAGTGATATGTTCATATCAAAATTGTAGTCACTCTTATGTTTTTAATACCTTGTTTTGTAAAATATCCCTTTTGTCTACATATAATCTTTTATTTAAATTTCTTAATGTTTCTATTGCTTTATTTTGATTAAATCTTTTATTGATTTAGTCGTAATTTTGACATAATTTGAGTTTAGATAAGTTCTTTTCATTTTTTGTTGTGATAGAATTAATGGGTAGAAAAGATTTTTGTTGATTTGCCGGGTTTGTCAGTAGAGCCACTTTTCTAATTCGGAATATTTTATGAGCCTTTTGTTTCGTGTTGAATATTAAATAGTCAGGCAATTCGAGGAGCTTGAAAGTCTTTTCAATATATTTCTTCTCTTCGTGTAAATATTTAGGAGTGCAAATTATGTGTGCTCTCATGTAGAATCCGATATTTATTCCGGATTTTATTTGATGTTATGATGGGAACAGAAATTTATTAGATTATTTTTTATTAGTTGATGTTCGGTGGGCATTAATTATTAAGGCGGAGTAGAATATCTTGGAAATATAAAGTAATGTTTTCTTCCATTTCGTATATAAATTCTACTGTATGTTCGACTTGAGTTTATCTACAAGAACAAGCAAATGACTATCACGGGGCTATATTAATGGAACGCCGTCAATATATCGGAAGTAGGTTGTTTGTTTAAGTAAAATAAATTTGGAACGTAACAGATTCGAGAAATTCTAAGTCGAGATAGGTCATTACACCAATAAGATTCGATCTACATGATAATCCAAGTTATTGTTTTGTAAAAATTATTATTAAAAATGAAATGGCATTGATTAGTGATGAGACGGCGGATTTTTATTATTTTAACTGTTGGTATAAAAGGATTTTATATCGAGACTCGCCACGAGTTTGTAAGTCATATATGTTTTCTTTAGTTTTTCAAACAGTTGGCCTGAAGTCTTTATATGTGATGTGGTCTTTGTTCTAAGGAAAAGTTTAAAATTTTTCTCATGGCCTTCGCTAGTGTGTGACGTCCTTGTCTATTCCTGAAATAATTTATTTAGTTCCATTATTTCATGCTTCTTTGATGCTTGTTTTGTTTTGGATTTTTAGGGGTGCCGTAAAGATTGGGTATTCTTGGGCGATATTCTATTAGGATTTATTTCAGCAATTCTTTTATGTGTTGGTATTGTGTTTTATTCAAAATGACACTTCCTTTGCCCGAGTAGGTTAGGTAGATTTCATTATTTATGCTATGTTCCTTAGTGCATTTATTTTTTCTTTCATTGTTCGTTTCTATTGTGATAGTAATTATTCCTTGAATAAAGCCGTTAATAAATTATGTGTCACGTTTGCATGGATTTAAATATTATAGCAACTAAATATGCTTTACAAATCCTGGTAGTGAGATTTAAACTGAACCGAGGGCTGAAATTTCGGTTTGGTTTGGTTTGATTTACCACATATCAACCTCAATGGATTATTTAATGCCGACAAGATTTTTATTGCTGGTAATATGTTTGTTCAAAAAGTATTGCTGTTAATATGTTTTCTTCAAAAATATATTGCTGGTAAAATAATATTTTTCCTCAAATGATATTATTTTTCGAAAATGTATTACTGTTAATATTAAAAACAAAATTATTTGTTGTAATAAATTTTCTTCAAAAATTTATAATTTTTTTACAAAAATGTATTGCTGATGTAAAAACCTATATTTACACTTTCACAGTGTTTTGACTCCAGGATGGGGATTAATTATATTCCCATAGCTGGGACGATAACAGGTGATACCACCCCTGGTCAGCGTGAACCTGGGAACACTAGCAATTAAGTGGTGGTTCCACGCTCCAAACCTCCTGATCAGAGACCTTGTTGTCGGATATAGTTTACCGTCTTACCCGGGACGCGGATGTATGTTATCGTCATACCAAGGACGAGCAAGTTCCGTATTTGATAGATTTATATCCGATAGATTCTCTGTTAGATCTGGTCTTCCAACACATTTCCACTTGCTATAAGTACATACGGTATTCAGGGTTCGTCCTAGTTAGCTGATTGTTTATTTATTTTATCATTTGTTGTAAATAAGCCATTTAAGATTCCGTTACAACGTTTGTTTTTTTGTTTTTTTTTGCCGAGATGGAGTTAGGTCTTACAGAGATTAGTTTTTCCATTTCTTACAGTTCAACAGTAAATTATTTTAAGAATCACGGATTTCGGAGATATGTGATGTGATGTTCTTAATGTTGTATGTATGCACCGTGGGATGAATCTTATTTGATGCATTTCAATACGTATTTCTGCTTTCTAAATGAATTGGCCCATATTGAATATTTTTTTTATGTTACTTTGTTTTGGTATTTTCCCATGTTGAATTGTTATGTTTCAGGATAATATGAACTTTATATGCCGTAATTGTCACACGAGTTAGTTATCATTTTCACTATGATCATGTGCCGATTAAAAATCAATACATATTAAAATAATCTATTATATATATATATATATATATATATATATATATATATATATATATATATATATATATATATATATATATTATTGAAGATGTTATTCGATAATTCCGGAACTGGCTGTGCTTTGATTGTATCTGTCAAGAGAAATGCACACACAGCTAACGCGTATTTTCACCTAGCTGTCTAATTCAGTCTTTGAGTCGACTTTGTGGCATTTATTTAGATTTTCCAAGGATTTATAGTGACGGTTTTCAACCTTTTCGATTTTTTATAAATTCGTGTAACGGACATGGGTTAGAATTTGCTTAATTCTCAAAAAAGCTTGAAATTTGAAATATGTCCTCAAGCTTTTGGAAAAAGGGCCTGCATATAGCACATATGGCAAACGATTTTAAAGTCATTCGAGACATTCCTTTCTAACATGATGAATGTTCAGGGACAGCAATGACAAGAAAGACATTAGAAAATGTTCAATGAATGTTGTCGAAAAATCCGCCAACACACTCACATACATTCTGCTTGATGACCTTTCTGGACAATCTGCAAATATGTATCGCGTTTGTTCCGGAGTTTTTCTTATGTCTTTAGACACTCATCCCAAAGCAGTTTGACGACAACGTTGATCTTCAATACGAGAGGAAGGACAAATTTAAATATTTTACTCAAGTAGGGATCGGTAACGAAATTCAAAATGTCATGAAAAATAATCACATAATTGTAACGTAAATGTAATATATCTGGATGTATAACTAAATTCTTGGAACCGGAAATTTTTCCTTTGAATATATTTCTCCATATGGACGATCCTATTTTGACAATATTACGTTTCGACAAGTCGATGTTGGAACAAAATCACCAACCAGACCGTAGGATAACTGGTACATTATTTCATAGCAAGTTACACTTAGAACATAAAACATTCTAAACTTGGAGACACTCCCATTTTAAAGATTAGATCTATGCTCGTTATTGAAGCATATACTTCCAAATAAATCTTTCCTGGTTAGAAAAATCGTAAGTAAAATATAACAGTGTGATCACCGTTCACATATGCAAAGGGAAAAATATAAATAGATTCCTAAGCGACAAGTAAGCCCAAAATATTTGAATCTACATTTAGTAGGATATGAAATGTGCCATTATATACTGAAGAATTATTTGAAAAGAAATGCAGTGCAATAATTGCTTCAGCCGGATTCACTGCAGAATAATGCAGAGAATTATCCATCATTTATGTCTAAATGTTCGAGTGTCTGAACCCGTCACACTGGGGCCACACATTATCACATAAAGATATTATAACTTTATGGAATCAGGATGATCCCAAGATTGAACATTTGCCTTTCATCTGGTGCTGGAAAATCCAGCATTGGGATTTGTCTCTAGATGACGGAGGAACGTTTAAAAATTCAGTATAAAAAAAAATGAAAAAAAAATTGCTGATTTATTTTTTTTTTAAGTTTATATTGATTTTTAACACATATACTGTGTGAATTAAGAAAAATGTTTAAATTCTGTTTCAAATATGTCCATGCATTTGTGTATTGAGGAAATCAATTTTATTTCTTCAAAGTGACAAAGAATCAGAGTTAAAATAAGATGTTTCGTAACGTGAGGTTTTGAAGTTGCCCGGTGTTTGCGATGTGAAGAACTCAGTTTTTGACCTGGAATCGAATTTTCAGCCAATATCGCTCTTTTTCTGATGTCAGCGAACACTCGATTGGCAATTTTGTGATGTTAACAAATAATGCTCGTAATAGTAGACTTTCTAATCGCAGATACGACTATAGTTCGAGGAATTCGAATTTTCTTGAAAATAATAATTGATGTATTCTATGCTATCAAGTAACTTTCGTTTTGCTGGACCAGGGGCCCCTTTAATTCAGCTGGACGAGAGGTCATTTTCGTTAGCCCTGGCAGGAGTTAGCTTAAAGGTTCGTACACTTTGCGGGCTTTTAATCTAATACATAATAATGTGTTAATCATAATTACATGTTAATATTACAGCTTAAATCAAGACCTTGTACTAACAGATCCACTCAGTTGAAAAAAATCACTAAATATTGAGGTTGTACTCCATCTTCGTTACTTCTTGACCTTCCTTCATCTGACGATCATCATTTTAGATAATTGCAAATCTTTACATCGGAAAACGATAATTATGTTTGAAGAGATTCAAACTGATATTGAGACTTTCTTTGCATCCAAAGCTGACAAATTCATGACCAAGAGAGCAAAACTCAGTAGGGCTTTGTTATCAAAATTGAGTGTAATCATTTTCTTGATTAGATATATGAATTAATTCCAAAGAAACATTTATTTCCTTTTCCTTGTTTTCCAGAAGTTTGAGAATGTAATGCATTCTCATTGCATTTTTAAAAAAAAATATTTTTTAAAGATAAGGATAGGGTTTCTTAATGTCCATCAATTAAAAGAAAAACTGGTATATTTCCAATTGTGTAGAAAATTAAAATAAACTTATGCTGATTATAACACATTCAACAGAAAATTAAATATAAATAAATGGAGAAGTAAAATTCGATATAGGATATACATCAATGTTACTATACCAAAGCTAGACTCATGTATATAAATATATTTAAAATAAGCGAAATACCTGAATGGAACATACACATTTTGAAAATCTTTCTAAATGCAAAAGGAGTATGCAATTTAAGATGTCTTTGACGCACACAACTCTTGTTAAAAAATACTGTTTGTTTTCATGGAAGAGAACGTATCGATAATTCAATATTGTCTTTGCTAGTGATACGGTTCTATTATGCACAGCCTGGACGTGAAAGCGTGAAAGCTTATTTGGCCGCCCAAAGTCAATGCAGTGGAAGAAGCAAACGACCGTGAACTCTTGTACAAATCAAACGTTGGCTACTTGTCCGGGCCTGCATTTATATAAGAGATTACACTTCAGACATGAATTACACATAGAAAAGAGAACCGTGTAAGTAAGTGAAATGGAAGGACACACGTTGAGTACGACTGCCAAATGGAAGATCGATAGTTTACTTAAATGCAGTGTTTATTTAATTCCATCTCATTGGTCTACATTAATTTGCAAGAAATAGAAGTTGTCTGTCGGCCCCTGCCACTTCAGTAGACATCATCATCATCATCATCATCATCATCATCATCATCATCATCATCATCATCATCATCAATAACAACAACAACAACTGAATGGTCTTCGTTTCTCAAAAATCCTCTTATTTCTTTCTTTTTTTCTTTCCTTTCTTGTCTCCTTCATTTTTTACTCTGCATTGCTTTTTACTTTCATTATTTCTTTCTTTATTTCTGTCTTCATCTTTATTATTTGCTTTTTGTTATTTAATATTTATTTTCATCTTCTTCTTATCCTATACAACTCTCTATCATATTTCTTCTTTCTAAATTACATAATAAATATTCTATTTTTCTTTCTGTTTAATTCAGGATTCTTTCCTCAGGTTGGTTCTTTTAAAATTACCCCATTTTTCACAGTTTATTCTATTATGGTTGTATTCTTAATTTTTTCATCTTCCCTTTTCTTCATATATTTCCCTTCGTCCTCTTAAATATTTCACATCGTCTCTGATGCTATCTTCATCTGAAATTGATAAGAAAACGAGAAAATTATTGCCAATAATATTGCAACGTAATATTCAATCATTTTCTTATAAACTTTCTTCCAAGTGTTATTATTTTCTTAGTTTTCTGTTGTGTTTTTTTTTTCATTTATGGTCAATTCTTTTGATTTTTTAATTATCTGTATTCTTCCACATCATTTCTGTTTTTATTCCGAATTTATTTTCTCAAATTTATCGTTTAAAATTTCTTGTTTTTCAATTTATTCTTTTTCAGCTTTCAACTTTCCTTCATGTTCAAACGTTATTTCTTCATATATTTCGTCTTACCGTATATTTTATTGATTTCATAAGCTATTCGACAGGGTTTACAGACTTTCAATGTCCATTTTATTTTATAGATTTTCATTCCTTGGTAATGATTTTTTTAATCATCTCATCGTTTTATATTACTTGTATTTCTTCTTTTTAATTTTCCTTCAGAATATATTCTGTTTTTTTCTTTTACTTTTTTTTATTCATGTTCACTCTTTCCCTACATTTCTACGACTACAATTTGTAATCCAGAAATTCATATAATTTTTTTCTGCTGTCCAAATTTCAACAATTTTTAGATTCGTTCATTTTCTTCATTGAAATTATTTTTTTATGAAATCTTCCCTTTTCTTTACATCGTTCCTACGTAAAAAAAAAACCAAAAAAACAAAAAAAAAACATTGTGGATTCAAAAATTCTTTAAAGATATTTTATTTTTCCTCCTCTTTCGTTTTCCCTTTTCCTCCATCTTGTTCTTTTCCGCCTCTTTCTCCTTTTCTTCCTCCTCATTCTTTTTCTGTCATGTTCGTTCTCAACAATCATCAACCCTGTCAATTTTCTCACTCTTCCTCCAACCATTAGTTTCTTTCATTCCTTAATGCATCTTGTATTCTTTTTTTCCCTCTCCACATCCTGTAATTCAAATTTATCATACCTGCAGCCGCCATCACTGCAAAGTACTGAATGTTTCATTTGCTCCATTTTCACAAATCCGTGCGGTTGAATGGCATAGAGCGCTATCATCGCAAATGGGAATGCCTCGATCGTTTTAAGTCAGAGACGCTTGCATTAGCAATGAGGCAATCCGAGCGGCCGGCCGGCCGACCTTTAAATTGAATTTTTATTGATATTTCATACAGAGATGTGGACAGATGTAACTGGTGTAAAGCGCGAGGTTGAGGCAGATAAAAGTGACTACAAATTAAGCCTGCTGCTTAAGGTCGGCTGACTAAATGAAAGAGAACATTTTAAGTGAGGCACAGCCAGATCAGAAGAAACAATAAAACTACGAGTTATCGGAAATACATTCCAGTAGATTGTGTATCAAAGACGAATTACAATCAGAATTTTCATCATTAACAAGTATGATAGTTAAATAGCGGATATCGTTGTCATGTTAGAAACATTTTAAGGAATAAAATTCATATTAAAACATTGTTTTTCGCACTAGCTTACCCAAACCATGAATTTCACGCGGAATCCACAACTTGGCGAACGAGGATTCGAAACTCACGCGGATAACCCACAACAACTTGACGAACGAGGATTCGAAACTCACACGGAAAGAAAAACTTTTCGTACGTCTAACAACAAACAACTTGGCGAACACACGCGGAAAAACTAATCAACAGAAGAAAAATCCTTCCCTCGTCGTTCAACAACAAATTAGCGACAAAAAATTTCGAAGAGTAAAAATACATAAAATTGAGTTATCATGGAAGATTTTAAAAATATGTTAGTAGAACTGATAAATCACCAAAATGAAACAACAATTACAAATGCAGAAATACCAAAATGATCAACAGTTACAGCTACAAGAAAAATGGCAAAAGCAAATATTACAAACGCAAAAGGAAAATCAAAATAGACAAACAGAGCTCCAGGAACTAATATTGAAAGTAGCGGGCAGCAAGCAATTAGATATTGAAAAAGAAGCAACATTTTCGCAAGACGCAGTGTGGAATACCATAGAGATTTTCAAATATTCTCTAGATGATGACAAAAATTTTGCAGATTACTTCAGAAGACATGAAGACATCTTTAATATAGACTGTCAAAATTGGACAGAAGCAAAAAAGCTACGTCTATTGCTTAGAAAATTAGGAACTGAAGAATATACAAAGTTCGCGGATTTTATCTTGCCAAAAAAGACGAACGAATTAAAATTGGTCGAAGCAGTGAGATGTCTTAAAGAACTCTTCAGCCCCAAAACATCACTTTTCCATAGGAGGTGGAAATGCCTTAACCTGGTAAAGGGCGATAATGATGATTATTCCACGTTTGCCGCAATCGTAAATAAACATTGTGACGACTTCAAACTAGCGGAATTAACACCGGACAATTTTAAATGCCTCATCTTTGTTCAAGGGCTAGTTTCTACAAAAGATAGTGAAGTGCGTAGAAGAATGCTTGCAAAATTACAAAATGAACCGGGTCTAACATTACAGCAAGATTGCCAGAGATGTTTAAGCATAAAGAAAAACGCAAAGAACATTGAAGAATCAGCTGTTTCTCATATACGCAGGATAAATAAAAGTCTACGTTCTTCACCCTCCCCGGAAAGAAAACTAAAATTTTACGACAATGAAAAAAGTTTCTCACACTCCCTGGAAAGGAAAATAAAATTTTATCATAAGAGAAAATTTTACAATTAGAAAAATACAAATTACAGGACAATTTATGACGGATATCGAAACAAATATAATCCACCTCCATCAGCATATTATCGAAGTGGAGGATTACATTGGAACAAGGATTGCCGCTTCAGATATAAAAACTGTCATGAATATGGAAAAAAAGGCCACAAGGCATCCCAATGTAGAAATAGAAAAGATTCTAATAGAATAAGAGCCACAAGAATGAATAATGATGACAACACCAATGTATGGAAATATGTAGAACTGGAAATTTTAAACAAAAAGATTAAATTACGACTTGATTCGGGTTCCGACCTCACGATAATCAACTTACAGACATGGAAAAAATTTAACAGACCTACCATGTTACACACTCACAAAATTGCCAAGTCTGTTACAGGCAAACGAATAAAATTTGAGGGAGAAATAATGGTGAATGTTAAATTTCACGGCAAAACAAAAAGATTTAAGATATACGTCATGAAAGATACTGAAAATTTAGTAGGTATCGACTGGACGCAGAAATTCAGCGTTTGGGACCTACCTATCAACTCGTTTTGCAAAATGTTAGAGGTTGAACCATCAGATACCATAAAATTGAAGGAAAAATTATACAAGCAATTTCCTGAGGTATTTTCAAGTGGGTTGGGACGATGCAACAAATTTAAGGCCAAAATAGAATTAAAAGAAAACGTCCAACCAATTTTCAGAAAAAAGCGAAATGTACAGTTTTCTACTATAGAAAAAATAGACAAAGAATTGGAGAGACTTGAACAAACTGGGATTTTATCTAAAACAGAGTTTAGTGTGTGGGCTGCGCCGGTGGTTTACGTAAAAAAGGAGTCAGGAGAAATTCGCGTATGCGCAGATTTTTCGACGGGACTCAACAAGGCAGTAGAAGACCACCATTACCCACTACCGATCCCAGAGGAGATATTTACAAAGCTCAACGCCGGTAAGATATTTTCAAAAATAGATCTTAGTGAGGCTTATCTACAAATTCCAGTACAAGAAGAGAGTTCGAGAATCCTTTGCATTAATACGCACAAGGGATTGTCTAAATTCAACAGACTACCATTCGGAGTAAAAGTTGCTCCTACAATTTTTCAACAAACAATGGACACAATATTAACTCACCTCAAAAAGAGATCTAAGGAGTGGGGTGTTATGGGATACACCCTTTCCTGTTATAAATGGACTCGTTCTGCTGCCGTTAAATAGCCACAGACACTCAGAGATAAGAGTAGAGGAACGGGTAGAGGAACAGAGTAGAGGAACAGGTGGAGGAACAGGGTGGAGAAACAGAGTGGAATGTACAAAGACACTGTGATTGAGATGACGTTAGAAGTCAGTTACAAGGACGCCGTCTCTAAGGAAGTTTACTTCGAGACTGTATATAGCGATCTTTGATTAATACTAACCGGCGTTCCTGGATTTTACTTACAGCCTTAACTTTTGTATTTTGTGTAAATACATTTGATTTCTTAGCTTAAATACTTGCGTTTGTCATTTATTGGAGACCGATTTTTCACGCGGAATCCACAATATATATTAAATGTCAAAGAAAGAAAAATATAAACTTTCAATATCAAGTTTTTAAAAAGTTAGGGAGAGGAGAAAGTAAGAGTGGGGGTGAGAGGGAGTGGAAAGAGAAGAAAGGTGTGACAGAGGGAGAGAAAAATGAAAGGAAAGAAGGAAGAATTAAACATTTCTTCCACACAACATATATTTTCAGCAGACAATACACTCAGAAACCCTCTCTCTCTCGCACACGCACACACACACACGCACACGCACACACGCACACACACACACAGATATATATATATATATATATATATATATATATATATATGATTCTGTAATGGACTCTCCGTGTAAAAATAAATTATAGTCGTAATTTATTGTGAATGCGATGCCTGAATGCAAATGTTCAACATTGTATAAGAGAATATCTGCCAGGAACGGTCAAACATTCTAAAAACCTGGATGCAAATTTACTGTTGGTTAACTAGCAACTAAAGAACTACATAAGTATTTTCTGAATTATTGTCTGTTTTAATTAGTGTAGCATTTTTGCGTGTCTTTTGTTAGCAATTGAATATGAGATATGGTATTGGAGAGTTTTGCGCGTAGTCTAAATATATTATCCCATATATGCAAATATTGAGGGCTGCAAATTCTGTGGAATCCGATGATTATTCCGGATTTATTTTCTTGCTAAGATTGAAATATAAAATTATTAGATCATTTTTGTTAGTTGATTTTCAGTGGATAATCTTCTGGCTACGTGGAGTAGGATGACATCAAGGAAATAGAAGAATATAATATTCTTCCATTTCGTATGTATATTCTATTGTTCAATTTTGTTTAGTCATAACATATTCATAACTAGAAAATCGACCACTTCTAATAAACCCAACCAAACGAAAAAATGATATTATTCTATCCACTAAATCTACAATAGAAAAAATGTATCTAAACAAAATATAACAACTGTTAGAAGTATATCTAAAACAATAAATGTCTTAATGAATACAAATTAAATCAAGTAGTCAAAACTTGAGGGGAAATTTCATCTATCACTTGTAAGGATTGCCAAAAAAAATATATTGGAGAAACCTCAAGGCGTACAAACAAACAATTGTATGAATGCAAAAGAGACATTATAAAAATCATCACATTAAATACATTAGTTGCGTAACGAGATTGACCAAAATATTTACATAAAGATCCTTTTTAATAAAAGTTATAGGATATGTAAGATGGGTATGTATATTTGCTTAAATAAGGGATACATTGGTAAAACTATATTTCGCATGTTTCGTTATTTATGAATTGCATCAGAAGTTTTTTTAGGTAATTTCCATTACTTGATTTTCGATAAATTTTGAAATGAAATTTGTTTTTGCTTAGGATTAATATAATATAGTGAAAATTGGGGTGTTTATTTATTACAAGTGCGGGAACTCGATATGGCTCCATTGTAATTAATTTGTTCTTTATAATCGTTGGTCCAATTTTGCTTTGAAGAGATTAATAAAGCGTGAACTGTGTATCTGAAGTTGGTGGAATTTCAAGTACGTTTTGTTCTAAATATTCTAAGAATGTTCCTAGAAGACAATTGCTTGTTAGTGGTCCATTGTTTAAACTAAATTTTTGTTGAAAGAAGAGAACAGAAATGTGATTATTGGCATTTGGCGGCAGTTTTTGTATCGGTAAAGAAAGCTTCGTTTTAAATTTAGTGAGTTGCTCTCTTAGGATATTTAGGCATTTTCTACCGCATTTATTAGTGTCGAAGGATTTGAAAAATATTTGTGATTTTTATTCATTTTATTAATAGAAATAATTTTGGGTCCCCAATTATTTCTAATCAATAGCCTTCTGAATAATTTGAAACATCACAGTTACCGCTCAAGAGTTAGTATATTATATGTAAGTAGACTGGA
>OZ010582.1:7634135-7644135 GCA_963932145.1 Acanthosepion lycidas
TCCTAAGACTGAAGAATTTTCATGTCGCCCTAGATGACTTGATTCTGAATTACTGGAATTAGCACTTCATGCTAAACGTATCATTACAGTTAGAGAAGCCAGGGATTATTCGACGGTAGCTCTATAATTCCATCGTAAAATCAGAAAACTTTGGTAAAGTGTCTAAGATTTTTAAGATTTTAGGCATCACCAGTCAGCAGAGAATCGGAAACAATATTTCGTTTATTAACATTCTTTGCATTCCACTCATCCTCCTAAAATATTTTTGAAAGAGGTAATGGAAGGCGGATTCCTTTATCACAATGTTAATCGGAGGTGCCAGTGGATTATTAAAGGAAAAAGTCCTTCCCAACAGCCGAGAGCAGGGATGTATTCAACAATTATTCTTCTAAGTATATAGAGTGTAAGGTGGGCAATTGGTTATTAAGAACTTTTGAGCATAATTAAATACATATAGCCGATGTTTATTGCTAACTGTTAAGTTGTTCAGAAATATTTTTACACAAAATCGTCTGTATTTCGCAATTTCTAAAGGAATCACATTGATAACGATCGACTTCATATGGCAAAAAAGATCAACATCTTCTGGACGATCTCAGATTTAAAGAAATTCTTAATTCTTATATTCACTCGAAATTGCTAGTAATATCATCCCTTAGAAGTTTGCAAATCGCTTTGAATGAACTAAATTCAAATGATGAGTTTGAAAATATATTATTCTCTTATGCCATGTTAACACCTAATCAAATTCATCTACAGTAAAAGCCATGATTACTGATTGTGTAAAGTCAATAAAAACAACGGGTAATATATTCATGATTAAATGTATCTCACACTTTCTGTGTGGCTAAGTAGTACAACACGTCAGTCTATATGACAGTTTTGTGTTTGATACAGGTTCGATCCCAAACGGAGGACACATATTTTCAATAATTTTTCTCGGACATTCAAGCTGGTAAATGTAGCTAATATTGTTTATTAGAAAGAGAACATTTACTAAAACATTTGTATCAATAAAAAGAAGTATAAACAGAAGATATATTAAAATGTATCTCTATAAAAATATGTTTAAAAGGAAAAAATACGTCAAACGGTTTTAAATTGATATAATCGAGTATATTGGTTAATATTTCATACACAAACGTGAGTTGTTTCGATCAAATAATTATTAGGTGACAAGTGAACAAATCCTCTGTTAAAAACTATAAGCGTCGCCATAGAAAAGATGTATATTAGCGCAGGTTGTTTATATGGGCGTATAACTTCAAAGTATTAGGTTGGTGCAAAAATAATGACGTAATAATGTCGTTTTTTGACGTATTTTTAACGTCAAAAAACGACATTATTACGTCATTATTTTTGCACCAACCTAATAAAATCGCAACTAATTTAAGCGCAGGGAAATTTGTATATTTAAACCAAATCCCAATCTATGTTTCATCACATCTTTGACAAGCGGTGATATATACATGTAATACTTCACTTTAATATTAGAATATTGCGATTATGGTAGGAATAAATTCAAGCAGTGTCGGGTAAGCGGCAAATGGAATCCACATAGCAAAAGGAAGCTAATGTGTATGATGTATTCATCAAATTTAAGACTGCTAATTTATAGTAGTGACAACAAACCTACCCCTATCTCTTCGCCTCATGACATAGCTAACAGGTTTACAGGAGAGGAAATAAATACAACTTCGGGCTGACCGGGCTCGTTAGACTGTCCAAATACTCTCTAGGAGAAAGCAAATGTAACGCCAAAGTGTTACCTGTGTGACCGGTAATATGTGACCCTGTAAAACTTGCCATTTCCGGTAAATGCCTGTAGGCTTGAAATGCGCCTCAAATTGGAGCAGGAAAACTATAATTTAAGTACTCCGCTGCCTTACGGCATATCCGGTTTCTGGAGTTTATCATGAGGAATAATCCATTGCGTTCCATTGTTGCAAAGTTCCAGTATCACCTCCGATTCTATCGCTACCGAAATGTACCAGCTTCCACCGTCTTTTGGGGTCCAACAATATAGAAAAGGTGGCTGTTCAATGGGCAAGAGAATGTCTTCCATATCACTGCACCCAGGCTTGAGCTGTTTTAGTGGTGCATCATCCACAGTCAACATCGTCTGATGGAGGCTTACAATGTGTTAATAATGTGGCTGTTAACAAAATGTTGAGAGCGAAATCACTTCAGATATCTTCTTTCTAACAATTGATCTTTAGATTAAAAAAATGAATGTAATCCTATATACAATATAGACGATTAAACGAATTTTTGTTCGCGATGACTGAATTTAAAAAAAGAAACAAAAGTCCGAGTTAATTGTTAAGCTTGTGACGATACCAAATATTCTATTTCGAAAATTAAACATTTAATATACAATAAAATTTGTGTTTCATGAAAACGTTAGCACACAAAAAGTTAAAATTCTTAGATGCGGCTGGATGAATAAATGTCGATTAGGCCTGTTTGCCAGAGTTTGGATAAATATTATCCTAAAAGATACATCAACTTCACAAGTAATACCCCGGAGACAATTTTGAGCTATACTCTTGATAAAATTACGTGTATTTTATTCCATTAAATACGATATATTTCGTAGAGTTTCTGTCATAAATATTGTAAAAGAGTTTAGTTGACAATGAGGAGAGAAAATGTGCTTTTATAACTCTTCTGTCTTAGAACAGATTTAATAGCATACACATATATGTATTAGGCAAAACTGATTTCATAACAATCGCAAACATATATATTCCATAGGAACAAATATATAAACAGAGCACAGATATATATATATATATATATATATATATATATATATATATATATATATATATATATATATATATATATATATATATATATATATATATAAACAAATGCCTAATATATATATACACATATACAAATATATATATATGTATATATATATATATATATATATATATATATATATATATATATATATATATATATATAGTTAATCATATAATGGTATACACATGTACGCACACACGCGCACATATTCGATAGAACACATTAAATAAAATGTCCACCCATATTCGCACACATACCTGAACACACATATATAAAACATACACACAAACACACAGACACATACATTTTTAGATATATGCATATTTGTGTGTGTGTACATATATATATATATATATATATATATATATATATATATATATATATATATATATATATATATATATATATGTGTGTGTGTGTGTGTGTGTGTGTGCGTGTGTGTGCATATTAAAAATAATTTAATGGTACACACACAGACATGCATATGTGGATAATGTGTGTGTGAATATGAATACATAAAAATGTACAGGGTAATATTGAAAATAGAATTTATATCAGACAACTATCATTTATCATTAAACTGTCCTGTTTTGTTATGTAAAGTTTTGTTATTATCAATCATAGGAAAGAAATATGTCGCAGAAAAGAAAAATAAACTTTAATACGTAGCAGGCTATGGACTTGTTGATCCACCAAATATGCGTTATATTATTGTGCACGCACATATTACATTCGGTACAAAGGCACACAGAAATATATAAATTGTCTCATGAACTACAGGTAGAATTATTATCAGAATAATGTAGGTGAATATATGGCACTTACTTTGTTCTGTTGTAGCTATAGACAAAAATAAATACATTGCTCGAAGGATTTAATAAATGTTCTTTTGGGTTCACATCCAATGAATTTTTTCTCTAAAAACATTAATGTTCGGTCATTGTTGTATATTTTCCTGCTTATGTGGGGAAGAAATAAGCTCCTTACTGTCGGGCAACTACAAATACATGTAAACTTGATCACCTTTTTCTATTTATCTAATGTGAAAGAGCTTCCGAAAATTTATTTGAAAATTCAAAAGCTGCTCTATTTGAATGTGAAGGGAGATTATTCTAAGATAAAAAAAAGAAACTGTACTGGCGTTACTACAGGATCCACTAAATCATATACGTCAGTACAAAACTTCCTCATTCTCTTCTCATGCCATTAGTGAGGAAGAAGTTTCAATGCGACTCCTTTTTTCCCAAATTTCTCTATTTTATGCATACGACAACCGAGAGTGCCCTTCCCTTAACATCCTCAAATCTTGGGTTAACACTGAAGTAATGTAATAAACTTGATACACTCTTCTTCACTTTCTTTTCCATGCAACAAAATCATTTAATAACCTTCTGCCTTGGATGGCTTTTGGGACATGTATTGAGTGAAAACAAAGAATCAATGAGGATTTTGCAGAGCATTTATCTATAAATTCTTTAAAAAATTCTTTCTTTGTATTAGGTTGGTGCAAAAATAATGTTGTTTTCTCATATATGTTATTATGTGAGAAAACGACATTATTTTTGCACCAACCTAATATCTATTTAATACGCATATTTTCAAGATTTGTGACGGAAGAAATAGTGATTGATGAAATATGATAATCTATCAGTGTACGCAATGATTCATTGTAAAATTTCCTGTCAAAACTATATCCAGAAATGCTCGAAAATAACGCAAACACTAAAGAAAGTCACACAAATAATTATTCGGTTTACCATATCTTGATCAGTAATTATTATGTAGTACTTGTATGAAACGATGTTTGCGTCAAATACATGAAGCTAGCTGCAATTAAATAGATATGATATGAATGAAAAACCTACAGAAAGTGATCTAGAAAGAACCAAATCGAGTCAATGTTGACAAGAAACACTTCTAAAGACGTTTTTGCATGATCTGCGTTAAGACACTGGAAACTTCATTTCGGATGTTTGACGGTGGTAGAATTATCTAGTTGACAATTTGCACTGCATGCAAATTACTTCCAGGCAATGGTAAACATTATTTACTACCCTAATTTTTCCAAGGGATCTAAGAGGACAGCTTTTTTTTCAAGCCTATCAATAAACTGAGGGTAAAGGGAAAACAAGTGTCCATTCAGCATGACAATTCGAATTCGTAACTAAGCTGATAAATATCATCTCAAATCAAGTAACCTACCTTGTCTGTAGACCGAAATACAATAGAAAATGATTGAGGTCTGATAGTAAGAAATGTCTATTCTCGCAATAAACAAAGTTTTACTTATTCGGAGATGAAAGTGACTATAATAGAACCATTGAAGCATATGAATCAACGTAAAATCTGTAAATTAGCAAATGCATTGAGAGACGCGGCCTTGAAGTTTTTTGAAGTTGAATATATTAATTTTTCGATGGACATATTTGGTGTCGCTATGTAGATAGATTTTTAAAGAGTTTAAAAAAAAAATCATGTGTCTCACGACCGACTTATATTTGATTTTTTGTATTTCAGCATTATTATAAGTATTAATATTATTTTTTTTTGTATCTGGTCCTGCTGTTCTGATGTCCTTCATTTTAACGTAATTAGATTTCAATGATACTAGCTTTTTCCATCTCTTATAGATTTTTCTTATTTGCTCCCATAAAAAGCTCCCCACTATATTTATTACAACTCGGTGAGAGGCTTCCTTTTTTAATGATTTATATCATCTCCATTTGAGGTTCGATGCATCCACCGGCATAGCAGATTTTATGTCCTACCGTTTCTTTGATCTTATTTATGTTAACTTACTATAAATATTTTGCAGTTTTCTATCTGTACATACGTCTTGCCGAGATAACCATCGTTCGCCTACCTGCAATTATTTTTAATACCTTCGTTTTAAATTATTTCTTGGTGCTATCTGCTCTCTCACTCTTCATCTTTCTCTCATTTTATTAAGGAGTTCACCTGCCATACGATTTAATTTCTCTAGTTTCTCTTCCTTTCAGATAACTTTTTTTTCTGTTTTAACTTGGTGCGTTTAACTTGCAATTCCTAATCGGTTACAAAGACTCATATTTGGTCTTAATTTCAAATATAAAATTGATTGCAAATTTAAATTTCTGGATATTTTCATATTGAATTTTGAGCGTTGCTTTGATAGTTTCAGTATTGCGCAATTGATTATTTCCACATTTTAAAGATAACATAAGTCGACGGCAGGACGCCCACAGGACAGAGCAGCTGAATCACTGTCACAAGAGTATCAGGATGGAACGTTGAAAATCGTTTACATGCACCTGCAAAGCCTCCGCATATACGACAAAAGCATATGGATCTTCTACGCTGTTGTCGAAAGAAGGTCATAATTAGGATCAAATCGACGACGTGTGCGGCATTCAGGGAATAAGTCTCTTTCTCATTTCACGAAAGTAATGATCGGTTGCGAGTTCTATGTTTATCTAGCAATCGAAAACATCCACCCCCTCACACGCCCACACCCAAACACACGCACACACAAACATACGCACGCACAAACACACACAAACACAAACACATACATATATATATATAACGTGGTCTGTTTTTATTCAAACATAACTGCTCTGAATTTTACATTGAGCTCTCCGGATATCATCCTCCTCGGGTCTACCCATACGGATTACCTAAGTTTGCATAAACTAACTATATATATATATATATATATATATATATATATATATATATATATATATATATATATATATATGGATTTGCGTTATGCTGTATTTATGGGTTAAACTGCTCAGTGATATAGCGTATATATATATAAAAGTGGACACTGAAGTCAACAACCAGCCTCGACACCCTGTTTCGGGCTTAGACGCAATCTTCAGCCCACGTGAGCTGTGATTTGCTCGACCGATATAAAATAATCCTAAGGTTCTATTACAGAACCCATGCTGCATTAGCCCATCACCATAGCTCAAGAATAAACACGAAGGAAATAAAATCATTAAACACTCCCAAAAATCAATATTATTCGACAAAGTCACGTGGGTAAAGAAATAAGGAACCTCTCATAATACAATGGTAATCTTTGGCGGCGCAGAGAACTGTGACGACATATATATATACATTTGTTAAACCAACTAAGTTGAATAATCCGTAAAATTATACAGGGACAACGTTCTTAAAATCTTACGTAAATGTTACAAAAAATAAACCGATAAAACAGAAAAAAATCATTCATATTCTTTTCTCCTTAAATAGTGGATTCAACATAGAGTCAAAACCTAATCGAAAAGAAGTAGATTTCCTATGTGTCACCTACAACCTACGAAAATATACATATCAACGATACAGAATGCCTAATCACAAATCATTGTATATACATATCATTTCCAACTATACGCCATCAATAAAAAAGTAGATACAACAATCAATTCTTCCAGTTAAACCATCTTCTACAAAGCTAAGAAATCTATGAAACAGCCCTAATGAGAATGGAATTCCTGCAACATTCATATACATACGATAAAGCACAAATTATCAACAGGAAAATAAACATCATATGATCTAAACAACCGTACAACAAAACCATAAAAACAAACATAGGGAACAAATTCATTAAAATCACACACAAACAGAACCTAAATCAACCACTCTCCCAACTATATTCAACAAAAAACAATTAAAAATAAGCTACAGTTTAAAACAGAACGTTGTGTAAATAATAAAAAAGCACAAGAGGAAAACACCCGCATAAATTAAACCCACGTCTAACTGCAGAGCAAAGAACGAATCACCCTTAAACTGTAAGTGTTTGCAGAACAATCTAATATACCAAGTCACTATAAAATCATCAAATAATGAAGATAAGTATGCATTGGAGTAATTGAAGGACCCTGGAAACAAAGGAACCATGAAGTAAATACGAGGTCATTACAATGTATTCTCAACACATTAGGGAGAGTACAACAAAAACAAATGACACCAAGAAATATCATGGAAACTAAGGAAAAGGTCATCAGTGTTGAACAATAAATACCACACGTATGAATACAATGTGGAGGAGGAAATAGCGATAATTAACTTCCCAGACAAACACAAATTACTAAATAAACGAACAGAACTCATCTCCAAATACCGAAACAAATGTTTTCTACGCTACTTAAAAAAAATGAAAATAAAACCAACAAAATATATAGATAAGTTTTAAGGTTATTAAGCTCAAATAAATAAAAAAATTGAAAATGAAATTAATTAAATAATATGCTTCTTATGCACATATAAATACAAGTTTACTTAATAATATCGACGAATAAAACATCAAAAATATCAATAATATGTAATGATTAATAATTTAACAAAGATCAATAGAATAGCCATTAAACTGCATTCGGATCCACAATTATTTACTCAATATTCTTTAGAATTATTCGAATCATTACTGTTACCGCCGACCCCAATAACAATTAGGCTTATGTTTATGCCGAATCCCATATTTCTAAAAATATTTATGATAGCTACTGGCTTTTTTGCCTTTTGTTTTTTACAGGTTCTAAAGATTATGAGAGCATCGCCTTATAGATGCCTGTATCATTTTTCTCGATTACTTAACTCATAAAATACTCGATAAAAATTAATATTTAGTGAGATGCTTTAGTTTCTAAGCATATCTTAGTGATACAAAACAAAAAACAAATCTCACGAAAAATAGCATGGAAGGAATAACAGAATCAGCCTACAAAAATGAATACAAAAACTGCAAATTCTATCAGAAAGAGAAAATTCAAATAATTACACTGGAAAACAATTTTTTACTACCTTACTTAAATATCAAAAACTAAAAGCAAACACGAATAAATAAACAAAAAAATAGAAAATAAAATAAATATATACCGTGTGTAAAGGCAAAGATTGTTTAATTGTTAGATTAAAATTTGGACCCTTGTATCTTAGTAATGATTAAAAATATATTACTGGAATTCTCCAAGATTTTATAACGTTATTCAATATATTTTGAAAAATAACTATGTATAAATTAACAGAAGAATCGGGATGAAATGTCATGTTCATCATTAATTAATCATCCCTAAGGAACGGAAGCTCATGAAGGATTAAAAGTTCAGATATCGATTTATTATTTCAGGATCATTTTCCAAATTATTTAGAATGAACTTCGTCCTCTCTAACCTTCTAACTTACTATCCTTGAGTACCAAGGTGTCTTACAGGTTTCACGACGATTTCTTATTTAAGTGTTTTTTTCGCTGCTCTTTAGACTGTCATAGCTGAAACTCCTCTTCCGCTTTCCAAACATCATATAGATTGTGTTGAATATTTTTTTCTAATTGATTTATTTAGCTCTAACTAGAAATATTCATCCCTATTGCTGTTGTGTCCTCCTGGTCCAGATTACCTATCGTATACAGGCATTCAGTACTGTTATGAATATTTATATATTGGCTTCCATCTTCAAAATATAAATGTTCGTAAAAAAACTGAAGGCATGCATGTTCTTTTATCTCTCACCATTGCTCAGTTGGGAAGACATAGTGGTGCTGACACAAAAGAATTTAAACATGTACTCTTTGTAGCTGAATAACTTAAAGGGTTTTTCAGTTATTATTGCAAAATACAGTGCCAAGATGGCTAAACGTCTTATCTAAAAACCGGAAAAAAAGAAATACAATTAGTTTAGTAGTATTTTTTTGTTTTTAGATATTACATATTTTGTGGGATGGACAATTATGTTGTTACACAATTTTGACAAATTTGCTGTTACAACATGTATAGCTACAGTAAATTAATTCAAGGCAATAAATAATAAATATATTAAGTAAATAAAAAAATGAAAAATACAGTTCAATGGGCTATTTCATGAAACACTAATCTATATTTGGCACGTTTACCAATTAATATGAATTAAAATGAGATCCGTTTTAATGTCTTGGTTTTTGATAACCAAGACATTAAAACGGATCTCATTTTAATTCATTATTAATTATTATTAGTAGGAGAGTTATTTTTTGTGGGTTCCCTTCTCTGAGTCGATGTACCTCCTTTTATTTTATTTACTAAATGATTTAGAAACATAAATCCAGAATTCTGACTAAAGAAAAACGCGCTGACTCACAAGAATCGAAGATGTATCGACATTTTTCTTTCTTGGATATCATTCCCTCTGCCGAAAGTCACCGTTAGAAATTGTG
>OZ010582.1:7649135-7676635 GCA_963932145.1 Acanthosepion lycidas
GAAAAATAACAGCACACGTGGCCTGACGATTGCATATAGCATGAAACAGACTGTCGCCTCTAAGTGTTGAATTCTATGTTCACTTTTATA
Source organism: Acanthosepion lycidas (assembly GCA_963932145.1). NCBI lineage: Eukaryota > Metazoa > Mollusca > Cephalopoda > Sepiida > Sepiidae > Acanthosepion > Acanthosepion lycidas. The sequence goes on from OZ010582.1 coordinate 7,649,226, forward strand.
TTTACACACGCTCTATCTCTGATATTGAGCACTTTATTCCATAAATATTGCACACCTTAAGACTATATTTCTTTATATATATATATATATATATATATATATATATATATATATATATATATACAAATCAAGTATATGCCATAAATTCCAACTAATTCATAATAAAAGTTAATAGTGTAATATAACAATTATTTTTATCATTAAAATATGATGAATACCATTTGAATTTAATGAGCATATACGATCTTATTCCTTTCTCACAAATATAATAAAATATTCGCAACCAGAAAAGTAGTGAGTACATACCCGAAGATCAACAGACTTGCACGTTATCACTACATTGAATCTGAAAAAAAATCACTACGGGCAATACGGCCATACCCAGTTCAAATACTAATAGCAAATTTTGTGAGCTTCGTCCCATAACGACTTTAGATGATTCAGAGTGACGGGGGCTTCCTTCTTTTCAATACCCATACCCAATTTAAATTCTCTATTAAGACAATTTAGTCAATTTTCATAATTTCACAAAATCTCAAGATTTGTATGCGCAATTTTATAGAAGAAACATGTCGATTATTATTTGTATTTCCGTTCTGATCAGCTAGTTGGAAAAACCGTCGATGTAAAGTTCCCTCTGTTCTAGAAAGCGCAATAACCGTTGTTGGATTTCTTTAAAAATACTTTCACAAGAATGCATTTCATAATATTCAACTAATAGAAACAGTAAATATTCGGTAAGTTACCTTTATGAAAACTGATATTTATATAAACATTACGATTATAATTTGCCGTTGTTTCCCACTCTAAAATGTATATATTTTCGTACTGTGCTTCCTAGGAAAACATTTTTGTAACTGCGTTTTTAATTTCTTAGGCACGAGATAACTGAGACTACATAAACCTAATAAGAAAAAAAAACAGGATGAGAACAATCTAACCAGTAATTTAAATAAAGGATTCGGTTCAAAATTCCGTGTGTATTACAGAGTACAAAAAGCAGATCACCTAAAGCAGATCATCGGATACTGCAGCTGAAACGTGATAAGAAGAAAATCAAAGGTGAGTGCAATCGTTCGAATGACCCTTAGTGCAATCAACTATATTTACCTGTCTGGCATTCATTGTGAAAGAGCTATACAGCATGAGCCGTGTAGAAATCAATATGCCGCTATCCAGCTTGATGAAGAGACTATAACAGATAAATAAATTAATGCGACAGTATTTCGACATGGTGTTAATGCACTCGATTTGCTCTCTCATCAAATCCAATCAAATTCAACAATCAAGAACGTGTGCCGTCATTAGAAATATTTCTGTGATGAATTCCCTGTATAGTTTCACCATCACTGGTGATAATAGTTAATTCATAGACAAACTTCCTCCTGCCGTTATATATCAGACCCTTACTACTTAGACGAATAGGGTTTCTACGCAGAATATGCCTAAATAACAACAAGATAATTAATCTAATTTAAACACAATTAATGCGACTATTAACACTGATAGCTACAATTATCACGGCAAAAAATTCCAGTGTATCAGTACAAATATATTTAAATAACTTCAAATTCAAGACAACATAATATTCCATTATTCGTTGTGACACTGACATTACTTTTTTGCAACTTACTCAGTTGTTTGTTAACTTCATTTATTTTTAAATATGTTTTCGAACTTCTGTAATTGTTTATTGATCAGTGATCCGTGGATGAAGCCCTGCCTCATTTTGTACAAGAGAAGACGGAGACTATTTGACTTATTACTTTGGGGACTATTACTATGCAAGTTACGTATTTCAAAATGTAATAATTTGTTATTTTATTTCATACATTAACATACTAACATTTCGACACATATAGATATGTTGTATACAGATTGCAAATTTCTAGGAAATTACTTCAGATATAGATATAAAAAGTGCTAATACGATTTTACAGTTAATTCGTAAATCGTATATTTTGTCTGGTATCTCTAAAGTTATCATGATCATACAACTTTACCGTCTATTCTTCCGAATTCAGTTGCAAAGAAAATATTAGCAATGGTGAGAGAACAGGTTCATCCTTAAGATAAACAATCACTCAGAGAAAGATGTCTTCACTTGCTACATTTTTTGTCGATAAATTCCAACCTATTTGTTTGCTACAAATGTGAAAATAATTGCATGACATAATACATGAACAATAAAAGCAATAACGGTTAGAATTCACATTGGAATAACTTAGGTAATTTTACTACAGGAAAAATTTTTGTATTTTTACTAGTTCACGCCATCCTACCCATTTATAGATATTACAGTTGCCGTATATTTGCTAGTTAAATAAATATGAGTAAATTCTAGGTGATATTAGGTTGGTGTAAAAATAATGGCGCAATAATGTCGTTTTTTGACGTTAGAAAATACGTCAAAAAACGGCATTATTACGTCATTATTTTGCACCAACCTAATATATAGCCAATATATCTCAAATACTGAAAACAACCACCGAAATATTTAGTTTTAATGCTAAATGAATTAGAGCAGATTAAGACAGTCAAATTGGTAAGCACACATACCAGTGGGCGGTAGGAGACGAATTCCACAGATAAAAGAAAATAATAATGCTTCAAATATGTTAATGGAAACAAAAGTTTGAAGTTTTATCAATTGGTATCCTTTGACAAGGTGGTTTCGTTTCATCCGAGACTTACGAGAAGATATATACCAGTTTATCGTTACTTTGAAATTTTCAAGCGGCAAGGGCAGACTATTATTGTGGTTTCGTCTGTGTGTTGATTGATTTACTGAAATTGTCATCTTTGATAATGGCTTATGTAAGTCGAAAGCATAGATTGGATTTAAACATATATCAATATGGTGTTTTCCTTTCGTTTTCAATGTCAATGCCATTAAGTTTATCAGGCAATATGAAAGGAAATTACTTAAAATAAATAGACAAAACTTGTGTATATTATTTAATGAAACATGCATTAATGAACAATTGCTGCTTAAATATACGCAATTTATATATATATATATATATATATATATATATATATATATATATGTGTGTGTGTGTGTTTGTCTGCGTGTTTGTGTAACAAATGTATGAGTGCACGTTTGACGAGGGAAATGTCATGGCGGCGAACACAAAAATGGCAGTGCGCGTGCGCTACCAGACTGAGAGCGAGGGCCGTATTCATTTGCATAAGCGTATGCCTCGTCGGCATAAAAGCTGAGAGTTTGCGAGGGTACGGGAGTCTTTTGTCCACGCGTGCGAAAGTCACACGTGTTGTTCGTATCGGTGTCGACTGCGGTGTAAGTCTGAGCAGAAGGAGAAGACAAAGGTTACAACTATTTCGGCATTATGACTGACGGAAAGTTCGATCTAAAGCTCGTCCCAGAATTCAACGGAACGACGTCGATTGTTGATTGGCTAGAAAGAGTAGACCTGATTTGCAAACTTTCGGGAGTTGACCGGGTCGAACAAGTAAACCCCTTGCGATTAGCCGGAGGGGCTTTCGATGTCTACCAGCAACTTATGGATGCGGACAAGACCGATGTGACACGGGTGAAATCTGCACTTCGAATGGCCTTTGCACTTGACCCGTGTGAAGCGTACAAACAGTTTTCGAGACGCACTTTGTGCCGAGATGAATCGGTAGATGAGTTCTACGCAATATTGAAGAAACTCTCCAGCCTGTTCGGAGGAATGCCCGACCGAGCACTGAAGTATGCGTTCATGGCTGGACTGCCCGCCCGCACCCAGGAATTGCTGCGGGCGTCTGCCGATATTGACCACATTCCCACAGAGCATGCGTCGTGAACAGCGAAATGGTTGCTGCTGCCGTCGACCGACCAGCTACAAAAAAGTGCCTCTACCCAAGCCCACCGAGAGCTCGTTGCATTGCTTTACTTGTTCTGGGCCCAACCATCTGACCAAACACTGCCAGTTTGAACGGCCGAGGCAGTGCCGAAGGCTCAACTTCCGATGTTACAGGTGCCAGAAGGAGGGCCACGTCGCGTCGAAATGCTCGGAAAAACGAAGAGAGAGGCGGTATGTGAGCGCCACTCTCGCCCCGGGTAATGTGAGAACTAACCTGCCTGTGGTGCACGTGTGCATCAACGGAGTGATTCGTAACGCATTGGTTGATTCCGGATGCACACGGTCTCTTGTATGGAGTTCGATTTGTGGTCCGCCGAATGGACGTAGGGCGGATGTACTGACTGTGGACGGAAGGAGCATGACCAGCAGGGGAGTGACCAGTGTCAATCTACAGGTGAATCTCCTGCTTGGACTTGACGTTATACGCCTGTTAGGCGGTGTTCATATAAATGAGCACGGTGAGGCCAGTTTTCCAAACGAAGTGTCCAGTGTCGGCGCTGCTGTCGCAGTGAAAATAGAAAGACCTGACTTTGATTTGGAATTCGACCCCACAAAGAAATCATGGACGGCGACCTGGAAATGGTCGGGTGAGCTCCCGCCAGACCAGTTGGTCAATCAGACGCCAGAATACACCGTGCCAAAACACATCCGGAAGGACTATAATTGCGAGTTGCAGGTTTGGATTAATAACGGGTGGCTGATAACATACCCGGAGAAAGAGCTCGGTCTCCTGAGAGGCTTGATCGCGCTCATGGTAATTGTTCAGCCTAACAAAGGAAAAGTGCGACCTGTTATGCATTACCGTGAACTAAACGACCACGTGGAAGTGTACACGGTGGCGCCGATGTGTGCTCTCAAAAACTGTGAGATTGGCGTAGGAAGGGGTCCGACGTGTCGGTGTTGGACTTAAGAAAAGCCTAACTTCAGGTTCATGTACACCGTTCTCTATGGCCGTTCCAAACTGTGATGGTTAAAGGGCGAAGATACTGTTTAACTTTGATGGGATTTGGGTTGAACGTAGCCCCCTCCATTATGCAGTCGATCGTAGAGGCTGTTCTATCCAGAGATATGACTGTTCAACAGGCGACGTCGGCATACATAGACGATGCGTACATCAACAACAGCGTGGCGTCTGCGGAGCGGGTAAGACAACATTTTTCCCGGTTTGGGCTAGAAAGCAAGGATTCGGATCGACTTGAAACTGTGCTCGGGTGCTTTGGATTAGAAGTCTGTGGGGAGCGCGGCATTTTGCTGTAAAAGCGTGGGAGTGCGATTCCGGATATTCCAGAAGTTGTGACACGTCGTGCCGTTTCCTCTCTATGTGGGAAGCTGATTGGGCATCTATTTATAAAGCGAAGGGCCAACACCGTAACTCGAGGATGGGATGACACCACAGAGGATGTCCCTCTGCGACAAATGATCCAACAAACAATAACCAGGGTGAAAAAGAGCGATCCTTCTCAGGGCCTATGGTGTGCGAATGGACGTTAGTCATACATACAAATAAATTCAACCATAAATTTGATATAGAAATGTAACATTGATGAAAACAGAAAATAAATTACTTAGAAGGAAAGTTCTTGAGAATATTACTAGTGATTCATAAAAAAAAAAAAATGTAAATCTCCACCTCGGATCTCGCCATTCGTCAAAGTGTTGAAAATATTGTATTTTCCGTTTCCCTCTTGCTTAAATTATTTTTTTTTAAATTTATCCTAACATAACAAAGTATATAATTTGTTTATATATCCTCTTTTACTTGTTATTTATTTATTTTTATTTTTTTTTTGTCTTTTTATTTACCTGGTTTGGTTAATTATTACAGTATTATTTATCGATTGTTAGGTTTATAAAATTATCTTAATTTTTTGGTTTGAACAGGCTCACACTCGCGCAAACTCACACACACAGATACCCCCCATATATATATATGTGTGTGTGTGTGTCTGTATTTCTAGAGGAAAAGTGTGAGAAGCAAAGAAATGAACAATCATCAAAACAGCTATCCAAATTGAAATAAATTTTATTACTGAGTATTTCATTTCTTTCAAATTGAAAGAAATGTATTACAAACAATATATATAAAGGTAACTATACTCGTTTCGAAAAACCCTCGAATTTTTGATTTGCCAATAATCAAATCAATCCCGGTGGGGGGAGTTTTAAAAAAAAAAGAGAGCTAGAAACATGAAAGTCTGTCGACAAAAATCGCACAATAAAGGTGGAAAGACAATACAAACGGAGATTAGACCTAATTCAATAACCAATATTTTCTATGCCTACATATGTTAACAATCTCGGTTTTAGACCATAATAATGTAATATGGATAAAAAAAAAGACAATATTAACAGTTTTGACAACCCCATGGGAGCATATGATGGAGCAGAGGTGTGCGAGTTAGTAGGGTGCCTGCTGCTCTATAGGCTTAACGACTATGTAGATTTTAATAACCATGGGTTTTACCGCGACGACGGATTATAGTGGATAAGAGTACCCCCCAAATGTGACACTATCCGTAAGAAACTACACTGTTTTTTTTGTTTTTTTTTTTTTTTAGAAAATTCGGCTTCAATCTTGAAATTGAAACCAATCTGAAAATTACCAACTTTTTAGACATTACGTTAAACTTACAAAATGGTACTATATCCCCGTATAAAAAAGAGAACCAGGACTCCCAATATCTAAATGTAAAATCCAATGACCCAGCCCATATCGTAAGACATTTCTCCAAAAACATTAGCTATAGACTTTCAAACAATTTCTCTAATAAAGGCATTTTTGAGGCCAATGAAACAATTTATGAGGAAGCCTTATCTAAGAGTGGACATAAAACAAACTGGAATATATTGATATAAACAGCTATAACAGAACTCAGAATAAACGTAGAAATAGGCAGATAAATATTTTGTTGTTTAACCCTTCTTTTAATTTGGCGATAAAAATTTAAAATTGGCAAACTATTTTTAAACTTATTAGAACAAAATTTCCCCTCAAAAAACTGAGTTACATAAAATATTTAATAATAATAATGTAAAACTTAGTTACTGTTGCATGCCAAATGTAGGGTCCTTGATTAGTGGATGAATAAGAAAAAGAAAAAACTAGGGATAATCCACGCAGTAGCCTTGCTAGTTGTAATTGTAGGACCAAAAATATATGCCCACTACAGGGAAAATGTCAAGAAGAATGCATGGTTTACCAGGCGAAAATTTATAAGACGATGTAGGATACAAATCCTAAAGTATACATAGGTGCTACTCAAGATATTTTTAAAAAAATCAAACGAGTAGTTTTAAAAACGAACAAGCTAAACATAGTACCACGCTATCTACCTATGTATGGAAAACTAGACAAGAAAATAATAAAGACCCCATCCTTAAATGGGGAATATTAAAAAAATGTCCGCCAAAAATGTTGTAATCTCTGTACAGAGGAGAAATTAGCCATAGCTTTATATAATGAAACTAACGATCTATTAAACTCTAAAACCGAGATTCTTAACATATGTAGGCATAGAAACTCTTGGTTATTGAATTAGGTCTGATCTCCCCGTTTGTATTGTCTTTCCACCTTTATTGTTCCTGTTAATATCCCCTCCCCCTTTTTAGTCGTTGACTAAATCTCTACCTCCAACCCGGTGTTCTTGTGTTTTTTCTTGTTTTTCTTTGGTTACATGGTATGATTTTGATCATCGCCTATAAATATGCTGTTTCTCTTGCCTCTTTAGCCAGCTTTCCCTGACGATCCGCTTAGGTGAAACCTGGGTAGGATTGTCTGGCTCACTAGGTCTCTCTCTCTCTCTCTCTCTATATATATATATATAGAGAGAGAGAGGGAGAGGAAAAGATACAATGTGCGCACAACGACGCATCCATATGCATAAAATATATTAAAATTTCACGATAGCTCTCTCAGGTTGACTCAGCGTTTCGGCTTAATTTACGTTATATTACATAACTTTCGTATAATAATATGTATCACACACATATATATATATATATGTATATATATAATCAGTTGTTTCATGCACAATAGGTATTCAGTTATGCATGCTAGGGCCTATCATCTCTTTATGTTTGTGTGGCAGTTGTTTTATGGGGGCAGTGAATAGCGGCGAAAACATCAAAACAATCACAGGAAACCTTAAACACAACGTTTCGAAATGTTCTCTGTTCCGGAAATCATTTTATTTAATTCACTAAAAATATCAAGTGTGTAGGTAGGCTGTACATTTTGAACATGCTCTTATAATATATACATATCCATTCAAAAATATATCAAAATATTTAGCGTTGCAATTAGTACATTTTTTATGCATATATATATATAGATGAAATAAACTCAGAATATTTATATCATTCACTGTATAAGTTGCGTTCATATAGAAAAATACAATTAATTGTAACAAATATGTTCTTTTCAAATCATAATTGATCCCATTTATCTTCATATTAATCGTGATCATATTTTAAAAAAATTTCCTGTTCCTAATTGCACAGTAATTAATAAACATTCCTGAATGGAACCTCGCAGCATCATATGACACTAATGAAAATTGGAATTCCTAAAAAACTAAACAAGAAAAAGCAAACCTAACACTTCTCTGATATTTAACATTTTGATATATCTATATTCATCTGAGTGCAATTATTTGATTAATTTGTACTAGATGAATATTTTGAATTTTTTTTTTATCTAAATAGAGGACAGCTTGCTCTTCCCACGCATCAATGTCGGCTATTTTTTCTACATGCCATGCCTTCTTTACTTATCGCTCTCCATTATGGCGGCAGGGAGATTACATTCACTATGAGGTATCTGAAAGAAACACGTCATTTTGGTAAAGGAGAAAGAATGTCTCTATATGACCGTTGAGTGCCGTCCATAAACGACGTATGTGTCTAGTGACCGATCTCCAATTAGGACACACTTGATGATTTATGAGAATTTGCCAATATGTTGATGTTGGCTAGCTTTTCTGTGTTTTGTATTTGACTGAATATTGGGCATAGGAAAAAAGTCTATTCATTCTTTCTCTGCTGGATGCATGTATGCCATTCCGTCTGTGCCTACGCATTCTCAGACAGAAATACACAGACCCATATAATAACACTTATGGACATTTTAATCAATTTAGCAGTGAACTTAAATTCGTACAGTCGAGGTAGCAGGTACCATACGAATGTCAGTAGAAAACTAGAAAAGGCATATCCGTGTTACAATGCTAGGAATGTGACAGAAGTGGAAATGCCAGGTTAGGACCGGCAATTTTACTGATGTTTTTGGATTTTATCAATACATTTTAATATATAGCGGAAGCAACATCCACTGATTTGACAAATGATCAATTTTCCAACCGACGGATTGTACCTTCCAAGTGATTATATTATAAATAGTTATTTGTTAATTATTCTAAGGAACTCTGCTCTATGGTACCTCGATTTTATGGACGTAAGCGCAGTACTGAAATGCCTATATGTAAGTATTAGTTCTAGGCTGACATGATTTTTGGCCAACTTGTCGCTTGTGAACCACTCTTCCGGCTTTTAGCTTTCCATTCAACTTTGATCTTCCAAAATTTAAATGCAATGTAAATAGTTATAGGCTTAATTGCTGTTCATTAAACGTTCTGTTTCCTCAATAATGCATTTCTTATATTCTAACACACCATATAACCCACTGCATTTTTGTGGCTTTCTTTTCTTTCTTGGTGAGGAAATGATAAAAAATGGGAATTAGTGTAAATTATTCTACTGTTAGACAAACAGGCACTAAAAGAGAGAGAGAGACACACACACACACATGCCCACATAGGTTCACATGAACACCTGTATAGTAGCGCGTTTACGGCTGTCATCAGATACATTTGTGCTTGTTCAACACCTACATAACACATTTGATGTTTATATTGATACTCTTCTGAGCAGACCATATATGCAATTTTCTGGTAAAGAGCGCATAATCTGAGATGATCAGCAGTTTGAACAACGCCGGAATGTTAGAAACCTCGGCCACGATGACATGTGATTTCGGGCTTAGCATAAAAAAAATCGACGTCAGCCATCTACGCACTGGCACTTTCGCATGTATAGGCACGTGGTCTTGTGATTTGAATTTGTCACTTCACACCAGCATTATGGATTTGTTTTGAAGGTGTTTTGTTAATGTTATCTGTCTGGAGATCACACAGCCGCATACTCAGGCGTACACACACTGATATATTATGGACATGTGATTATTAGAACATTTGTGACATGATTTTACCTTTCACAGCCCTTTTAAATTCATGTTAGTCGTCATTTTTTTTTTTGTTTTTTGTATATTAACCTTTTTGGTCGATGAAATAATTCCATTAAATGTAACGCGTATTGTGTGTATCATGAGACAATAAAAATCTACAAATTACGTGTATAAATTGTAGGAAATGAATCAGAAACCGATTCCCAAAATATTCATTTGAAAAAACACTATTTGTGTCCATGTCATAAATCATTGTGAATCAGTAATCCTAAAGTGATTTTCTTATACATACGACGCTGACACGTAAAATAGTTGTCTTGCTTGATACTCTGAGTTAAAGACGCTAAAAATATGATTTTTAAGATGATGAAAACCGATGAAAATTTGGAGATGACTCCAAACTTGGAAAAATAAATCGCTCGTACAAACACTCTTGAATATAATCATTAGTTTTAATAAATTGTTGAAAATAATATTTGCAGGTTAAACACAAAGTGGAAATAAAATGCATCAAATTAAAACACGATACCGATTTTGATTTGCCTGCTTGGAGTTCCCTTGTATATTATTAACATTTTCGTATTCCTCATGATGCAGTCACTATAACACATTTCCACTGTCAATGTATGATGATGACGAATTTTGCGTTAAGTTTCCGTTTGATGATTCCACTGTAAATAGGCGCCATATCACGGGGGACGCACGCGTGATCCTTTTATTCAATTAGAGCCTCTTGAGAGAGGTCGAATGAATATATAATGCCTGATATAGGGTACAATGTGAATGATAGTTACGGACAAAATCACTCGTAACCAATGTTATACAAATATCAGTGAAAAGAGTAATGCTATAAAAAAAAAACTCACAGAATAAAACAGTTGTTATGACTTAAGTGGTTATACTACGAAAATTGACAGAGAAAATTGTAAGTTACAGCTTGAACAGAAACATGGTCTAATTTTACAAAATAAGTGTATAAAAAAGAAGCAGGAGCTGGAGAGAAAATTATTTTTCATTTTACAATGGATATTTGCATTATGATTAAAATAATTTTAATGTTTTTAGTGACATCTGCTACAAAGCGAAAATCAAATGCAGATAAATTTCATTAAGTATAATTATGTTTAAGATAATTTGTTTAATAATCACTCTAATATGATCGCTATGAATTTTATAAGCTATGTAATATATTATTGTTTCTTGATGAAAGAATGTGAAATATTCAGAATAAGCAGCCGCTTAGCAGCACAATTAATCTGACACACGGGATATGTGTGTTTATGGGAAACATGGTATACAAATCCTATGTATATGATCGTTGGTAGTTAAATTATTGACCACCCATTACAGCAAATAGAAAATAAAACAGGCAATATAACTTTGCCTATCTTTATTCCTTTCTTTATCATAATTATTTCTGATGTTATGTCAGTTGTCATGACTTCTCTACAATTCTTAAGATTTAATCCGAATTCTCTTGCATATCCTTGGGATTATTTTGATATCTAATCAATTTTTTTTCTTTTTTTGGCTTTTTATTTAATACATTACTCTTTGTAATATCCAAACTTTTATAACTGTAAGATATCAATGAAGTCCAATTTAAGAAATTTTGTGAGACAATTCCAGATGAATCTTGTCCATACTATGAACTGGCATTTACAGACGGTCAACATGTTTCATTCAAGTGCATGTTTGCATCAATTTCTTGGTGTTCTTTTAATTTCGAACATATTATTCTAGAATGATATTTTATACCTGGGATATCAAATTTTTTAAGCGCCCTTATATCTTTTCTTTTTCAATTCCGATTCATTTTGACTAGCACTCAACGGATGCATATTTTTCTAATTGTTTTTTTTTTTTTTTTTCTCTGAATGTAGCATTTTGTTCTCTTTGTCACCAAGTACCTCAATCACAGTTTCTTCATCAAGAGTTATATTTCCATTACTAATAAGCATTAGGCGATTGAAGGTTTATTTAATTATTATTTCTTTAATATTGATGTTTTTACTTAGAAGCACAAGATTATAACGCGACAGCGTATTGTTTTTACTATTATTATTATTAATTTTCTTCTTCTTCTTCTTCTTCTTCTTCTTCTTCTTATTATTATTATTATTATTATTATTATTATTATTATTATTATTATTATTATTATTATTATTTGTGTATGTTTTCATTCCAGCTTTGTTATCTTGTAGAGCCGGGTCCAAAATATGTTCTTTAGGCTCTATATAAGAATTGTCATTTAAGTGATAGCACGTTTTTTAGTATATGTGATGTTCTTTGCAGGGGAAAAGTAATGGCGATTTGTATGCTGATTTTATCTGGGACACTATTAGTAAAATTGTAAAAGAGCGATTTCTATTGGCACAGTCTCAGTCTTCATTCGGCACCTCCTGTTAATCTCGATCCCCAGGTCCTTGTTTTTGGATAATTTCTCGATAATTTCATGGAGGTATTTCTCTCAGATGGCACTGCTATAACAATAAGCATGAACTTCCTGAATTTTATGGACTGGCATGCCCCAGCCGATAGTTACATCGTTATTTTGCATTACTGTGTCTGGTTGTTTCTCAGACCATATCTCAATGCTTCATGCATATGTCCCAGTGAACATATGACACAAAATTGTTATGTCCTATGGTAATTTACACACTCACGCATGGACTCTCCCAGCTATAAATAGAACCAGGTACTGCCTTTTGGAGAGGGAAGTTTCCAGTAGTCAACTCTGACAGTCGGACTGAATATTCTTCCTCTAACACTCTCGTTTCTATATGTTTCTATTATTGTTTCTGTTAATATATTTGTTTAACTGCTCCGAGGAGCTGCATTCGCTGGTTCCCATACTTCATGAGTTCAAGCGCCCTACGAGGTTGGCATCCCGCTCTCACCCTTTCACTGTCGAGACTACTAAATGTAGCCGTCTCTTCTACTCCAATAGCTTCATGTCTCGCACCTCTCGTTTGTGGAACTTCCTTCTCCATTCCAGTTTCCCTGATAGCTATAATCTCCAACTGTTCATATGTAATGTCAATCGACATCTCCAGTTGCTTTGATCTATCCTTCTCCTCATAATTTCCTCTATCACTCCTATCATATCTTGCTCCAAATCTTCTGTAACCCCTTGCGTCCTAGTGGCTTCCCGCCTTGTTTGGGGTGAAACGCTTAAAAAAATATTCCTCTGTTGTGCCTTTATTTCTGGCCCTAACATGGCCACAACAGAATGTCAGTGAGTATATTCATTTTTTACTAGTTCCGTAAATATATTCATAGATAGTACGGTCAACAAATTCACCATATTTTACGCAGACCTGGTATTTAGGATTAGTCACATCATTGATTATATGATAATGATAAGATCTTGTTTGAGACATTGGTCCTGAGCTGCAGCAATTAGACCTTCATCTCAGCATTCAACCCAGTGTTCTTCAGCCAATGATGGGGTTTCTGTCGGTTGACATCTGCTTTTTGCGTTCTTTTTATGTATTTGCCATGTAATACCTTGTCCTCCCCGATTTTTTATTCTTTTACTCGTTTTACGTAGATGGTATTCGCTTTGTTGTTTTGGTTTCACCTATATTAACCTGTTTCTAGAAGAGTGTAGCTTCTTTGGTGTTTTAATATTTGTAGGATTGGGTCTTTGATTTTTGTGACGTATGCTTCCAGTCCCATTGTTTAATTTTTAAAGTTGGTTAAATTTGGATTAAAACTCAGCCTCATAATGCTAGTGGAACGTACGGCGTATCAAAAACTGTTTTCGCGTGGTGCATCCTAATATGGGTAAGCATTTTTCTGGTCTTGGTGTCCAATATTTACTGTCAATCAACATTCATTTAAAAATGTTGAAGCTGTATGTTGCTACGGGTTTAGCTAAAGTGTTCGCAGACCTCATTTTATTGGTCCCATTATGTTCGCAATCTAGTATCAAACGCATTCTCCTACAATATTCTTTTTGTATCTTTTTTCTTCATAATTGAATGTTGTATTCCATCTCCTTCATTAAATCCCACGTATTTGTATGTAACATTTTCGTCTAGTTCTTTAATCTTGTTGATATACAAATTCTAAATCTTTTGTTTTCATTAGTTTACCGCCTTTGAAGGTGTCTTTGGCATATTTGTAAATTACCAAATCCATCCTAATATATTCGATGAAGGTTTTGAAAATGGTGAGTATTTTTTTTTCTGTTGGTTGTCATCCTTGGCAAAAATTTTAAGATCATCAATATAGAATAGGTGATTCAGTTTGTCATTCTGTTACATGTATCCGTAGCTCATTACCGCAAATTATTTTTTACATTAAAATATTTTAATTTAAAGAAAATATTAAGTTAAGTGATTATAACATTCAAAAGTGACAGATGCTATCACATATATTCGTCGGATATGAACACATGAAGATGATTGACATCAGCCTCAAGATTATGCTTTCGGTGTCATGCGAAAAGCTTTCTCGTTTTAATATCCATCCTCTTAATATCAACTATGTTCCTGTAAAACGATGATGAAACCATAGTTAAAGCCAATGGATTTATGGCTGATATTCTGCTTTGTGAATTCAGCTCGAAATTTATCATCAGACACACTCGGCTGTCGTATTATTTTCTTATTTAACCTTCATTTGACGAAGCCGTATTCAAATTTCTTCGCTGACTCCTACATATTTATAGGCCTCTTCTTGTCAAAATTCTCTAATTTTTGTTTACGAAATCTGGATCTACCGAGTGTGTTTCTGTAAATGTTACTTTTATATATTTATCTAAGCCGAAATCCATACCGATATCCTCACTGATATATATTACAATATTGATGATTAACACTCTCTCGTCGTTGGCAGAGTTTGGTATCATCAAAGTGATTAATCACTTTCTTTTTTTACGTGTATCCATAGTTATCACTGGTTAGTTCATGTGAAAGCAGGGTTAAATAAAGACTGAAGAGAAGTTTTCTCCTCGGATATTCTAAAAAAATTGAATGGTAGTACTTTGGCGTAATTTAGGTATAATATGGTTTTCTTTAGTTCCATGCTATATTAAAGGAAATTACAAACACCGAGAATATTTTGCTTATTTCTAAAGCTTTAATTATTCAAGCGTGTTGTGAACAATAAATGGATTTTATTAGTATTACTCTTATAATTATTATTATTACTTGTCTGTCTATAACTTGTTTTATACGAACCTCGAAACATCGTCTCGTTTGCTGATAGATATTTTATGCATTGATGTGTATTTCTTTTGTATAATTACTTTCTTTATTCTATATCTTCATTTCAGTGAATACAATGTATTCTTTTGTTTTTGCACAAATATTTGACTCATGATAAATGTAGTATTGTGGTTGCTCGTAATGTAATAACCGAGATGTAATTGAAATGCACTAAGTTTCAGCTTGTGATAGCTTAGCCAATGTATGGCAAATGAATATTGTCCTTTGATTTTGATATCTGCGCTGCAAAAATACAGGAAGACTTGTATAATATATTGTTTTTTATAAAGTGTGAGTTTTCAGGATCTGAATTATTGCTAAAAAAAGGTTAGGTATTTTAACGCATTTAAAAGTAATTTATAAATCTAATATACATATTGGAATTATTATTCAGGAAATTTATATTTTATTGCCTTTTACGTCTTGTTTACTTCATCTTTGCCTTTGGTTAATGTCGAATAATTTAATGATATAGAGTTTACATCAAGATTATCGTTTTTGTCACTTTTTTTCTAAATTTCTTTAAGCTTAATTCTATTTGACATCAAGGACATGTTAGGAAGAATTATAGTTAAAAAATGTTTCATGAGAATCAATTGTTTATTAATTAGTGCGTCTGAGAAAGACATAATTATTTTATTCAGTTGGTGCAAAAATAATGACGTAATAATGTCGTTTTTCACGTATTTTTTAACGTCAAAAAACGATATTAATACGGCATTATTTTTGCACCAACCTAATATATATATATATATATATATATTATAATATTAGGTTGGTGCAAAAATAATGACGTAATAATGTCGTTTTTTGACGTTAAAAATAAGTCAAAAAACGACATTATTACGTCATTATTTTGCACCAACCTAAAACTTATATATATATATATATATATATATGTGTGTGTGTCTAGAAATGATGCAATGCAATTTTTCAGTGTATTTTGTCTTAAGAGAATTCTTGTAGGAATTAAGTTTTGAGACAATTCGTTCTTAATTCTTTTCTTGATATTAGCGTCTTTATCGGCATAAACATTATTAAAGCTATAAACTTAAAGAATCAGTTTCAGCATCGGGTGTCATGTCTCTACATCTGGAATATTTCAATATGTTCCTTGCAATGGAATAATGCATCACCAATCAGGATTACTTCCCGTCACATGCTGGTATTGGTCGACCATCATGATCCTCCTCTCTGCCAGAATTCCGTATGTAAATTTCCAATTGCATTGGCGCCCGCAAGTCTTGGTTTAAAGTATAGATGGATGTTTTCAGATTCCTTACCCCAGGAGTCACTTCCTGTCATATTTAATGTCGCCCTGATATCGTTTCAAAAATCCATACACACACCATGTTCAATTATGTTGTCATATATTCATGATAAACACATTTAGTAAAATCTATTTGGCATGTTTGTCTGGATCAAGGCCATAACAATTTAATACACATCAAGCGCCACACTTAACACACAAGAGGAAGAACTATGCACATGATCTGATTATAATTATTTACAATTTTGTTTCGTGCCTTATGAGCATTATGCTTTGTTTTTATACGACTGATCAAGTGGGCTAATTTCCTTTAATCATTTCACCCCAAGCAAGGAGATAATACTATTAAAATGCAAGGGGTTACAGAGTTAAATGAGAATGAGAAAATTTGTGTGAGGCGAAAAACAGATGGAGATGGACGTTTCATATAATTTTTTGACGATTTCGGTAACAGGGAAGCAAGACACCGTAAATGTATTCCAGTGAGGAAGGTAGTTAAAAAAGAAATAATTAGAATAGAAATTATGATTATATATATATATATATATATATATATATATATATATATATGTATATATATATATATATGTATATATATGTATGTATATATATGTATATATTTATATACATACATATATGTATATATATGTATATATTTATATACATACATATATGTATATATGTATATATATGTATATATATATATATGTATATATGTATATACATACATATATGTATATATATATGTATATATATATATGTATATATATACATATATATAAGCATATATATATACATATATATATGCATATATATATATGTATATATATATGTATATATATGTGTGTGTGTATATATGTATGTATGTATATATGTATGTATATATATATATATGTATATATATACATATATATATATATATATAATAAATATATACATATATAAAAAATAAATATTTATACATATATATATATATATATATATATATATATATATATATATATATATATCAACGGTCAAAAGATAATACCTACTAGCCAGTACGCTCAAATTCATACAGTCAAGGAACTAAGCATGAAAACTCATTAGAACAACTGCGATGAAAATATTTATAGAAAAGGCAGCCAGAAACCAAGTCACAGCGGTGAAAATGTGACTAAAGTCTAAATACCTGTTCATGTTAAATCACATTACAGGTCATCTTTGTATTTCGTCGAAAATATCGACATATGTATCCGGAGCACTAGACAAGACATGACAGGATTATTCAATGTACATTTATAAATGTGAAGATGGATTCTGATGAAAAGAATTAGCAAATAATTCAATATAATGTCTTCACTTCATGTCAGTAAAAAACGTGAATTCGGAAAGGAGTTACTCTCTTGTAGTTTAACTTGTAAATGAATAAATGTCTGTAAAGTATATATTGTCTACAATATACAGAAAACTGAAAAAGTAAATTCAATTTCCATGTAAAAATTTTATCTTCACTGCTGAAGAACAAAGATTATATGTCCCTTTTTTTATACCTTTCCCATTCACGGCAGTGTTGTGTTATCATTTAACGATCTCATTCATCCCTTCTGAATAGAAATTCGTTTGCTTGGGCAGCAAAAGCGCACAATCTTTACGATTCACCAATACATTATGAACTATGTCTCGTACAGATTCATAGCTGATGCCCATGCTTTCCTACACTTCTTCGGTCTTCATTTCTCAAAGCATCCATCTTCTGGATGTGTTTTTCCGTGTTGATGTTGGTGATAGACCTGACAGGATTTTTGCCGTTACAAATGTTCTTTTCATTTTAAAGCTTTCTACATACTAATAATCTTTTTGATGATTCATGCTGCGTGACCCCACCCTACGCCACCATCCAGTGATGTATTTCCGTAGGCTTGGCAAATTCTGCCTAAAAAGCGAGTTTGTCTTTGATGGTTCTCCCAGTCACATGATTGAACAAATAAAGCTTGAATTCACGGTTCGCGTTTTTTAATAGTGATTCTCGACATTTATAGGATTTAGTGGTATGTAACCATGTACTTTTTAAGCATATTCAAATAATTTACAAATTCATCGATGCCGCTTGAAGGCGATATCTTGGACATGTTACAAGCTAGAGCGCTTTTCATTGATCAAATTTATTGTCACTTGTTGAATATATTAAAACGCAATGTTGAATGGTTCGTTAAATTGGGTACGATTTTAAGTTTATTATTTATAGTTAGTTTTTATGTTTTTATTGTTTTAACTTTGTGAGATTTTAAGTAAATATATACAATATATTTGTACTTCACTCGTAATTTTTATGTCTGTGTAGATATTATTGCGAACATATATATGCTGATGTGAGCACAATGGACTCTGTAAAAAGAATGAGTAACCTGGGCGAAAGATAAGTGATCTACGTATAAATTTGATGCTCGTAAAACATGTGGACTTCTTAAATTTTTATGCAATCCATTGAAATCTTTTGTGGGCGCAAATTTGTACTAATAATTAGGTTAGTTTTCATTAATGTTAGTAATCGCTTCCATTTGGTAATGTGTAATAAGTTATGGTTCATCTCATTTATATGTGAGGGAATTTAGGGGCTATTTCGTTTCACTTACTTTCAGTTACTTCTCGACGATATAGCACATCTATTATTTCGTGGTTTGTTGTAAGTTTGCTCATTGATAACAATATTTCCAATGTCTATATATATATATATATATATATATATATATATATATATATATATATATATATATATTTAAAGAGTAAAATCAATGTCAATTATATAAACAAAAGTATCAATTAAGGTAGCAGTTATTTGAACTCCTAATTAGCTTTCAAGAAGTTTTAGAAAGTGTAGCATCTGCTGTGTAGTAAACAGTTTGAGAAAATTATTCTCTATAGTTTATCAAAATTAAAGATGATTTGGAAGAATCAATTCTTTTCAAATGCGGATTTTAAAGGATTTGTTATGATTTTTTTAGAGTTTATTATTATTCATAAATTATTTGTCCACGTACCAGAAGCAGATTGTAGATTTAGCAAAGTTGCCGTATGATGTCTTTTCTAAGTGTTGTCTTTTCTTAGAGTTGAGAAATATAAGTCTGTGTTATGACCACTTCTATACGCTTTCCGTCTGAGTATAGATTTCGTTTAGAAATTCTTTTAAAAGATACGCTAGGAAAAATTTACGTATATCGGTTAATTTAGTTTGGAGTAGTGAGGAATAGAATTGCTTTTCTTTGTAGACACATTAAAGGATAACGTTTTTACCCCCATCAACAGAAATATAACTATAAGTACATCTCGTGTTGATGGAGTTGTTTTATTGGTTCTATATATAATATGTGTTGGGTTCGTGAGTATATAGTACGCTATAATTAGTAGGTAAGTATGTATGGTGTTAGAATTTATTTTGTGTTTTTTATATTAAGCTCTATAGTAACACTTATAGTCATAGTTACAATTAACATCGTAAATTAATAAATAAATATATATATATATATAAATTTATATATATATTACACACATACACACACACATATATATATATATATATATATATATATATATATATATATATATATATATATATATATATATATATATATATATATAAAGAAAGAACAGTAAGATATATAATCCGGTGATCTTATAGATATTTTTATTTTTACAAAATAGTGCTCAATGTAAATAATTAATTATAATTAAACATATACCGTTATCTATCAGTAAAATAATTAGTACAAATTCAGCAAATGACAAGATTTTCGATGAGCATATCAATTCCTATAATAAGGCTCTAAAAGAGAGTGGCTACAAAAATCCATAACTAACTTATATAAAAAATGAAAATGGAAAACATAGAAAAAACAGATGTAGAAAAATAATTTGGTATACGCCCCCATACAATCCAATGGTAAAGAACAAATTAGGACATAAATTCCTCTCATTAATCGTCAAGCATTTTCCTAGTGAAAGTAAACTAAGTACTATTTTCAATAAAAAGACACTAAAATTGAGTTACAGCTGTAACTTTGAAAACTTAGAAAAAATTAAAAAACATAATGCTAAAATCTTAAATAAACACTTATACCAAAACCCAAAAGATTTAGACAATGGATCAATAAAGATAAACAGATGAAAATAAAGAAAAACTATGTAACTGCAGAAAACCTCATAATTGCCCTCTACAAAATAAATGTCGCACGGAATCATTAGTATACCAATGCAATATCTCTGAAAGTTCTGAAAACATAAAAATATATACAGGTTGCACTAGCCATGAGTTCAAAAAAAGATTCAACCAACATCAAACTTCATTTAGGATAAATAAATATAAAAATCAGACATCTCTCTCAAAATTCTTCTGGCATCTAAAAGAATAAAATAAAACACCCACAGTAAAATGGAAGTTAATAAGAAAAGCTAGAATATGTAGGTCATTAAACGACCCCGTGTTCTTTGTGCATACATGAGAAACTATATATTACTAAGTTTATAAAAAATAAAATTTTCCTGAATCAGAGAAATGAAATACCTATTTTATGCCGTCATTGTCAAAAATTTTCCATGTATAATATTTAAAAATTTAAAAATAAATTTAAAAAGGTGCGATCAGGTAGTATACATACGTACATTTAACATGGAAAATAATTTTATATACTGTAAGTAATTCTATTGTTTTTTCTTTATGGAAAAAAAAAGTCTATTAAAATAACAGTGAAAAATATTTTAAAGTTGTATTTAAAATTGTCGTTAAAACGAATTCTAACCTAAACATCTTTTAAAATTGTAGTTAAATAAAAGTTATCCAAACAACTCTCAAAAAGTATTACCGGCACTTAAATGAATCCAATAAAACACCTACTGAAAAATGAAATTATAACGAAAAGCTTGATGAGTTAGGTCATTGAATTACCCATGTCCTTTGTACATACATATGAAACTTTATTACTAAGTTTATATATATTTAAAATAAATAAAAAAACAAATAAATAAATAAAGTTTACTAAATCTGAGAAATTAATTAGTTATTTTTGCAGTAAGTGCCATAAATATTACTTAAATAATATTTAAATATAAAACTTTAAAAATCGTTATATACATATACTTGATATGGAAAAATAAGTTTACTTACTATAAGTAATTCAAATACATTTCCTTATATTATAAAGTCATATAGTCTATTAAAACTAACAATGAAAATATTTTAAATTTGTAATTAAAATTGTAGTTAAATAAAATGTATTCTAACCTAAACTTCTTTTACTTAGTACTACACGCACTTAAAAGAATCCAATAAAACACCTACAGTAAAATAAAATTAATATGAAATTCCAGAAGATGTAAGCTTTTGAATGACCCATGTCCTTTGTACTTACATGAGAAACAATATATTACTAGGTTTATATAAAAAATAAAAGTTTACTAAATCAGTGAAATTAAGTAACTATTTTTGCCGTAATTGTCATAAATTTTACTTAAATAATATTTAAATACAAAAAAAATAAATATTTGTAACCTAATATACATACTTATACTTGTTGTAATAATAATTCTACATACTATAATGGTATTCTAATACATTCAATTGTTCTTTAAAAATATAGTATATTAAAAATTAAAAAGGAAATATTTCAAATCGTAGTTAAATAAAACGTATTCTATCCTGAACACCCCCAAAAATCTTTAAATTTACAAATAGAAAAAAATGCCGTAAGAATTTTTTTTGCCGTTAACAATGAATTTTTAAAAAATCCAGACGACATGCATTCAACGGAAGTCAGATTTCATTGAAAAATACATCCCTACCCCTTACCAAAACGTAGCTAATAACGGATACAATAATACAGACTTAATGAACACCCAGGCACCCCTTGTCCAGTTGAAGTAGATTTATATGTAACCTTGCAAACGTACATTATGAGTTTAGCTGTGTCTTTAAAATCCAGTAATTTTAAAAGTTGCTCCAAAATTCGCTTGAGGATGAAATGGAACTAATGTCTTTAATTTGATTACAAAATTAAATTCGTAGCTTTTAGCTTCCATTTTTGAAACATGGTTAGAACTGTGTAGCGAAAAAACATATTTTAAATAAATCAATTTAATATATATATATATATATATATATATATATATATATATATATATATATGTCACATTTCCTTATATACAGTGTTGGGCATTCAACATGTAGATTATTTTACATAATTCTTTCTGATTAAATAATTTCACAAGGATTGAACACAGACAGATCGGAGATTCGAATTCGATTTGAAGTCGTATACATTACATTGTCTTACGCTATAATACGCTTGGGAAAGGGATGAAATCATCTATCCACGCAGCTATTTGATGAATAATAAAACTTGAATCATTATCTCCAAATAACTGTTAATCAGATATTTATTCTTAAATATAACACATATTCATACTTAACATTCCAAAATACGTTTCGGCTTTAAATAACCTCTTCAATTGACAGGACATAAAGAAAAAAATCAATTAATCAATCAGCCTGCGAATAGAGGGTAGAAGAACGGATCGTAAAGCGTCAAATGTTACATAAATTAACGAAAGACAAAATCCTCGAAGGCTATACTCTTCAACATATTTAAAGCTAAACTCTTGATACAATGTTTTGCAAAACGTACCATGTACAAGACGTGGATTACCGGCTGTTGTAATTTTTTGGACTGGATTGCAAAATGTACCAATATTCATGCTATTATTTGGCTATTTTCTTTTATTACAGCCTTGAAACTTTCAAAACTTGAAGTAATCTCTGTTGAGTTTCTCTAAAACATGAGTTACTTTTAATGGATTCCAGGTGAAATTTATCGCGTGTGTTCTCATTAAAGTTTCACTCAAATTCTTAATCATTCTTAAAATGCACTCCTAAGATTATTCTAATTTAAAAAAAATCTAGCCGAATATTCATCTTCAATGTATATGTTAAAAAGCACACATTATCAGAAATTGTTACTTCACAATTAACTGATAAATTTCCAGGGAGATATGCCAACTTCTTTCCCCAGATAGCAAGTGTTTCTAAAGATTTTTAAATTCTATGCTGCCAACTTTTTTTTTTTAATTTACAGTTCTATGTCGCCTTATCTTAAAATATTTTACATCAAACGAATTTTGACGAAAGTTATTTTAATATTCTTGTTATGAACATTTTCTCGATGTGGATACAAAACCAGTTCATCAATTTAGGTTCGATTGGCTATTTTAAATAGATACAAAAAGAAATAAGTTACTTCACAATACAAGCAATTCAACTCGTTTGATAATTTTCTCAGTACGGTATCTATTCTGTTGGAATATATTTTTGTGAATAAAATACTAATCACAACAAAATTATGAATATTATTTTCCTACACCGAAAATGATTTAAAAGAAGTTTTATAGAAATCTCTATCGAACTGAAAAAAGATCAGTTCTATTCTTTTGAATTTCTCACCCGGATTAGGAAACATATCTTACAAAATGTAAACATTTTTTGTCAGATTACAACAATGAACACATTACATTTTTGAACACATGAATTATATTTTCTTTCAAATACTAATTGGTGTCTAATACATATGCTAATCTTTCATGTAAATTTTCTACCAACATGTTGCCTTTTGTAACCGAACTATATAATGCTACGTAACCATGACAAAGAATAACAGCTCACCTCACCTGTGTGTATATATATATGTATATATATATATATATATATATATATATATATATATATATATATATATATATATATATATATATATATATATATAAACACATACTCACACACACATATATATATATATACACATACATATATACACACATACACACATATATATTTATATGTACATATATATACACATACGCGCACACACACACATATATATATATATATATATATATATATATATATATATATATATATATATATATATATATATATATAGGGTACGATAGGTAAATTGTCGTCATTTTAATTTTGCATATTGTTTGTTTTTAATTTGTCGGCTGTCCAGAATAGTAGGGACATTTCACCGCCATGAAACACCATGCTTGGCATTCCCGTCGGAAGCTCCTATCTGGGGACAGCGCAGAAGATTCGGAAAGTCGGATGAATCTAATGGTCATTACGAAGGTACGGAAAACGGAAAGCTCACTTTGACAATTATAATGAGGAAATAACTCCTGAATTTGTAGGTGAGGGCCTCAAACACAACACGCATACCTACATCAAATGCCTTCAGGATGTAGTTCTCAAATGGGCACCAGGATAGCTGCTGGAAGACACTATTTCTGGCAACAAGAGTCTGCACCATGCCACAGAAGCAGTAGAATAGAGTTATGGCTCTCAGACACTTTTTCCGACCACATCACCCTTTATATCTTGTCACCTAACCCAACAGACTGTACCCTCTTGACTATTATGTGTGGAGCACAGTTGAACGACAGACCAAAAAACTCCCTGTAATACCATATATGAACTGAAGATAAGGTTTATTCACTAAGTCAATCAAGGAGACCGTCCAGAAGAGATGCCTGAGAATGTAAAGCCGTATGAAGGTGGTGATTGAAGCCAATGACTATTTTACTGAATAAATTTGCTCCTTAGTATTTCAAGATATTTTTGTGCAATATTGGCAAATACATATGTTAATATTATATGTCAGTGTTATTTTCACTTTTGTGTAATTCAGGCGACAATTTATCAATCGCACGCTATACGTGGGCATGTGTGTTTGGCGTGCTCGTTCGTGCGCGTGTGTGAACTCACACCAAAATAAAATTGTGATATGAAAGAAAGATGAGGAAAGGTTACAAATAGATGGGTGTCCTTATATACATTTCTCATCTGACAGTGGCTTTGCAGAGGAAAAATTTAATAAAACAGCTTTAAAACTCATAATTCGAATTGTGATTAATAGAGCGCGCAGCAGAATCAGACCGAATAAAGGACAAGAACAGTGCGGGTTCGTCAAAGACAATGGAACAAAGAACGCAATATTTCTCCTCAGAATGTTCTCTGAAAGAGCAATAAAATTTTAGGAGGATGTGTATCGGATCTATAGATTTCGCGTTTCATAAATTACGTCATAAAGATCTGTTACAACTGCTCAATAATTTAAAGTTTGGAAATATATTAGAATAATCAAGAACCTACACTGGAGCCAAATTGCATGCATGATGATCTCAGCAGATTTACAAAAATGGAAAGTGGTTAAAACAAATATGTAAATTTTCACCGGAGTTATTCGAAATATACAGGATTCATTATTGATGGCCACAATCTTAAAAACACAAGATATGCGAATGACGCAATTTGATAGCAGAGACGGAAATAAAACTATAAAAGCTCCTTCATAAGGCAGTGAAGTAATGCTCTGACAGGGGAGGGAAAATGCCACCCTGAAACCCGAAGTTAGAAGCAAAGCAAAGAGAACTATTATATGGTAACAGTCGTGCTGTATGGCAGTGATCGCTGAACAATCTACTCAGTGATGAAGAAGAGGCTTGAAGCAACGAAAATGTGGTTCTATAAAAAGATCCTGGGGATGACATGGGCAGGGCATATGAGCAAGGGCGTGGTTTTATAGAAAATGGAAACAAAAAATAAATTTTTACTTAACATCAAGAAGAAACACTTACAGTTTCTGGGGCACATCACGCGGAAAGATATATTGGAATATCTGATACACACAGGAAAGACTGAGTATCAGATAGATAGAGTAAACAGTACACAACAATGTTTAGAAGAAATAACGAACATAGAAAATTTATATAGAGCTACTAAGGACAGAAAGTTGGGGAGATACATTGTCGCCTATTCCGGAGAAGATATGGCACATAACAGAAGACAAATAACATGTACAAAGCTAAATGTGCGGCTACTACTACCAGGGCCAAAATTATTAAGTTAACTTTTTTATGTTGTTCAATATATATATATATATATATATATATATATATATATATATATATATATATATATATATAAACAACTATAAAGTTGCAAATTAGGAAAAATGTCTTTTGTGAAAGTATTTTTTTATATTTGATATTTTAGATCAACTTCGATCTTTTTTCAGAAATAACAGTTTTTACAGCTTTGCTTACAAGTAGCCTCCGTCACGAGATGCGGACGTCACGTGATATGGAATGCCACTGTGTTCGAATATTTTTAACGTAAATCTAACTGTAATAACATTTTAGATATTGTTTATAAAAAATAACTATATCTAAAAAAATGTTTAACTATTGAAATATTTATAAACATTTAAAATACCCAATTCTTTATTTAACCCTAGTTTATAAGTATTTAATTTTAAAATCCAGTATTTTTCTTTTTTTTTCTGCGTGTGTAAGTGAAACTGAAATCAGAATCTATCAATAAACATTTAGAGTTTTCTAATGAGTGTCCTGGTTGATTAAAGTGTTCAGCTATGGAGGAATAAGGATTGTTTTGTCTTATGGTTTATGATTGTTGAAGCGAAATATAAAATTATTTCCAGATTCACAAATATAACGACTATTGGGCAGAGTATAATATTAGATTATATTATGGCTATCACAGGTGAGGTGAGGTGAGGTTGGTGTATCTTGATATTGGTGTTGTGTACAGAAAATACATTATCTATTAAAAAGTGTTTGCAAACGAAGCAACGATGTTTGTTACATTAGTAATTTGCTGATTGGTTTGCATTGTTTAGATATTTGGTAGAGGTGATGATAGCTGATAGGTTAGGTAATTGTTTATTTGCATTTCTGTGTTGTTTGTCGAAAATGTGTTTGATCTTTTTGTC